>JAUJYZ010000689.1:0-125000 GCA_033675265.1 Actinostola sp. cb2023
CTACACTAATTAGAAGAGGGATCTTTATAACGGTGGGCAGTGTGGATAACCATGTAGAGCACTAATTAACTAGTGTGGATACCATGTAGAGCCTACACTAATTTAGAAGAGGGATCTTTATAACGGTGGGCATGCATTAACTAGTGTGGATACCATGTAGAGCCTACACTAATTAGAAGAGGGATCTTTATAACGGTGGGCATGCATTAACTAGTGTGGATACCATGTAGAGCCTACACTAATTAGAAGAGGGATCTTTATAACGGTGGGCATGCATTAACTAGTGTGGATACCATGTAGAGCCTACACTAATTAGAAGAGGGATCTTTATAACGGTGGGCATGCATTAACTAGTGTGGATACCATGTAGAGCCTACACTAATTAGAAGAGGGATCTTTATAACGGTGGGCATGCATTAACTAGTGTGGATACCATGTAGAGCCTACACTAATTAGAAGAGGGATCTTTATAACGGTGGGCATGCATTAACTAGTGTGGATACCATGTAGAGCCTACACTAATTAGAAGAGGGATCTTTATAACGGTGGCATGCATTAACTAGTGTGGATACCATGTAGAGCCTACACTAATTAGAAGAGGGATCCATGTAGCATGCATTAAACTAGTGTGGATACCATGTAGAGCCTACTAATTAGAAGAGGGATCTTTATAACGGTGGGCATGCATTAACTAGTGTGGATACCATGTAGAGCCTACACTAATTAGAAGAGGGATCTTTATAACGGTGGGCATGCATTAACTAGTGTGGATACCATGTAGAGCCTACACTAATTAGAAGAGGGATCTTTATAACGGTGGGCATGCATTAACTAGTGTGGATACCATGTAGAGCCTACACTAATTAGAAGAGGGATCTTTATAACGGTGGGCATGCATTAACTAGTGTGGATACCATGTAGAGCCTACACTAATTAGAAGAGCCTATCTAATTAGAAGAGGGATGCTTTATAACGGTGGGCATGCATTAACTAGTGTGGATACCATGTAGAGCCTACACTAATTAGAAGAGGGATCTTTATAACGGTGGGCATGCATTAACTAGTGTGGATACCATGTAGAGCCTACACTAATTAGAAGAGGGATCTTTATAACGGTGGGCATGCATTAACTAGTGTGGATACCATGTAGAGCCTACACTAATTAGAAGAGGGATCTTTATAACGGTGGGCATGCATTAACTAGTGTGGATTACCATGTAGAGCCTACACTAATTAGAAGAGGGATCTTTATAACGGTGGGCATGCATTAACTAGTGTGGATACCATGTAGAGCCTACACTAATTAGAAGAGGGATCTTTATAACGGTGGGCATGCATTAACTAGTGTGGATACCATGTAGAGCCTACACTAATTAGAAGAGGGATCTTTATAACGGTGGGCATGCATTAACTAGTGTGGATACCATGTAGAGCCTACACTAATTAGAAGAGGGATCTTTATAACGGTGGGCATGCATTAACTAGTGTGGATACCATGTAGAGCCTACACTAATTAGAAGAGGGATCTTTATAACGGTGGGCATGCATTAACTAGTGTGGATACCATGTAGAGCCTACACTAATTAGAAGAGGGATCTTTATAACGGTGGGCATGCATGCATTAACTAGTGTGGATACCATGTAGAGCCTACACTAATTAGAAGAGGGATCTTTATAACGGTGGGCATGCATTAACTAGTGTGGATACCATGTAGAGCCTACACTAATTAGAAGAGGGATCTTTATAACGGTGGGCATGCATTAACTAGTGTGGATACCATGTAGAGCCTACACTAATTAGAAGAGGGATCTTTATAACGGTGCATGCATTAACTATGGCATTAACTAGTGTGGATACCATGTAGCAGCCTACACTAATTAGAATGTAGAGGATCACTAATTATAGGGATCGGTGGGCATGCATTAACTAGTGTGGATACCATGTAGAGCCTACACTAATTAGAAGAGGGATCTTTATAACGGTGGGCATGCATTAACTAGTGTGGATACCATGTAGAGCCTACACTAATTAGAAGAGGGATCTTTATAACGGTGGGCATGCATTAACTAGTGTGGATACCATGTAGAGCCTACACTAATTAGAAGAGGGATCTTTATAACGGTGGGCATGCATTAACTAGTGTGGATACCATGTAGAGCCTACACTAATTAGAAGAGGGATCTTTATAACGGTGGGCATGCATTAACTAGTGTGGATACCATGTAGAGCCTACACTAATTAGAAGAGGGATCTTTATAACGGTGGGCATGCATTAACTAGTGTGGATACCATGTAGAGCCTACACTAATTAGAAGAGGGATCTTTATAACGGTGGGCATGCATTAACTAGTGTGGATACCATGTAGAGCCTACACTAATTAGAAGAGGGATCTTTATAACGGTGGGCATGCATTAACTAGTGTGGATGAGGATCATCTAGAGCCTACACTAATTAGAAAGGGATCTTTATAACGGTGGGCATGCATTTAACTAGTGTGGATACCATGTAGAGCCTACACTAATTAGAAGAGGGATCTTTATAACGGTGGGCATGCATTAACTAGTGTGGATACCATGTAGAGCCTACACTAATTAGAAGAGGGATCTTTATAACGGTGGGCATGCATTAACTAGTGTGGATACCATGTAGAGCCTACACTAATTAGAAGAGGGATCTTTATAACGGTGGGCATGCATTAACTAGTGTGGATACCATGTAGAGCCTACACTAATTAAGGGAGAATAACGGGGGCATGCATAACGTGTGGGGCATGCATTACACTAGTGTAACGGTGGGCATGATTACCAGTGTGGATAGAGCCTACACTAATTAGAAGAGGGATCTTTATAACGGTGGGCATGCATTAACTAGTGTGGATACCATGTAGAGCCTACACTAATTAGAAGAGGGATCTTTATAACGGTGGGCATGCATTAACTAGTGTGGATACCATGTAGAGCCTACACTAATTAGAAGAGGGATCTTTATAACGGTGGGCATGCATTAACTAGTGTGGATACCATGTAGAGCCTACACTAATTAGAAGAGGGATCTTTATAACGGTGGGCATGCATTAACTAGTGTGGATACCATGTAGAGCCTACACTAATTAGAAGAGGGATGGATGTGGCATGCATTAACTAGTGTGGATACCATGTAGAGCCTACACTAATTAGAAGAGGGATCTTTATAACGGTGGGCATGCATTAACTAGTGTGGATACCATGTAGAGCCTACACTAATTAGAAGAGGGATCTTTATAACGGTGGGCATGCATTAACTAGTGTGGATACCATGTAGAGCCTACACTAATTAGAAGAGGGATCTTTATAACGGTGGGCATGCATTAACTAGTGTGGATACCATGTAGAGCCTACACTAATTAGAAGAGGGATCTTTATAACGGTGGGCATGCATTAACTAGTGTGGATACCATGTAGAGCCTACACTAATTAGAAGAGGGATCTTTATAACGGTGGGCATGCATTAACTAGTGTGGATACCATGTAGAGCCTACACTAATTAGAAGAGGGATCTTTATAACGGTGGGCATGCATTAACTAGTGTGGATACCATGTAGAGCCTACACTAATTAGAAGAGGGATCTTTATAACGGTGGGGCATGCATTAACTAGTGTGTGGATACCATGTAGAGCCTACACTAATTAGAAGAGGGATCTTTATAACGGTGGGCATGCATTAACTAGTGTGGATACCATGTAGAGCCTACACTAATTAGAAGAGGGATCTTTATAACGGTGGGCATGCATTAACTAGTGTGGATACCATGTAGAGCCTACACTAATTAGAAGAGGGATCTTTATAACGGTGGGCATGCATTAACTAGTGTGGATACCATGTAGAGCCTACACTAATTAGAAGAGGGATGCATTCTTGTATACGGTGGGCATGCATTAACTAGTGTTATATACCATGTAGAGCCTAGCCTACTAATTAGAAGAGGGATCTTTATAACGGTGGGCATGCATTAACTAGTGTGGATACCATGTAGAGCCTACACTAATTAGAAGAGGGATCTTTATAACGGTGGGCATGCATTAACTAGTGTGGATACCATGTAGAGCCTACACTAATTAGAAGAGGGATCTTTATAACGGTGGGCATGCATTAACTAGTGTGGATACCATGTAGAGCCTACACTAATTAGAAGAGGGATCTTTATAACGGTGGGCATGCATTAACTAGTGTGGATACCATGTAGAGCCTACACTAATTAGAAGAGGGATCTTTATAACGGTGGGCATGCATTAACTAGTGTGGATACCATGTAGAGCCTACACTAATTAGAAGAGGGATCTTTATAACGGTGGGCATGCATTAACTAGTGTGGATACCATGTAGAGCCTACACTAATTAGAAGAGGGATCTTTATAACGGTGGGCATGCATTAACTAGTGTGGATACCATGTAGAGCCTACACTAATTAGAAGAGGGATCTTTATAACGGTGGGCATGCATTAACTAGTGTGGGATACCATGTAGAGCCTACACTAATTAGAAGAGGGATCTTTATAACGGTGGGCATGCATTAACTAGTGTGGATACCATGTAGAGCCTACACTAATTAGAAGAGGGATCTTTATAACGGTGGGCATGCATTAACTAGTGTGGATACCATGTAGAGCCTACACTAATTAGAAGAGGGATCTTTATAACGGTGGGCATGCATTAACTAGTGTGGATACCATGTAGAGCCTACACTAATTAGAAGAGGGATCTTTATAACGGTGGGCATTTATAACGGTGTGGGCATGCACTAATTAGAAGAGGGACATGCATTAACTAGTGTGGATACCATGTAGAGCCTACACTAATTAGAAGAGGGATCTTTATAACGGTGGGCATGCATTAACTAGTGTGGATACCATGTAGAGCCTACACTAATTAGAAGAGGGATCTTTATAACGGTGGGCATGCATTAACTAGTGTGGATACCATGTAGAGCCTACACTAATTAGAAGAGGGATCTTTATAACGGTGGGCATGCATTAACTAGTGTGGATACCATGTAGAGCCTACACTAATTAGAAGAGGGATCTTTATAACGGTGGGCATGCATTAACTAGTGTGGATACCATGTAGAGCCTACACTAATTAGAAGAGGGATCTTTATAACGGTGGGCATGCATTACGGTAGTAACTAGTGTGGATACCATGTAGAGCCTACACTAATTAGAAGAGGGATCTTTATAACGGTGGGCATGCATTAACTAGTGTGGATACCATGTAGAGCCTACACTAATTAGAAGAGGGATCTTTATAACGGTGGGCATGCATTAACTAGTGTGGATACCATGTAGAGCTACACTAATTAGAAAGAGGGATCTTTATAACGGTGGGCATGCATTAACTAGTGTGGATACCATGTAGAGCCTACACTAATTAGAAGAGGGATCTTTATAACGGTGGGCATGCATTAACTAGTGTGGATACCATGTAGAGCCTACACTAATTAGAAGAGGGATCTTTATAACGGTGGGCATGCATTAACTAGTGTGGATACCATGTAGAGCCTACACTAATTAGAAGAGGGATCTTTATAACGGTGGGCATGCATTAACTAGTGTGGATACCATGTAGAGCCTACACTAATTAGAAGAGGGATCTTTATAACGGTGGGCATGCATTAACTAGTGTGGATACCATGTAGAGCCTACACTAATTAGAAGAGGGATCTTTATAACGGTGGGCATGCATTAACTAGTGTGGATACCATGTAGAGCCTACACTAATTAGAAGAGGGATCTTTATAACGGTGGGCATGCATTACTAGTGTGGATACCATGTAGAGCCTACACTAATTAGAAGAGGGATCTTTATAACGGTGGGCATGCATTAACTAGTGTGGATACCATGTAGAGCCTACACTAATTAGAAGAGGGATCTTTATAACGGTGGGCATGCATTAACTAGTGTGGATACCATGTAGAGCCTACACTAATTAGAAGAGGGATCTTTATAACGGTGGGCATGCATTAACTAGTGTGGATACCATGTAGAGCCTACACTAATTAGAAGAGGGATCTTTATAACGGTGGCATGCATTTAACTAGTGTGGATACCATGTAGAGCCTACACTAATTAGAAGAGGGATTATAACGGTGGGCATGCATTAACTAGTGTGGATACCATGTAGAGCCTACACTAATTAGAAGAGGGATCTTTATAACGGTGGGCATGCATTAACTAGTGTGGATACCATGTAGAGCCTACACTAATTAGAAGAGGGATCTTTATAACGGTGGGCATGCATTAACTAGTGTGGATACCATGTAGAGCCTACACTAATTAGAAGAGGGATCTTTATAACGGTGGGCATGCATTAACTAGTGTGGATACCATGTAGAGCCTACACTAATTAGAAGAGGGATCTTTATAACGGTGGGCATGCATTAACTAGTGTGGATACCATGTAGAGCCTACACTAATTAGAAGAGGGATCTTTATAACGGTGGGCATGCATTAACTAGTGTGGATACCATGTAGAGCCTACACTAATTAGAAGAGGGATCTTTTTATAAACTAGTGTGGATACCATGGCCATGCATTAACTAGTGTGGATACCATGTAGAGCCTACACTAATTAGAAGAGGGATCTTTATAACGGTGGGCATGCATTAACTAGTGTGGATACCATGTAGAGCCTACACTAATTAGAAGAGGGATCTTTATAACGGTGGGCATGCATTAACTAGTGTGGATACCATGTAGAGCCTACACTAATTAGAAGAGGGATCTTTATAACGGTGGGCATGCATTAACTAGTGTGGATACCATGTAGAGCCTACACTAATTAGAAGAGGGATCTTTATAACGGTGGGCATGCATTAACTAGTGTGGATACCATGTAGAGCCTACACTAATTAGAAGAGGGATCTTTATAACGGTGGGCATGCATTAACTAGTGTGTGGATACCATGTAGAGCCTACACTAATTAGAAGAGGGATCTTTATAACGGTGGGCATGCATTAACTAGTGTGGATACCATGTAGAGCCTACACTAATTAGAAGAGGGATCTTTATAACGGTGGGCATGCATTAACTAGTGTGGATACCATGTAGAGCCTACACTAATTAGAAGAGGGATCTTTATAACGGTGGGCATGCATTAACTAGTGTGGATACCATGTAGAGCCTACACTAATTAGAAGAGGGATCTTTATAACGGTGGGCATGCATTAACTAGTGTGGATACCATGTAGAGCCTACACTAATTAGAAGAGGGATCTTTATAACGGTGGGCATGCATTAACTAGTGTGGATACCATGTAGAGCCTACACTAATTAGAAGAGGGATCTTTATAACGGTGGGCATGCATTAACTAGTGTGGATACCATGTAGAGCCTACACTAATTAGAAGAGGGATCTTTATAACGGTGGGCATGCATTAACTAGTGTGGATACCATGTAGAGCCTACACTAATTAGAAGAGGGATCTTTATAACGGTGGGCATGCATTAACTAGTGTGGATACCATGTAGAGCCTACACTAATTAGAAGAGGGATCTTTATAACGGTGGGCATGCATTAACTAGTGTGGATACCATGTAGAGCCTACACTAATTAGAAGAGGGATCTTTATAACGGTGGGCATGCATTAACTAGTGTGGATACCATGTAGAGCCTACACTAATTAGAAGAGGGATCTTTATAACGGTGGGCATGCATTAACTAGTGTGGATACCATGTAGAGCCTACACTAATTAGAAGAGGGATCTTTTATAACGGTGGGGCATGCATTAACTAGGTGGGATACCATGTAGAGCCTACACTAATTAGAAGAGGGATCTTTATAACGGTGGGCATGCATTAACTAGTGTGGATACCATGTAGAGCCTACACTAATTAGAAGAGGGATCTTTATAACGGTGGGCATGCATTAACTAGTGTGGATACCATGTAGAGCCTACACTAATTAGAAGAGGGATCTTTATAACGGTGGGCATGCATTAACTAGTGTGGATACCATGTAGAGTAGAGCCTACACTAATTAGAAGAGGGATCTTTATAACGGTGGGCATGCATTAACTAGTGTGGATACCATGTAGAGCCTACACTAATTAGAAGAGGGGATCTTTATAACGGTGGGCATGCATTAACTAGTGTGGATACCATGTAGAGCCTACACTAATTAGAAGAGGGATCTTTATAACGGTGGGCATGCATTAACTAGTGTGGATACCATGTAGAGCCTACACTAATTAGAAGAGGGATCTTTATAACGGGTGGGCATGCATTAACTAGTGTGGATACCATGTAGAGCCTACACTAATTAGAAGAGGGATCTTTATAACGGTGGGCATGCATTAACTAGTGTGGATACCATGTAGAGCCTACACTAATTAGAAGAGGGATCTTTATAACGGTGGGCATGCATTAACTAGTGTGGATACCATGTAGAGCCTACACTAATTAGAAGAGGGATCTTTATAACGGTGGGCATGCATTAACTAGTGTGGATACCATGTAGAGCCTACACTAATTAGAAGAGGGATCTTTATAACGGTGGGCATGCATTAACTAGTGTGGATACCATGTAGAGCCTACACTAATTAGAAGAGGGATCTTTATAACGGTGGGCATGCATTAACTAGTGTGGATACCATGTAGAGCCTACACTAATTAGAAGAGGGATCTTTATAACGGTGGGCATGCATTAACTAGTGTGGATACCATGTAGAGCCTACACTAATTAGAAGAGGGATCTTTATAACGGTGGGCATGCATTAACTAGTGTGGATACCCATGTAGAGCCTACACTAATTAGAAGAGGGATCTTTATAACGGTGGGCATGCATTAACTAGTGTGGATACCATGTAGAGCCTACACTAATTAGAAGAGGGATCTTTATAACGGTGGGCATGCATTAACTAGTGTGGATACCATGTAGAGCCTACACTAATTAGAAGAGGGATCTTTATAACGGTGGGCATGCATTAACTAGTGTGGATACCATGTAGAGCCTACACTAATTAGAAGAGGGATCTTTATAACGGGTGGGCATGCATTAACTAGTGTGGATACCATGTAGAGCCTACACTAATTAGAAGAGGGATCTTTATAACGGTGGGCATGCATTAACTAGTGTGGATACCATGTAGAGCCTACACTAATTAGAAGAGGGATCTTTATAACGGTGGGCATGCATTAACTAGTGTGGATACCATGTAGAGCCTACACTAATTAGAAGAGGGATCTTTATAACGGTGGGCATGCATTAACTAGTGTGGATACCATGTAGAGCCTACACTAATTAGAAGAGGGATCTTTATAACGGTGGGCATGCATTAACTAGTGTGGATACCATGTAGAGCCTACACTAATTAGAAGAGGGATCTTTATAACGGTGGGCATGCATTAACTAGTGTGGATACCATGTAGAGCCTACACTAATTAGAAGAGGGATCTTTATAACGGTGGGCATGCATTAACTAGTGTGGATACCATGTAGAGCCTACACTAATTAGAAGAGGGATCTTTATAACGGTGGGCATGCATTAACTAGTGTGGATACCATGTAGAGCCTACACTAATTAGAAGAGGGATCTTTATAACGGTGGGCATGCATTAACTAGTGTGGATACCATGTAGAGCCTACACTAATTAGAAGAGGGATCTTTATAACGGTGGGCATGCATTAACTAGTGTGGATACCATGTAGAGCCTACACTAATTAGAAGAGGGATCTTTATAACGGTGGGCATGCATTAACTAGTGTGGATACCATGTAGAGCCTACACTAATTAGAAGAGGGATCTTTATAACGGTGGGCATGCATTAACTAGTGTGGATACCATGTAGAGCCTACACTAATTAGAAGAGGGATCTTTATAACGGTGGGCATGCATTAACTAGTGTGGATACCATGTAGAGCCTACACTAATTAGAAGAGGGATCTTTATAACGGTGGGCATGCATTAACTAGTGTGGATACCATGTAGAGCCTACACTAATTAGAAGAGGGATCTTTATAACGGTGGGCATGCATTAACTAGTGTGGATACCATGTAGAGCCTACACTAATTAGAAGAGGGATCTTTATAACGGTGGGCATGCATTAACTAGTGTGGATACCATGTAGAGCCTACACTAATTAGAAGAGGGATCTTTATAACGGTGGGCATGCATTAACTAGTGTGGATACCATGTAGAGCCTACACTAATTAGAAGAGGGATCTTTATAACGGTGGGCATGCATTAACTAGTGTGGATACCATGTAGAGCCTACACTAATTAGAAGAGGGATCTTTATAACGGTGGGCATGCATTAACTAGTGTGGATACCATGTAGAGCCTACACTAATTAGAAGAGGGATCTTTATAACGGTGGGCATGCATTAACTAGTGTGGATACCATGTAGAGCCTACACTAATTAGAAGAGGGATCTTTATAACGGGGCATGCATTAACTAGTGTGGATACCATGTAGAGCCTACACTAATTAGAAAGGGATCTTTATAACGGTGGGCATGCATTAACTAGTGTGGATACCATGTAGAGCCTACACTAATTAGAAGAGGGATCTTTATAACGGTGGGCATGCATTAACTAGTGTGGATACCATGTAGAGCCTACACTAATTAGAAGAGGGATCTTTATAACGGTGGGCATGCATTAACTAGTGTGGATACCATGTAGAGCCTACACTAATTAGAAGAGGGATCTTTATAACGGTGGGCATGCATTAACTAGTGTGGATACCATGTAGAGCCTACACTAATTAGAAGAGGGATCTTTATAACGGTGGGCATGCATTAACTAGTGTGGATACCATGTAGAGCCTACACTAATTAGAAGAGGGATCTTTATAACGGTGGGCATGCATTAACTAGTGTGGATACCATGTAGAGCCTACACTAATTAGAAGAGGGATCTTTATAACGGTGGGCATGCATTAACTAGTGTGGATACCATGTAGAGCCTACACTAATTAGAAGAGGGATCTTTATAACGGTGGGCATGCATTAACTAGTGTGGATACCATGTAGAGCCTACACTAATTAGAAGAGGGATCTTTATAACGGTGGGCATGCATTAACTAGTGTGGATACCATGTAGAGCCTACACTAATTAGAAGAGGGATCTTTATAACGGTGGGCATGCATTAACTAGTGTGGATACCATGTAGAGCCTACACTAATTAGAAGAGGGATCTTTATAACGGTGGGCATGCATTAACTAGTGTGGATACCATGTAGAGCCTACACTAATTAGAAGAGGGATCTTTATAACGGTGGGCATGCATTAACTAGTGTGGATACCATGTAGAGCCTACACTAATTAGAAGAGGGATCTTTATAACGGTGGGCATGCATTAACTAGTGTGGATACCATGTAGAGCCTACACTAATTAGAAGAGGGATCTTTATAACGGTGGGCATGCATTAACTAGTGTGGATACCATGTAGAGCCTACACTAATTAGAAGAGGGATCTTTATAACGGTGGGCATGCATTAACTAGTGTGGATACCATGTAGAGCCAACACTAATTAGAAGAGGGATCTTAATTTATAACTAACAGTGGACTTTCGAACTCTGCTTCGCTTATGCTGTTAAATATATCAAAACTAAAGCATGATTTTGCTACCTTCATATTAGGCCTAACCCAACAATTAGTCTGACCATACATGGTCTCGGGTCTAAGAGTTGCAGCTAAAAGATAGACATTTCTCCCATTCAAAGCACTGTAAGAAAAATAATTATGTAAAACATGTAAATAACTAAACCTACACTTTGGTGGCTAGATATAGCCCGTGCTCACCTCAACTTGTCCTTTAATGGAGCAACTACTTTCATTTTCACTACAGTATATTCTTGAGGTCCAACACCCTAAAAAGAATGACTAGTATTTACTGTGTAATTGATATTCAAACTTTGTCCACTGTACAAAATCCAACAAGCTGATTGGCTCATTGCTGTGCACTAATTAATTAATAGAAGATGACTCCCCGTGCCTCTATACAAAAATGATGCACACTGAGGTCTTGAAAGCTGCTAGTGGATGCACGAGCGGAACGCGAGTGCATTCAGCAGCTTTCAAGACCTCAGAAGTGTATTATTTGTGTATAGAAGCACGGAGAGTCATCTTCTAATCGCTTTATAATATAAAACTAGTTTTAAACAGGCTTTCTGCTTTCAATTGTTTTCGCTGCTCCGTGCTTCTATAACATAATAATGCACGCTCAGCAACTAATCAAATCGCGCATTCTTCGGAGGTACACATAGTTTATATTATAATGAGCTACAATACACCTGTTTTCAAAAACGTTGTCCATTTACAAAATACAAAATAGTAAATAGTAGAAAGGAATTAACTAGAGAAACAATGAGCCAGAGTTCAGCTTGATTGAATTTCTTTTGTCTCTAATTAATTCCTTTCTACTATTTACTATTTTGTATTTTGTAAATGGACAACGTTTTTTTGAAAACAGGTGTATATAGCCAATAACGCACACCCATGCACTAATGAGCCATCATCGTTTGAAGACATTCATGTCAGACTTTGTTTTCTTTGTTGTGTTTACATTCTTGTTACTTTCAATAAAAAAATTAATTTCCTTGTCATCTAAGACGGCCTGATTCGGCAGTCAATCGAAAAGTTTGGTCCATTGAAGTCCTCGTCAGAAAAATTGATGTTTTCTAGCAAATCCTGAAAGTTTGCACTTTCCTCCATTTCTTTTTTCAAAAGAAAAAAAGGAGTGACGAGCACAAAATTGATGTGTATGGGAAAACAAGCAAAAACCGTTTTTTCTAAAACGTGTAATACGCTGTCATATTTGTACTCGTATTTGTACTGTAACATTACAAGTTGTGTAATACATAGAGGATATTACACGGTGGCGCAAAGATACGAAGTTTATCTTTGAGTGGTGAAAATCCAACGTGTAATTTTCTTTTTATTATATAGACATTCGTACTCCTCACAACCTTTCTTTCTAACGCCAAGGACAAACTTAATGGACAATTCTTGTAGCTCGCTTGGAGGAATATTTCTGTTCTCATCTTCACTTTCAAGAAATTCTTTGAATATTTTCACGTCGTATAACGTCTTCTTTTTTGTATTTTCATTCTCTTGTTCCTCACTAAAGAATTTGACAAACCTGCCGCTCGCCATTTTGACTTCGGTTGCAACGCGCGTCAAGTGAGCGGGAAAACATCGGAAGTGACGTCATCGATATCCTCACTAGTGAGGATATGGAAAATACGCCACTCGGGTCCCGGATGTAGTTTCGTATGAATTTTATGAGTGAGAAATTTTCCAGTAAAACACTCATGTCTATATAACAAAATGCAATATATATTTTCTGAAAACGGTATGACTTTACGTCAGTATATCTTCAGTTGTATGCATATACAGCAAGAAAGTGACATGATCATGCAAGTAAAATCAATTGTTATAATCTTTTGATTTGATGTGATGATGTGCCTTCTACAGAGAAATCTATGTACAAAATGTAAAATGACAAAGTAAACAAATGAAGGACTGACGATGAAAACGGCCTAAGTGACTTTTCTGATGATTTTCAAAATGTTATGCAATTGCTTTAAAAATACACCTACTGGCTTCTAAATACCTATATAAACATGATTTGGTGATTTTAGATCGATTACACTCGAATTTTGGGCACTACAGTATATTTAATTTCTGCTTGAATTCATCAGGATAGTTCGTCAAAGTATGCAAATTAGGATACTTTTACTCGTCAGTGATCTGTACGTGTTGTTCACCAATAACAAACCTTCAGATGTGAATGATTTCAACCTTTCACTTCCAGAGATTTTTGAAGTTTTTACCGAATTTTGATTCCATAAAAGGAGTTGCCATGGAAATCTTGGCAGCTCGCGGGCTTAAGTTATCATGCGGTTAAATTCTCTCGTGGCGTGGCTATCAGTTCTGGAAGTGCTTCGCAGAACTGGGCCACTTTGTCACTATTTAAGAGGGAATGCCCACTAATACCAAGCGAAATCAAAAATATATGGCACATGACGAAAAATTAAAAGTCTTCATATTTTGTCCAAAAATACCCTATCATAGTCTTAGAAACGTGGTGGGATTTGTTTGTGAAAATATTTATTTAAACGCCAGAAAATAATAAAAATCCGTGACGACCCCGCGTACCTTGAAAACACACGAAGAAATCGCGAGTCGTACCTACTCGTAAACTTCGCATTTTCTGCTTCGCATCAGATTAAGGTGGTTCCCGCATAATGAATGACCGGTTTGCCGTATTTTTTAACTCGCTCGCTCCGCGTCAATATTCCTTGGATTTTATTGTGCTTAACACAAATACTAATTCAACTATTCTGCCTTTCGACGGTGTATTCAAAATTATCATTGTAAGCCGTGTTTGTGAATGCCAGCCGATATTCAAACGGCACTATTTTCACTAAAACTGCTGCCAAGCGTTTTTCCCTTGTACGATTTTTTTTTAACTTCGTAAATGGCCTTTTGAAGTCCCTAGTAATGTTCTGACGAGGTAAGAAGAAAATTGATCGAGCCGAAATCATCAGTTCATATTTTTGTTGTCAAAATTTGGACCTTTCGGTTGTTACGTGATTTCGGCTCGATCAATTTCCTTCTTACCTCGTCAGAACATCACTACGGACCTCAAAAGGCCATTTACGAAGTTTAAAAAAAATCGTACGAGGGAAAAACGCTTTGCAGCAGTTTTAGTGAAAATAGTGTAGTTTGAATATCGGCTGGCATTCACAAACACGGCTTACAATGATAATCTTGAATACACCGTCCAAAGGCAGAATAGTTGAATTAGTAATTGTGTTAGTCCTATTTTGAGCTTGCAAAGTCGTAGTCGAAGTGTTTATGAGTAATTTGAATCCAATTAGAAACCCATGGCTTAATTGTAAAGGTCACGGCGAGTCGCTGAAAATCACTAAATTTCGCCTTCTCAAAATTCTTGTTTTGGAGCAGTTTTTCAAAATAAAATTTCCCCTCCCGGTAAAATTCTATTTTACTTGAAATTTAGATTTTTTGAAAGTAGAAATGCTACTGTAAAAGGGGGTATGAAAATCATTTCCGGGGCTTTTTATCAGCGTTGACAAATAAATTTCTTAAAGTGCCACTAATCACACATCAATCTGTCAACAACTACTAATAGTCGGCACATACTTTGGACCAAATAACCGAAAGCTTGGCGATTTTTTCTATTTTTCTTTGGTATTCAGTTGTAAACAACAGTTGTATTTAGCTGACCTGAAATATCAGGTTCATAAATGTCATAAATATATCAGTGAGTCTAACCTCTTGTTGACGTGCAAGATCAGTTAACATAGATTACCTAAGTACTCAACTTGCAGCTATTGAAAACCTCTCATGAATATAATTATTTTGCAATTGAGCTTTGCAAGCGTTGGTTGTGATCCCCTTCTGAAGAAATGCGTAAAAAGAAATCGACATTTTGCCGTGTATCATCTTGTCATCTTGGGTTGAGAAAGTTAATTTATGCAATTAGTGCGGGGAGTTTTCTGTCTGTACAAACTTCTGTAGGTTCAGTTCCATAATTTTCTCAAGAGAAAGTACTAGAGTTCTTCATAGTTTTGATAGTGGATCAGCGCTTTACCGTGGTATAGTAAATGAAACTGCTCAATTGTTCCTTTCAAAGGCTGGCCTGGAGGGCTTTTTTCGAAAAAACGAGACTTCCAGACCCGAAAATTGTGACCGAAATTTTGCGAGACTCTGACTTTTTGTGGACACCATTCGACACCCCTAGTTGTTGTTCATGCGGAGAAAGACGTTTCGGGACACACTCGCAGTGTTGCAGAAGTAGAGTTCACTGAGAACATTGCAAACATTTCCTTGATAAGTCTAGATATACCACCGGTATGCTGTCCACCTCTCTGTAACGGCCTACATTTAATGTTATTGAAACCTCTACAACGGCCAGCTCTGCACAACGTCCACCTCTACACAACAGCCCTCTCTACACATGGGCCACCTCTACAGAACGGCAACTTCTGCTCAACGACCACACCTACACAACCGCCACATCTGCAGAACGGCCACCTCTGCACAGCGGCCACCTGAACACCAGTGCACAGCGCCCACTTCTGCACAATGCCCACTTCTGCACAACGACCATCTATACACAACCGCCACCTCTACACTACGGCCACCTCTGCACAACGGCCACCCGTCCACCAGTGCACAACGCCTACTTCTGCACAACGACCATCTCTGCACAGCGGCCACCTGAACACCAGTGCACAGCGCCCACTTCTGCACAATGCCCACTTCTGCACAACGACCATCTATACACAACCGCCACCTCTAAACTACGGCCACCTCTGCACAACGGCCACCCGTCCACCAGTGCACAACGCCTACTTCTGCACAACGACCATCTCTACACAATGGCCACATCTATACAACGACCGCCTCTACACAACGACCGACTTCTGCAGAACAACCATCTCTACACAACGGCCACATCTACACAACGGCCACCTCTACACAACGGCCACATCTACACAACGACCACCCTCTACACAACGACCGACTTCTGCAGAACGACCATCTCTACACAGCCACCTCTACACAACGGCCACCTCTACACAACGGCCACCTCTACACAACGGCCACCTCTACACAACGGCCACCTCTACACAACGGCCACCTCTACACAACGGCCACCTCTACACAACGGCCACCTCTACACAACGGCCACCTCTACACAACGACCGAATTCTGCAGAACGACCATCTCTACACAACGGCCACCTCTACACAACGGCCACCTCTACACAACGGCCACCTCTACACAACGACCACCCGTCCACCAGTGCACAACGACCACTTCTGCACAACGCCCACTTCTGCACATAGACCACCTCTACACAACGGCCGGCCACCTCTGCACAACGGCCACCCGTCCACCAGTGCACAACGGTCACCTCCACAGAACGGCCACCTCTACACAACGCCCACCTCTACACAATGCCCACCTCTGCACAACGGCCATCTCTACACAACGGCCACCTCTACACAACGGCCACCTCTTCGCAACGGCCACCCGTCCACCAGTGCACAACGACCACTTCTGCACAACGACCACCTCTACACAACGGCCAGCCGGCCGACCACCTCTCCACAGAACGGCCACCTATGGGGGCCCGTTCTGGTCAAAATTATGTTACTTATATTTTCAAACCAGAATTAATATCACTAATGTTAGAATTATTTTTTGGTCTTTTATAAATAATTATATGTACTCTACGAATTAATTTTACGTGGTGCTACAATTAATTTTATGTGGTGCTACAATTATTTATACCTTTTTTTTGTTCAGTTCTACTTTAATTAATTTTTCCTATGCACGATTAATTTTTCCTATGCACGAATTAATTTTTCCTTGCCGAATTAATTTTTCCTATGCACGAATTAATTTTTCCTATGCACGAATTAATTTTTCCTATGCACGAATTAATTTTTTATGCACGAATTATTTAGCAAATCCCATATGACATTGCGCGCCATTGAGCCACAGGTAGCCCAAACGTAGAATCAGTGGACCGTGACGTCATTGAATATTCCGTTGGATTTTCGAATGGTCGCAGGAATGAGCTCTTAGAAAGACTTCAAAGGATATGAGATTCTCAAAAATGTCTTCATATCAGTAGTCTGATAATTAAAGAACACTTTGGTGTAGAAATCTGAGCAAGAAATTGTGTTTTTGAGTGGTTTTGAGCGATCCGAAAATTTCACCCGTTTCGAGCATACATATAGTTAGGAAAGGTTTGCAACTCCGGCCACCAAATTCGCACGACCACTGTCGCTAAAAAAATAATATCTCCAAAACTACGCAAGCAACAAATATCGCTTTCCTACCAGACATTCTCAAATAAATGATCTTTATAATGAGCTTTTGTGCAAATTTTTGGGTCCACTATATGCCGAGAAATAATTTTTTGAAGTTGGGGAAAATGCTATATAATTTGAATTTACTACGGTATGTTTTAGCAGAGGTATATTTCATCTTTCTGATTTTCGATGAGTCTTTTGCTTTTAGTTTTTGGTAACAAATCTATCGGTCCCTCCCTTCCTGATGACTGCGGATGGCCACGGCGAACTTTTCGTAGACTTCCCCAACTTCAAAAAATTATTTATCGGCATGATAGTGGACCCAAAAATTTGCACAAAAGCTCATTATAAAGATCATTTATTTGAGAATATCTGGTAGGAAAGCGATATTTGTTGCTTGCGTAGTTTTGGAGATATTATTTTTTTAGCGACAGTGGTCGTGCGAATTTGGTGGCCGGAGTTGCAAACCTTTCCTAACTATATGTATGCTCGAAACGGGTGAAATTTTCGGATCGCTCAAAACCACTCAAAAACACAATTTCTTCCTCAGATTTCTACACCAAAGTGTTCTTTAATTATCAGACTACTGATATGAAGACATTTTTGAGAATCTCATATCCTTTGAAGTCTTTCTAAGAGCTCATTCCTGCGACCATTCGAAAATCCAACGGAATATTCAATGACGTCAAGGTCCACTGATTCTACGTTTGGGCTACCTGTGGCCCAATGGCGCGCAATGTCATATGGGATTTGCTAAATAATTCGTGCATAGGAAAAATTAATTCGTGCATAGGAAAAATTAATTCGTGCATAGGAAAAATTAATTAAAGTAGAACTGAACAAAAAAAAGGTATAAATAATTGTAGCACCACATAAAATTAATTGTAGCACCACGTAAAATTAATTCGTAGAGTACATATAATTATTTATAAAAGACCAAAAAATAATTCTAACATTAGTGATATTAATTCTGGTTTGAAAAAATAAGTAACATAATTTTGACCAGAACGGGCCCCCATAGCCACCTCTACACAACGCCCACCTCTACACAACGCCCACCTCTGCACAACGGCCACCTCTACACAACGGCCACCTCTACACAACGGCAACCTCTACACAATATTAAAAATAGGCCGTTACAAAGAGGTGGACTTAGCCAACTTCCCAAAGAGGAGCGATGAGCTGGACAGGGTACGATGCTCCACGTTGAAATATCACGCGTGAATGAGAATAATGAAGCGGCATGCTAAAATGAACTCGACTTGTGAGTCATTGATTGCAACCGACTGTAAGTGTGTTCCGAAACGTCTTTCTCGCATGAACAACAACTGCTCCAAACGCCTCCAACCAGCTTTTGAAAGGTAGAAATGACCAGTTGCATTTACTATACCACGGTAAAGCGTTGATCCACCATTGTGCAGAGGTGGTCGTTGTGTAGTGGTTGACGTTGTGTAGAGATGGTCTTGCTTTTGTGCAGAGGTGGCCGTTGTGTAGAGGTGGCCGTTGTGTAGTAGAGGTGGTCGTTGTGTAGAGGTGGCGGTTGTGTAGGTGTGGTCGTTGTGCAGAAGTTGCCGTTCTGTAGAGGTGGCCCATGTGTAGAGAGGGCTGTTGTGTAGAGGTGGACGTTGTGCAGAGCTGGCCGTTGTAGAGGTTTTAATAACATTAAATGCAGGCCGTTACAGAGAGGTGGACAGCATACCGGTGGTATATCTAGACTTATCAAGGAAATGTTTGCAATGTTTTCAGTGAACTCTACTTCTGCAACACACTCGGAGTGTGTCCCGAAACGTCTTTCTCCGCATGAACAACAACTAGGGGTGTCGAAAGGTCCCCGCAAAAAGTCAGAGTCTTGCAAAATTTCAGTCACAATTTTCGGGTCTCGAAGTCTCGTTTTTTCGAAAAAAGCCCTCCAGGCCAGCTTTTGAAAGGAACAAATGACCAGTTTCATTTACTATACCACGGTAAAGCGCTGATCCACTATCAAAACCATGAAGAACTCTAGTACTTTCTCTTGAGAAAATTATGGAACTGAACCTACAGAAGTTTGTACAGACAGACAAACATTATCTGCCAATCATATTTAAAACTCCCCGCACTAATTGCATAAATTAACTTTCTCAACCCAAGATGACAAGATGATACACGGCAAAATGTCGATTTCTTTTTACACATTTCTTCAGAAGGGGATCACAACCAACGCTTGCAAAGCTCAATTGCAAAATAATTATATTCATGAGAGGTTTTCAATAGCTGCAAGTTGAGTACTTAGGGGTGGACCATTAGACTACTGATGGGGGGGTTGCACGAATCCCAAAATAAATATCGAGCAAGCCTTTCCTAAGGAAAAAAAAATCGCGCAACACATAAAGGAAGGGAAAAAAAATCGAGCAAGCAATGTAGCCGATTTCAATATATAAATATTAAAAGACGATAAAGATCATTTGATTTTAATAATACACCAGACTCGTTCCTAGTCGTTACTTTAATACCGTGGAAAGGGAAGTAAACCGGACCGGAAAGAAACCGGAAAAAAACTGGAAAGTGCGCAAAGGCGCTTGGGAAGGTGGGGCGCAAAGGCGCACGGGAAGGAAGGAGAATTATGGAATCTTTAAGAAGAGTGAAGTCGTCGAAACGTGGACATTAGAAGTTGGCTGCCTTCAACTCTCTCCTACATTATTTAAGATACAGCCATTCTGGCCATTCTGGCTGCTACGAAATATATCAAATGTATACTACAACGTTTCTGCAATCACTCAATTGCAGAAACGTTGTATATAGTACATTTTGTATTTATACTGAAATATCTAATAAGATGCAAAATGTTATTCATGCTAAAATACAACTGTTTCAACACAAAATAGTGCTGAAAACTATTGTGTTGCCCTTGCTGGATGCGATACTAATCTAAAATTGATGATTATGATATATTAGAAGATAATAAGTGATGTTTCACACTTTGTATCTCTGTCATTAGACTTGTATCTCATTAGATATTTGTATAAATGTATACTTACTTAACAACCTTTCTGCAATCGAGTGTATATAAAATATATCCACCAGGATATATCCCCTCAAGCTGCTTCTATGTTAATGCGATATTTTTGTAAGGTAAACTTATAAATTTATAAACTTGAGGAAAAAAAATATCGTGCAAGGTCAAGGTCCT
Source organism: Actinostola sp. cb2023 (assembly GCA_033675265.1). Classification (NCBI taxonomy): domain Eukaryota; kingdom Metazoa; phylum Cnidaria; class Anthozoa; order Actiniaria; family Actinostolidae; genus Actinostola; species Actinostola sp. cb2023. The sequence goes on from JAUJYZ010000689.1 coordinate 21,008, forward strand.
TGAAAAAAATAACGTGCAGAGCTAGGAGCAAAGAAAAAAAAATCGAGCAGCCAAAATTCATGCAACCCCCCCATCAATAATCTAATGGTCCACCCCTTAAGTAATCTATGTTAACTGATCTTGTTGACCCCGCATGTCAACAAGAGGTTAGACTCACTGATATATTTATGACATTTATGAACCTGATATTTCAGGTCAGCTAAATACAACTGTTGTTTACAACTGAATACCAAAGAAAAATAGAAAAAATCGCCAAGCTTTCGGTTATTTGGTCCAAAGTATGTGCCGACTATTAGTAGTTGTTGACAGATTGATGTGTGATTAGTGGCATTTTAAGAAATTTATTTGTCAACGCTGATAAAAAGCCCGGAAATGATTTTCATACCCCCTTTTACAGTAGCATTTCTACTTTCAAAAAATCTAAATTTCAAGTAAAATAGAATTTTACCGGGAGGGGAAACTTTATTTTGAAAAACTGCTCCAAAACAAGAATTTTGAGAAGGCGAAATTTAGTGATTTTCAGCGACTCGCCGTGACCTTTACAATTAAGCCATGGGTTTCTAATTGGATTCAAATTACTCATAAACACTTCGACTACAACTTTGCAAGCTCAAAATAGGACTTTAAGGTGGTTCCAGCATAATGAATGACCGGTTTGCCGTATTTTTTAACTCGCTCGCTCCGCGTCAATATTGCTTGGATTTTATTATGCTTGACACAAATACTTAACACAAAAAGTTTCATATCCCAGAATGCATTTCGGTCATGCGTTCGAAAACAGGGATCCTGAAATAGTCGAATTGAAAATCCCCGAATATATCAAGAAGAGAGATGGAAGTTTGCTGAGCAAGTGGCGTTTTGTTTCACAATGATGTATATTGGAAGAAAATCAAAGTCAAATGTCGCACATTGTCATGACGTCAAAAACGCGCATTTTTGATTTCTATGAAAAACAAACTGCAAAACAAGCTCTTTTTCTAGTGTAATCGATCTAAAAATGACCAATCATGTTTATATAGGTACCAATAAGCCAGCAATTGCATAATATTTTAAAAATCATCAGAAAAGTCACTTAATACACCCTATGCATAAATCGATTTATGTAATTTGCATAAATTTGCAAAAACTGAAAGAATAACGAGTTAAGTAAAGGTAAAATAATAGATTGAAAGATCATCCACAGTTTAGTAATTACCCCAAAAGTGCATTAATAAAAATGAAACCATCATAAAGTAATAAGCGTTTGAAAGGTGCAAAATACACGGAAACGAGGCTGGTAGGCCCAAAGTCCAGTTTCTGGCACAAATCTTTGTAATTTCAAGTCACTATAACTTTTCAAGATTTCGTAGTACAGCCCTAAAATTTGGTGTGTTCATTTTTGATAACACTCTCTTCAACGAGATGGTCAGATATTGCTGTAACATATCCCCAATAACGAAGTGAATGTGATTTTACGATTCTACCATTTATGCATAGGGTGTATATGTCGTTTTCATGGGCAACCCTTCAATTATCTTCTGTATCAAGGAATTCCCATGAACCAAAATATCAACACTGATTCTGTTTGATTATTGTCTTTAGTTATCAAGTCACAAGCTTTCTACATTCGTGTTGTATATTGTTGTTTGGATGATATCATAAAATATTAGAAGATGTGGATATTATTTACAATAATTAAATATCATTGAATAAGTTTGTGATATTGATTTCATTCAGAGTAAAGATCGCAAATAATTCTTGTTTGACCAGCATTCATATTTTTAGACACAATGTGATGTGTGAGATGCACCTACCACAAGTGAAAACGATCCAAAAACACTTACAGTGGTCAACATGTCCTTTATACAATGTATATATTCACGTCGGATTGATTTCCGCAACTGTTTACTTTTTGGAAGAACAGCTATTCCATACACCTTTGCAGTCTTTCAATTTGACTGAATACTCCAGTTTCGCGTTGTTTAGAGATGACCGCTGTCCTTGACAAAAGACGCATTTGTACAAACTTCGATTCAGAAAACAGTCCGTGCAATTCAAACATGTTTCTATTGTTTCATGTCAACATTTTTTCGTGTTCTTGTTGATATTTGTGAATAATTTACACTGGCTCGAGGCTAACCCTGTACAAATGCGTCTGTTGGCATTAAGTACTGCGGTTTTACAGCAGTATCTGTGAATGCGAAAAGGGACTATTGAATAGATGTATTTGTGATTCAATGTAAAACGTTATACATGTATCAAAAAGATGTTTCATACCTCACCACTTTGCCTATCATGGTCCATGCAAGGCTGGTCGTCTCTTGGAGAGTAAATAGTGTATCTAAAGAAAATGATTTGTTTTAGCCAAAACATCACCTACACAAAGGATATACATACATTGTGATTCACAATAGTCCATCTTTGGTGGTACTAGTCATTATGATATTGTAATAATGATGGTGGTAGTGGTGATGATGGCAATGGTGATAGTGGTGATTATAGTAGTGGTGATGGTGGTAGCTTAGTGGTTATAGCAAGTGGTGATGGTGATGGTGGTAGTGGTGATTATAGTAGTGGTGATGGTGGTAGCTTAGTGGTTATAGCAAGTGGTGATGGTGATGGTGATAGTGGTGATTATAGTAGTGGTGATGGTGGTAGCTTAGTGGTTATAGCAAGTGGTGATGGTGATGGTGGTAGGGGTGATTATAGTAGTGGTGATGGTGGTAGCTTAGTGGTTATAGCAAGTGGAGATGGTGATGGTGATAGTGGTGATTATAGTAGTGGTGATGATGGTAGCTTAGTGGTTATAGCAAGTGGTGATGGTGATGGTGATAGTGGTGATTATAGTAGTGGTGATGGTGGTAGCTTAGTGGTTATAGCAAGTGGTGATGGTGGTAGTGGTGATGGTGATGGTGATGGTGATAGTGGTGATTATAGTAGTGGTGATGGTGGTAGCTTAGTGGTTATAGCAAGTGGTGATGGTGATGGTGGTAGTGGTGATTATAGTAGTAGTGGTGATGGTGGTAGCTTAGTGGTTATAGCAAGTGGTGATGGTCGTAGTGGTGATGATTGCAATGGTGATAGTGGTGATTATAGTAGTGGTGATGGTGGTTATAATAATAACAATACTTTATTCGAAATACTTAGTATACAATAGGTATTTTGAAATTGTAGATCCTGAGGTTAGCCCTATAATGTTTATTATTATTAGTATTATAATGTAGGATCCACCAGATCAGGCCATACACGCCGGGAACTTTGTGCCCTATTCTTAGTCGAACAGTGGTGTGGGTTCTTTTACGTCCCTCTGGTGCAATGTAATTGTAATGTATCCGAGAGACTGGAGCGAGGGCACGTGTGTGTGAGAGAGACTGGAGCGAGACGTGCTAAAAGCGAAAGCGAGGACGCCATTTTGTTTTAGTAAAGTTAAATCTGATCTTGTGGGGCGACCACAGAGATATTACAGTAATGGCGTGTGGAGAGACAGGACCACCATTTTACGTGGTGATCCGAGCCACGCGAAGGTCTAACCATTTGTAGATGTAATTACATAGGCAGCACCTTCTCCTCAATTATTTTAAGACCCTGAGTAATGGTCCGGCCGGGACTCGAACCACGAACCTCCCGCACAATAGACCAGTACTCAACCAACTGAGCCAATCGGAAGGCAGTTGTGGTGATGATGGTAGTTTAGTGGTCACAGCAAGTGGTGATGGTGGTAGTCGTGATGGTGGTGATAGCAATAGTAATAGTAATGGTGCAAGTGTTCCAGCTTAGGTTGTTTGAGATCTGGAAACCAAGGTAAGGATGGAAGTCGGTCTCTTGATAGCTTAGATCCATATAAATAGTAGGTATGCTTGTGGGAAGATCTCTTTTTGGTTAGGTGCAGGACACAACATTTGGAAGGGTTGAATTTCAGTGGTGGTGGATCGTGGTGGTGGTGGATCGTGGTGGTGGTGGTAGTGGTGGTAGTATGATGGTGGTGGTGGTGGTAGTAGTGGTGGTAGTATGATGGTGGTGATGGTAGTGATGATAGTATGACATCGTCATAGTGATCGTTAAATATCTCATATTCAGTTCTGATGTAACATTCGTGATCTCGTTGACTGGGACGATCCATTTCACATCCCTCACAGTGAAACTTCTTGTAAACGTTTCTCTGGCAGATTTCTGCATATAGATATGTTAGTACTTGGCGGACTTTGACGCATCCTACTTGATCTACCTCATCACTGACAATCATCACCACTGCACCGTCTATAAGTGAAAAACTCTGAGCTATCGTCGACATCGTGTTCTTCAGACTTGAATTTAGCTCTAATGTACCACAAAGGTGAGCGAAAAAAAGTATCATGTATGAGACAGTAGAGGAGCGGTATTATTGTCAGAAGCATGAGAAACCAGAACAACATTTGAATAGATTGAAAGCAAATATATTAATTATTTGAACCAAATAGGATGTTTATGTTTTCGTGCTGGTTATAGTATCATCTCCCCACTCTTATATGTCATCATTACGTCATAATTAATCTACTGCTCATCATTGTAATTTTTCCTGTAACCAGTTATTTTACTATGCCATTCACGGCCTCGTGCAGTAATTTTACTTGTTATATAAATCCGTTACAAATTACCAAATATGGTTTATCAAGCATCGATCTGTGGATGCGCAAGTTTACAAGGCGGTGCCACTGCGATTATACATTCACGGGCAATCGGCAATTGCACCATTCTGCGATCTGCTTCGGTCCCATCAACTCTGACCATCGCATCGCCCGCCACCTCCCCTTGCCATCCGCGGTTTGTTGCTAGCTAGGCGTTTCATTTGCCCTCACCTTTACTGGGCCCAATTGGTTTTGGTTACCATGACAACATTTGTAAATATTTAATTTGATATTCTGTATTAAAAGCGGCTTTGGGGGATTTTCCCCCTCAGCCATTATAACTCCATCGCCGAGTACTATCGTTCTTCCATAGTTTAGCCCAGTAAACGAGCTCATTCAATGCAACACTGAATTTAGTATAAAGATAAGGGGAAGCGTGAAAACATAAATAGTTTTATACTGTTCTTTCAAGAGAAATTACCTATTCTATTTTTAGATAATGATTTTTTCGGTTGTGTTATGATGGTGTAATAATAATACTAGTAGTCGCGCGAATGAGTAATAAGAAACCATAGTATTTGAGTACGGGGGTTGGTTTGATCTAGATAGCAAACTAATGAAGTGATATGTTGGCCAGATCTATGATGACACCTGCAATGGTTTTAGAAGATCTCTTACAAAAGGTGAATGTACAAAGTGTGACTGTGGATCAACCCAATTCTATGGTTGTGAAGTTTAACCTGGACCAAATCAATCAAAGAAAGCGAAAAGCACCCACAACACCTGCGTCAGAAGTGTACGTGAAAACCAAGAAAGTGGTCTTAGACGATCGAGTGACTGTGGAACGCATGGGAATAAAACAAGAGTTTAGTATGCCAGCTGAGTGGTTCTATCGCGTAGAGGAAACAGGCGAGTTTTTTAGAGCACCCACGGTGGATGTGGTCATGGCTTATGAATACTGGCAGAAGAACCGTCACATGATTGACTGTTATCTTACCCCACATGAACGGATGCGATTTTTAGGGTCTGGGAAGCAAGGGGAGGAATGCAATTAAAGAGAAGGAGACCGGGGATAGGAGCGTTTTGTCTGGTTCATTACCCTTGAGTGAAACAGCTAAGATAGCTTTGCATAAACTATCAGAAAATGGCAATGTTGGGAACAAGGAGGGAGAGAAGAGTAGTTGTTTGGTTTTCCACCCAAATGTGGAAAAGGGTTACTTGGTGGGTCCTATCATGTGACAGAACTTTATTAAATAATAATAGAACCTTATCATTGGAAATGCAAAATATTGTTGTTTTAGTGATGTAATAATAAAAATATATATATATACATGAATCATGAGCATACTGTTGTCATTTATGGGTTAGAGAATAATCCAGTCTTTGTCTGAGCTGACAGGTTGAAAGCTTCAATCATATTTTCCATAATCTTTTCATTAGATTTTTGGAAATTAACGCATCCTAGAGCTTCGTCAAAGAAAAGTTCGATTTTTTCTTTTTCTGATAGCATGAGACATTCCACTGTTTTATCTAGTTAACACCCACAACACCGCTCTATATCAATTTGAATAAGATGCCGACAAACTTCCACGGCGTAGGTTGAAATATAGAGATTTTCTGCTAGCATGTAGGGGTCCATAGTTTGATAAAATGATACTGGGGTGTTTTTTTTTCATCGCTATTTTATAGTTGAGAGAGTTGCATCATAATGTTGTAATTAGGGGGTTGTTGTTTCAAAAATAAAAATATAATGATATCAGGTTCGATTACTATCTGAGTCGGTTTATTTTCTAACTTCATATGATAATGATTTCCAATTGTTAAATGCGTCACTGAGTTATTCATTTTGTTTCAAAGTGATTTATTTATTTTATATTTTATTCATAATACCTATGCCAACAGCTACACCCCTGCTCGTGACAAATAATCTTTAAACTCTTAGCGTTTGTAGTAAATGTAATCTCGTTTGGTGGGGCGGTTTCCATAAACCTCGCATGTTCTGGCGATTTAAGGTGGTTCCCGCATAATGAATGACCGGTTTGCCGTATTTTTTAACTCGCTCGCTCCGCGTCAATATTGCTTGGATTTTATGGTGCTTAACACAAATACTAATTCAACCATTCTGCTTTTGGACGGTTTATACAAAATTATCATTGTAAGCCGCGTTTGTGAATGCCAGCTGATATTCAAAAAACACTATTTTCACTAAAACTGCTGCCAAACGGTTTTCCCTCGTACAATTTTTTTTAAACTTCGTGAATGACCTTTTAAGGTCCCTAGTAATGTTCTGACGAGGTAAGAAGGAAATTGATCGAGCCGAAATCACCAGTTCATATTTTTGTTGTCAAAATTTGGACAAATCGGTTGTTACGTGATTTCGGCTCGAACAATTTTTTTTTCTTACCTCGTCAGAACATTACTAGGGACCTTAAAAGGCTGTTCACGAAGTTTAAAAAAAATCGTACGAGGGAAAACCGTTTGGCAGCAGTTTTAGTGAAAATAGTGTCGTTTGAATATCAGCTGGCATTCACAAACGCGGCTTACAATGATAATTTTGAATAAACCGTCCAAAAGCAGAATGGTTGAATTAGTATTTGTGTTAAGCATTTGACTACTACTGGCAGTGGTGGTAGTATGGCAGTGGTGGTAGTAGTATGGCGGTGGTGGTAGTATGGCGGTGGTGGCGGCGGCGGCGGCGGCGGCGGCGGCGGCGGCGGCGGCGGCGGCGGCGGTGGTGGTGGTGGTGGTGGTGGTGGTGGTGGTAGTATGATGATAGTGGTGGTGGTGGTAGTATGATGATGATGGTGGTGGTGGTGGTATATTAGTGGTGGTAGTATGATGATGGTGGTGGTAGTGGTGGTAGTATGATGGTGGTGGTGGTGGTAGTGGTGGTAGTGGTGGTAGTATGATGGTGGTGGTGGTGGTAGTGGTAGTGGTGGTAGTATGATGGTGGTGGTAGTGGTGGTAGTATGATGATGGTGGTGGTGGTGGTAGTGGTGGTAGTATGATGGTGGTGGTGGTGGTGGTGGTAGTGGTGGTAGTATGATGGTGGTGGTGGTGGTGGTAGTGGTGGTAGTATGATGGTGGTGGTGGTGGTGGTGGTGGTAGTGGTGGTAGTATGATGGTGGTGGTGGTGGTGGTAGTGGTGGTAGTATGATGGTGGTGGTGGTGATGGTAGTGGTGGTAGTATGATGGTGGTGGTGGTGGTGGTGGTAGTGGTGGTAGTATGATGCATATGGTGGTGGTGGTGGTGGTGGTAGTGGTGGTAGTATGATGATGGTGGTGGTGGTGGTAGTGGTGATAGTATGATGGTGGTGGTGGTGGTGGTAGTGGTGGTAGTATGATGGTGGTGGTGGTGGTGGTAGTGGTGGCAGTATGATGATGGTGGTGGTGGTGGTGGTGGTGGTAGTGGTGGTAGTATGGTGGTGGTGGTGATGGTAGTGATGGTAGTATGATGGTGGTGATGGTGGTGGTGATGATGGTAGTAGTATGATGGTGGTGGTGGTAGTGGTAGTAGTAATGATAGCAATGATGATTGTGCAAGTAAAAGCTTTGAAACGCGAATGTGATCAGAAAAAACATAATCTGAGCAGATTATCAACTCCATCAGTCTCATCTGGTACACCTATTCTATTGCCTAATTATTGTTTCCTGTATACGGACCATCACCATATTACCATATCACGATTCCAAACCTTTAAAACTCGCAAATGAGAAGCTGTTATTAATACTGAAACATCCCACTATTCAATTCACATGTAATCGATTTTCAAAAGAAGAAAAAATCATGTACACTTTATTATAATATAAACTAATGTGTACCTCCCAAGAATGCGCGATTTGATTGATTGCTGAGCGTGCATTATTTTTGTATAGATGCACGGAGCAGCGAAAACAAAGCAGAAAGCCTGTTTAAAACTAGTTTTCTATTATAAAACGAATAGAAGGTGACTCTCCGTGCTTCTATACAAAAATAATGCACTTCTGAGGTCTTGACAGCTGCTGAATGCACTCGCGTTCTGCTCGTGCATCCACTACTAAGCAGCTTTCAAGACCTCAGCGTGCATTATTTTTGTATAGAAGCATGGAGAGTCATCTTGACACTCTTTCTCACTCACTATACCAAATATAATACACATCTCACAAACCTCTTTCCAAACTTGACTTTGCCTCTTTTCTTGAGGGTCCAAAAGTGCCATCTTACAAAAGAGTCATAGTAGGGATTGACATCTGTTGTAATGAAAGAACGTCGCCAATCAACCTGTACATTAATAATGACATCAATAATACTTCATGAACGGTTAGTTGGCAAGAATGCCAATTCTTGTTCTCTTTCTTTCAGGGGTTTTTTTCACTCATTATTTTCTAGTAGCACAAAATGTCCACCTTTCACTAAAACACATACAAGTATGGTGTATGTTTGAAGGATCAAATGCGGCTAAAGCTAGTGCAACTATACTGTTTTGGCTTTACGCTTTGAGTTTCAACGAGAAAAATGTCGCTGATAGGTCGAAATTAATGCTAATTTGGACATTCCGTGACCATACAGTTTTATTTCCCAAAAATGCTGCAATGCGAGTTAAAGGCTGACACTTTCTCAGTTAAATGAAATAAAGTGAAGCATTCCTATGGGAGTATTTTATTTGGACATTTTAGGTACCAGATCCCGGTTTTGTACCTCAAACTTTGCCTATATTTCATCGTTCTGTACATGGTGCTTAGTATACCTGTTTTAAACCAAATTTAAAAAATAACTCCCGAAGTTACAGAAAAATACATACTATAGTTGGAAAGACCACGAAACGTTTATTACGTGAGCATCGTTGTAGAGCAAACGGTAAACACACACTGACTCTTCAAATTTGCCTCATGATTTGGCTGAACAATGGTAGTTGTAGAAAAATGGTAGTTTTCCCTAAAATACATGTAGATCAGATCATTGAAAGGAATGATATGGTGAAAGAAAATAGAATTCGATTTTCAGTTGTCAAACTGGTTTTTAAAAACTGCAAATTTCTCCTAAAATAAAATTCTCTGGAACTTTTTAGTATTTTTCCCTAAAATAGATCATTGAAAGGAATGATATGGTGAAATAAAATAGAATTCGATTAATTTTGAGTTGACCATCAATTCTCGATTCTTACAGGCATTCGCTCTTAAAGCTGATGGCCATTTTTGTCAGCTGAAGGTGATATTAAAGAGCTATAAACAATATTAATACCTGCTTCCGGTGAGATCCATGCTTGAGAATCCAGCGGTGCTCTTCGGCGTGGGCTCGGATGAAACATCGCCCCGCCAGAGAACTGCTGGAGAACTTACCTGCTAAAACGACTTCTGGGGCGTGAGATAATGCTGGCTTCTGATTGACCCTATTTTTTGCCACAAAAAATAGGGCCAATCAGAGCTCAGCCATATTTTCATTCATTCAAACGGACGCCGTGGGCAAAAGTCAGTGTTGACAGTCTGATGTTGAAAGGATCAAAGATCAAAGTTGTTTACAAGATATTTATGCACTTCTAGCCTGCGTAGCTTGAACTGAACAGTTCTTCATGTTCATAGTCAGACGTTCATCAGAAAATCGAAGCCGATGTTTTTGCACAGTTGCCGACAGGGTTTGAATATCTGTCGAAGATCGGAATATCCACTGACATTGCTGAGTAGATGACAGATAAATCCTGAATGGCAAAAGATATGTCCAGATTTTGTTTGAAAGAACGGAAGTTTTGGTTGGAGACGAGTACGTTACCTTCTGCGAGCAGAGTCTTCTTTTCTCCTCCTCGAGAGAGGGAGAGGAGGTCAAAAGATTAGAAGACTTTCGAAGTAGAAGCTGTCAAACATTAATGAGATTATTTCTTCTTCGAGGGTTGATGCACTTGAGGGCATATCACGCCGAGCCCGCGCCGAAGAGCACCACTGGATTCTCGAGCATGGGTGAGATCTAGATTAAGGACTACAATCTTGGACAAAACTGTAGATTTATTATAAATTATTAAGTAATACCATGACAAGAGGGAAATTAGTGATTAAATTTCCCACAAGCCGAGGGAGAGTTTGTGGAAGTCCCGACGCCGTAGGGACTTTTACAAACTCTCCCGAGGCTTGAGGGAAATTTAATCACTAATTTCCCGATTTGTCATGGTATCAGTTTCTAATACCATGATCACCGAGGAAATACAGTAAAATATAGTTCACTTTGCTTAACTCAGAGCAGTACGAACTACAATATTTTTCTCAAAGAGCATTGATTACACCACAGCTCTGGATAATTTAGAAATTGTGATGCTTTGTTTCATTTGTACAATGATCGAGTATTTTTATTCAGTTTAGGAATATTTAATCGTCATTTTGGTTACAAATCATGGCGGAGAGTTGTTTTGCCTTTGTAACAGACGCTGAAGTTGACCAATCAAGGGATAGTGCCCGAAAATACGAAAAAAAAACTTCATGGTGTGCTAACGTTTAGTAAGCAATATGGGAAAAGGCAAGAAATAATTATAAAGAGTTTCAAGATTTTAGTCCAGAAAAGAAAGAATTCCGGTCTTTGCAATGCGCTGCTCATGCGCAGAGTCGAGGACAGAGCATCCCACATGTGTTAGACTCTTGAGTAACTTGGAGTAGAGCCAGCTTTCAGGTTAAACGTAATTCAGACAGACTACTCTTTCCAAGTGATTGTTATATGAGGGACAAACTGGGGGCGATCCGAGTCTCCATTCTCTAATTTTCCCACTGGGAAAATTAGTGAGACAATGCAGATATCCATTGCATTGTCTAATGGCGGGAAAATTAGACAATGGATTTCTGCATTGTCTTACTAAATTTCCTGGTCGGAAAATTGGAGAAGGGAGTGGATGTCACTGGAAGTACAAAGGAAACCGAGGCGATCATGGTATTACTTAATTTATTATAGTATTGAAATAAAATATACCTTTAATCCCATTGCCTTTAGATCAGCCTTTGCAAGTGGTGGAAAATAGTCTAACCAGTAGTCAGTATCTGTAAACCTGATTGAAACAAGAATTCTTATAAGATTACAAAAGGTTCTACTCGGCAGGTCTTTGCAATGTACTGAAATTTAACAGCTAAATCTCCCTCTGGTGAAATTAAGTTCATGAAGTCATAAACTTGGCGAATGTTCATGAACATTCATCAAGTGTCCACGAAAAGTTCATCAAGTTAGTTCATCAATTTGGTTCATGAACAGTTTGAATCATAAATCAGTTCATGAACACTTGATGAACCTTCATGAATTTGACTATATGTTCACAACAGTTCATCAAATGTTCATGACTGCACTTGGTGAACACTCGTCAACTTGACTATGTTTACCATCAGGAACAGGTTCACAAGTGTTCAGGAACAGCTTCACGAACGTTCAGGAACAGGTTCATCAGTGTTCAGGAACAGGTTCACAAGTGTTCAGGAACAGCTTCACGAACAAGTGTTCAGGAACAGGTTCATCAGTGTTCAGGAACAGGTTCACAAGTGTTCAGGAACAGGTTCACCCGTGTTCAGGAACAGGTTCATCAGTGTTCAGGAACAGGTTCACAAGTGTTTAGGAACAGGTTCGCGAACGTTCAGGAACACTGTTCATCAGTTTTAATAATAATAATATTTAATATTTATAAAGCGCAACTTGCAGTGTTCACAGTGTTCAGGAACAGGTTCACAAGTGTTCAGGAACACGTTCACAAGTGTTCAGGAACAGATTCACGAACGTTCAGGAACAGGTTCATCAGTGTTCAGGAACAGGTTTACAAGTGTTTAGGAACAGGTTCGCGAACGTTCAGGAACAGTTTCATCGGTGTTAATAACAATAATATTTAATATTTATAAAGCGCAACTTGCAGTGTTCACAGTGTTCAGGAACAGCTTCAGGAACGTTCAGGAACAGATTCATGAATGTTCAGGAACAGGTTCACGAACGATCAGGAACAGGTTCACAAGTGTTCAGCAACAGGTTCACAAGTGTTCAGGAACAGGTTCACAAGTGTTCAGGAACCTGCTCCTGAACGTTTGTGAACCTGTTCCTGAACGTTCGTGAACCTGTTCCTGGACGTTCGTGAACCTGTTCCTGAACGTTCGTGAACCTGTTCCTGAACGTTCGTGAACCTGTTCCTGAACACTGGTGAACCTGTTCCTGAACGTTCGTGAACCTGTTCCTGAACACTCGTGAACCTGCTCCTGAACACTGATGAACCTGTTCCTGAACGTTCGTGAACCTGTTCCTGAACACTCGTGAACCTGCTCCTGAACACTGATGAACCTGTTCCTGAACGTTCGTGAACCTGTTCCTGAACGTTCGTGAACGTTGTGAACCTGTTCCTGAACACTTGTGAACCTGCTCCTGAACACTGATGAACCTGTTCCTGAACGTTCGTGAACCTTCCTGAACGTTCATGAACCTGTTCCTGAACGTTCGTGAACCTGTTCCTGAACGTTCGTGAACCTTCCTGAACGTTCGTGAACCTGTTTCTGAACACTTTTGAACCTGTTCCTGAATGTTCGTGAACCTGTTCCTGAACACTCATGAACCTGTTCCTGCACACTTGTGAACCTGACAAAACTTTTTGTATCTTCAACCTGAATTTTATTACAAAACTGCCAGTTTTGTAATAAAACTCAGGTTGAAGATACAAAAAGTTTTGTCATGAATTATCCAACCTACAAACCAACATTAGATTTATACTTGTGAACCTGTTCCTGAACCCTTGTGAACCTGTTCCTGAACACTTGTGAACCTGTTCCTGAACGTTCGTGAACCTGTTCCTGAACACTTGTGAACCTGTTCCTGATCACTGATGAACCTGTTCCTGAACACTGATGATCCTGTTCCTGAACATTCGTGAACCTGTTCGTGAACACTGGTGAACCTGTTCCTGAACACTGATGAACCTGTTCCTGAACACTGATGAACCTGTTCCTGAACATTCGTGAAACTGTTCCTGAACACTGGTGAACCTGTTCCTGAACACTGATGAACCTGTTCACGAATGTTCCCTGTTCAGAAACAGGTTCACCAGTGTTCAGGAACAGGTTCACGAATGTTCAGGAACAGGTTCATCGGTATTCGGGAACAGGTTCATCAGTGTTCAGAAACAGGTTCACCAGTGTTCAGGAACAGGTTCACCAAAGTTCAGGAACAGGTTCACAAACGTTCAGGAACAGGTTCACAAGTGTCCAGGAACAGTTTCATCAGTGTTCAGGAACACGTTCACGAACGTTCAGGAATAAAATTCACAAGTGTTCAGGAACAGGTTCACAAGTGTTCAGGAACAGGTTCACAAGTGTTCAGGAACAGGTTCACCAGTGTTCAGGAACATGTTCAGTGTTCAGGAACAGGTTCATCAGTGTTCAGGAACAGCTTGACGAACGTTCAGGAACAGGTTCACGAACGTTCAGGAACAGGTTCATCAGTGTTCAGGAACAGGTTCACCAGTGTTCAGGAACAGGTTCACCAGTGTTCAGGAACAGGTTCACGAACGTTCAGGAACAGATTCATCAGTGTTCAGGAACAGGTTCACCAGTGTTCAGGAACAGGTTCGCCAGTGTTCAGGAACAGGTTCACAAGTGTTCAGGAACAGGTTCATCAGTGTTCAGGATCAGGTTCACGAACAGGTTCACCCGTGTTCAGGAACAGGTTCATCAGTGTTCAGGAACAGGTTCACCAGTGTTCAGGAACAGGTTCATCATCATTATTGTTCATGAACAGGTTCATCAGTGTTGAGGAACAGGTTCACCAGTGTTCAGGAACAGGTTCATCATCATTATTGTTCATGAACAGGTTCATCAGTGTTGAGGAACAGGTTCACCCGTGTTCAGGAACAGGTTCATCAGTGTTCAGGAACAGGTTCATCATTGTTCAGGAATAGGTTCACCAGTGTTCAGGAACAGGTTTGCGAGACTTTGCAAGATGGCAATACCTGCAGTTTTGACTGCGAGCCCGAGACTCTTCAGTATTCTTTCAATGCGAGACGTGAAACTCTTGACATAGAATGGCTTAGAAAAAATCGAGACTCCGAGACGATCAAAACATTGAAAAAGCGAGACTGCGAGACCCTTGTAAATGAGGTTAAATAACTGCGAGACTCTTAATTTTCGAGGGACCATTCGCCACCCTTTACAATGTATTGGGATTTAACAGCTAAACCTACAATATACTAAGATTTAACAGTTAAACCTAGCTACATGTAAACCCATCTCATTAATACATTGGAATATGATGTGATATAGAGCTCATGATCAACAACATTGATTTTACTTTGGAATCTCCTGGTCAGGGATCTCAAGTGCCTGCATGATTTGCCACTGATACTTATCACCACCAGTTTTGGCAGCTACTTTACTCTTCAGCTGAAATAAATATTAAATAATAGTATAGAATAATATAATAGTATTATTATTACATCACCATTTTCAAGTCAATTACCGCGTGTGATTGCTTCACAGGATATGATTGACAATGAAAATGGCACTATGCAAATGTGATAATTCTTCGATTTGCCAAGGAAAATGAAAATTAAAGGTTATTCCACCCTACAAAAATAATAAGTTTCTACAACAATAAGTACAATTTTATAGGACTGCCATATTATATTCTATGTTTATCATATTCATAATAATTCATGAGGAAATCACAATAGAAATCATAACACTGTGGAAGAGCTTGTATTTCTGATACAAACAATCGTCTTGATTTGCAAAGACTCTAACTTTGATTTTCTCGACCAAACTTACTACTATCTTGAACATGATTGTATACATGATTTTAAACATACATGTACATTTGCATCCATGTTGTATAAGATCAACAGTCACTTGCCTTTGGCTCGTGATTGTACATCTTATACAACACAGCAGCTCATATTGTATCTATTACATAAACAAGCATCTGTGCTTCGGCACAGATGCTTGTGCGGATGTGTCCTGCGGGACGCGTACAGGGAGCCCAACATAATACATTACTAAGCACAGGAAGCCAACGTACATGTAATACGTATTGCACGCACGCTCTACCACAGGAAAACCATAAAAAGATGCAAATATATCAATTTTATTTATTATTTAGTAGCATCAGAAGCAATGGTTGGGCTGCCTGTGACTGGACTTAACTTTGACTGACATATTGCAGTAACATTTGCCTGGTACAATGTATGGAAGATTGAGGGTTTAAAACAATGTTGGATTTTCACAAAATTATATTTTCTGAATCGATTCACGATTCACTTCGGATTTGTTTTCATTCGCTTTTCTGCCAAAATAAGAGACAAAATGCTTGTCATGACATAAAAGAGGAATCTTGTCAATACTTCTTTTTGCAATGTAATCACTATCATGTTAACTTTTTTTAACTATAATTTTAACTTTTCTCTTCTATATTGACGATATTCGAGCATGGAATTGAAAATACAGCCAAGATATCAAGTTCAATATTAGTTAATGAACATATGTGATGCATTTAGTCTTTACTACGACATTTTGTGTATTTTGGGCACGCTAAGTTTCAACACTGACAGCGAAGCACGTTTCAAGACAAGCTTAAAATATAAACACAGCGAATTCCTTGCAAAAATGATTTCATAAATGTTTTCACAAACTCAGTAATAAAATGAGCAATATAAACTTACAACTGAAAGTATGGATAAAGTATGGATAAAGATGTGGTATAACGATGTTCACTGTTTGTAAACATTGATGTCACATTTGCTTTGTAATATTAATTAGCCAACCATGATTACAATATAGCTCTTCACAAGTTGCTTTATTTCATCAGCCAATCAATCTCTGGTTGCATTGGCAAAAAAGTTACGCTTACGTCACGGTGAATATCGCTATTGCCAGGGAGTATTTAGACTCTTGGCTGCTATACACCACGAACATCTTTCAGACCCAGACAGACAAATTGCAAGGCCAAATGATATTCTCTAGGATATGCTTATTAACCTGAAGCAGTAAACACTTTGAAGCGGTATACATTGTACGTACGATACTAATTGTCGAGAAATTGTATACAAAACTACTCCCCACAGTAAAAGCATGTATATAGTACAAGAATGTGGAGTGCGCGCTGGATTGTAGTTAGTAACTACTCCCCACAGTAAAAGCATGTGTATATGCTACAAGAATGTGGAGTGCGCACTGGATTGTAGTTAGTAACTAATCCCCACAGTAAAAGCATGTGTATATGGTACAAGAATGTGGAGTGCGCGCTGGATTGTAGTTAGTAACTACTCCCCACAGTAAAAGCATGTGTATATGGTACAAGAATGTGGAGTGCGCACTGGATTGTGGTTAGTAACTACTCCCCACAGTAAAAGCATGTATATGGTAAGAATGTGGAGTGCATGCTGGATTGTGGTTAGTAACTACTCCCCACAGTAAAAGCATGTGTATATGGTACAAGAATGTGGAGTGCGCGCTGGATTGTAGTTAGTAACTACTCCCCACAGTAAAAGCATGTGTATATGGTACAAGAATGTGGAGTGCACACTGGATTGTAGTTAGTAACTACTCCCCACAGTAAAAGCATGTGTAAGAATGTGGAGTGCATGCTGGATTGTGGTTAGTAACTACTCCCCACAGTAAAAGCATGTGTATATGGTACAAGAATGTGGAGTGCGCACTGGATTGTGGTTAGTAACTACTCCCCACAGTAAAAGCATGTGTATATGGTACAAGAATGTGTGGAGTGCATGCTGGATTGTGGTTAGTAACTACTCCCCACAGTAAAAGCATGTGTATATGGTACAAGAATGTGGAGTGCATGCTGGATTGTGGTTAGTAACTACTCCCCACAGTAAAAGCATGTGTATATGGTACAAGAATGTGGAGTGCATGCTGGATTGTGGTTAGTAACTACTCCCCACAGTAAAAGCGTGTATATGGTACAAGAATGTGGAGTGCATGCTGGATTGTGGTTAGTAACTACTCCCCACAGTAAAAGCATGTGTATATGGTACAAGAATGTGGAGTGCATGCTGGATTGTGGTTAGTAACTACTCCCCACAGTAAAAAAGCATGTGTATATGGTACAAGAATGTGGTACAAGAGTGCGCGCTGGATTGTGGTGTGGTTAGTAACTACTCCCCACAGTAAAAGCATGTGTATATGGTACAAGAATGTGGAGTGCATGCTGGATTGTAGTTAGTAACTACTCCCCACAGTAAAAGCATGTGTATATGGTACAAGAATGTGGAGTGCATGCTGGATTGTGGTTAGTAACTACTCCCCACAGTAAAAGCATGTGTATATGGTACAAGAATGTGGAGTGCATGCTGGATTGTAGTTAGTAACTACTCCCCACAGTAAAAGCATGTGTATATGGTACAAGAATGTGGAGTGCGCATGCTGGATTGTGGTTAGTAACTACTCCCCACAGTAAAAGCATGTGTATATGGTACAAGAATGTGGAGTGCATGCTGGATTGTGGTTAGTAACTACTCCCCACAGTAAAAGCATGTGTATATGGTACAAGAATGTGGAGTGCATGCTGGATTGTGGTTAGTAACTACTCCCCACAGTAAAAGCATGTGTATATGGTACAAGAATGTGGAGTGCATGCTGGATTGTAGTTAGTAACTACTCCCCACAGTAAAAGCATGTGTATATGGTACAAGAATGTGGAGTGCATGCTGGATTGTGGTTAGTAACTACTCCCCACAGTAAAAGTAAATGTGTATATGGTACAAGAATGTGGAGTGCATGCTGGATTGTGGTTAGTAACTACTCCCCACAGTAAAAGCATGTGTATATGGTACAAGAATGTGGAGTGCATGCTGGATTGTGGTTAGTAACTACTCCCCACAGTAAAAGCATGTGTATATGGTACAAGAATGTGGAGTGCGCTGGATTGTAGTTAGTAACTACTCCCCACAGTAAAAGCATGTGTATATGGTACAAGAATGTGGAGTGCATGCTGGATTGTGGTTAGTAACTACTCCCCACAGTAAAAGCATGTGTATATATGGTACAAGAATGTGGAGTGCATGCTGGATTGTGGTTAGTAACTACTCCCCACAGTAAAAGTGTATGTGTAGTGTGCGCTGGATGGTTAGTAACTACTCCCCACAGTAAAAGCATGTGTATATGGTACAAGAATGTGTGGAGTGCATGCTGGATTGTAGTTAGTAACTACTCCCCACAGTAAAAGCATGTGTATATGGTACAAGAATGTGGAGTGCATGCTGGATTGTGGTTAGTAACTACTCCCCACAGTAAAAGCATGTGTATATGGTACAAGAATGTGGAGTGGATGCTGGATTGTAGTTAGTGCATCCCCACAGTAAAAGCATGGATGGTACAAGAATGTGGAGTGCGCGCTGGATTGTGGTTAGTAACTACTCCCCACAGTAAAAGCATGTGTATATGGTACAAGAATGTGGAGTGCATGTGCTGCTGGATTGTGGTTAGTAACTACTCCCCACAGTAAAAGCATGTGTATATGGTACAAGAATGTGGAGTGCGCGCTGGATTGTGGTTAGTAACTACTCCCCACAGTAAAAGCATGTGTATATGGTACAAGAATGTGGAGTGCATGCTGGATTGTGTTAGTTAGTAACTACTCCCCACAGTAAAAGCATGTGTATATGGTAGAATGTGGAATGAATGTGGAGTGCATGCTGGATTGTGGTTAGTAACTACTCCCCACAGTAAAAGCATGTGTATATGGTACAAGAATGTGGAGTGCATGCTGGATTGTGGTTAGTAACTACTCCCCACAGTAAAAGCATGTGTATATGGTACAAGAATGTGGAGTGCGCGCTGGATTGTGGTTAGTAACTACTCCCCACAGTAAAAGCATGTGTATATGGTACAAGAATGTGGAGTGCATGCTGGATTGTGGTTAGTAACTACTCCCCACAGTAAAAGCATGTGTATATGGTACAAGAAGAATGTGGAGTGCATGCTGGATTGTGGTTAGTAACTACTCCCCACAGTAAAAGCATGTGTATATGGTACAAGAATGTGGAGTGCATGCTGGATTGTGGTTAGTAACTACTCCCCACAGTAAAAAGCATGTGTATATGGTACAAGAATGTGGAGTGTTAGTTTTAAAACGCATAGTTATACTTCCTCAGGATCTAGTACATGACGAAAGTCACTAGTCATGCATGTTGTAACGCGCTTAATCTGCCGCACCAAGTTAGTTAAATAATCTACTTCCTTTATACGTGGTACCGTGAGGAACCCTTTTAGTTAGATAAGATGGATGTGCACAAGTAGTTTCCGCAACGCACAAACATAGCCGCACGTATTAGTCATTGATTATCCCACGTTAGAATTCAATGTCCCGCAAGGAAATGCCTTCAAGCTAAGTCATCGTGACGTAAATGCGCCTAGAGCACGTTCGTATAGCTATAAATCTAAGTTTCTATAGAGTACAATTCAGTTTAGTGTGGACGCTACCCTGTATGGGCTTTATGGGCATTTTGGCCAACTCTACGTTCTATCCACATTCTACTCAATTCTACTCTATCTGCTATTTCAACCAAGTCGCTACATCAACCTTAGTGCAAGCGTAAACCAAAGTAAGTGTTTAACTTCTTCTTATCACGTTAGTTAAAATCACAAGAGTACTATGGCAAGGAGCATCAAGAAATGTTGTTATGCTATTTTCGTTATATTTAGCCAGTCAAAGCCATATAGAATTTGTCGCTCAACACGAGTTAACTTCAAGTTGATTTATCTGTAACACTGTGAAAGGATCAGTATCATTTATATCACGCATGTATGCTATATTCTATACGATTTATGTTGTTAGTAATTATTCCATGAGTTATGTCAATTTACGTTATGCATGTTAATTAAGTTAGAGTATGTTTACTATCGTATTTCAGTTCGAACCTACAATATTCTACAACATTCTACAATATCCTACTACAATAGCTACAATCTACAACTCTACAATTTGCTACGACTACACAGCGGAATTGTCGCTAAGTCACGTAATCTACATTGTCTATAAACATTGAACAGTCATTAAAGTCATTGTAATCTATTTGTGGAGTTCGGATTCATTCGCTCTTGCACCACGCTACCCCTGTGATTGGAGATTCATGAGTAAAGCGCAACCTCTAGGAATCTGGCAATTACATTAGTTCGAATTTGACTGCGAATTTGTGAAGGAATTCGAAGAATTTGACTAACCAAAGAGAACTGACCCCGCAATTGCTATCCGATACTTGGATAAGGGAATCGCCTAGCAAACGTCATTTGACAACCGGATGTGCATTGGCTTGCATGTAGTCACGCACAAATCAAGTCTAATAATCACTTCCGATCCGATAACACTTTAATCTGTCTTGAAAGACACACGATTATCGGTAATTATAGCAAAGAGGAACAATCAGATACCATGGCAACCGAAACGGACTTAAAAGGAATGCGAGGACACGCGAAAGGAGTCATTACAAAGAAAATAAAAGAAATAATCAATCTGATGACGGATGAAGATAATGTCGAAATTGTAAACGAAAAGGTCCATCAATTGCGTGAAAAATTCAACAACTTTCAAACGGCACATGAAGCATTCCACAGCCTACTAACTGATGAAGATTCTATTCAGGAATCAATGAATTACTTTCACCAAACGTCAGAACAGGTTAAGCAGCTACAAGAAAACATTGACGTTTGGGTAACCGGGATAGAAACCTCCCAGCTGATGAGATCTATGGATGTACGTCCAGAGGATTCAGTCAGCAACATCAGCTCACGACATGGGTCGAAAACATCGTCGCGAAGATCACGGTCCAGTTCGGTGCGAAGCAGTGCCGTATCAGACGCACGAGCAATGGCCGCCGCCAAGAAAGCCATTCTGGGAGCTGAGGCTGCCACCCTGCAAAGGCTCCACCAAATCGAGGAGGAAGAATTACGTCTCCGCCAAAGAAAAAAGGAATTAAAGCTGCAAACGGAGATGGCAAAGGCAGACGCTGAGGAATTAGCCTACGCCCAAGCCGAACAGCGCGAGACGGCAGGGAATACCAGAAGTGCGTTCCTTGAGGAAGGGTACAAGCTACGATGTACAGTACCTCCCCCCATGGTAGAAGACACCCAAGGATCCCCAGCAGCAGTTGTACCTGATGCAGCTCCGAGAAGACCATTAGATCCTCCAAAAGACGAGTCTACCGCAATCAAGCCACAACCGCATATGTACGGGCCACGCCCTCCAATGGTAGACAACCCCCTGATCCTATGCCCTCAGGTGTCAGAGACCCCCCTGAGAAGTCAGCATACAAAGAGCACAAACGCACACAAGTGGAAGTACGATACGTCTCAGCAACCTAGTCAAAATCCATCAGCGAGCAATACCCGATACGCCAGTACATTACCTTTGGCATTGCAGCACCCCCCGTACCAAACGAATGATTACATGCAGCAAATGATGCTACAACAACAAGAGGCAATCATGTCCTTGACTTTACCGCAGCCAGATCTTCCCGTCTTCAGCGGCGATCCAGTCGAATACTGTGATTTCATACGAGCATTTGAAAACCTTATAGAAAGGAAGACGAGAAATCCTAGCTCACGTCTGTATTACCTCCTCCAGTACACAGCAGGACAAGTACAAGACCTGGTGCGATCCTGTCTAGCAATGAGAGAAGAGACTGGGTACACAGAGGCAAGAAAGTTACTAGCGGAGAGGTATGGACAACCGTATAAGATCGCAACCGCGTACGTTGACCATGTGATTAACGGCCAGCCTATTCGAGCCGAGGATGGTCCCGCGCTACAGAAGTTTTCTATCTTGCTAACAAGTTGCAATAACACCTTGAAAGAAATAGGATACCTAAGCCGGTTAGAGAACCCCGAGAGCCTTCGAAAAATAGTAGATCGGCTTCCCTACTCTTTGAAACTTAAGTGGCGCGAAGCAGCAGATTCTATAACACAAAAGGGAAAAAGAGATCCGACTCTGAAGGACATGACAGAGTTTGTAGAAGCCAGGTCGAGAGTGGCCAACCATCCGATCTTTGGTAAGATATCAAGCGACTTCCAAAGATCAAGCAATCTCAATAGCAACAAGCAAAGAAGAGGGGCAGTGTCATTCGCTGTAGAAGCCAACCCTCAGCAACCGCAACCAAGAAACGCAGAACGGAAAAGAGTGAAATGTCCGTCTTGTGATAAAGATCATTGGCTCTCACAGTGCGACGACTTCAAGAAACTGAATCTACAAGATCGTTATAAGTTAGTACGAGCCAAAAGACTATGTCTAAATTGTTTAGTCTCTGGACACTTTGTTCATGAGTGTCCAAAGAAAAGTTTCTGTCGTATACAAGGTTGTACGAAGAAGCACTCTACCTTTCTGCACGATAAGGAGCAGAAAGAAACGCAACCAAAGGCCAGTCATGTTAATACAACAGACGCAAACAACGGAGCAAGCAACACTGGTGAATCCGCAGCAACGAACGGCTATGTCAAGACTGAGACATTCCAAACTTCAAAGAGTTCATCGGTCGTAGGTTTTTCCATTGTTCCCGTTGAAGTAAATGCTATGGGTCAGGATAAGAAAGTGCTAACGTATGCATTTTTAGATTCTGGGTCCAATACCTCCTTTTGTACGAAGGAACTCATGCGAAAGCTCGATGTAAAGGGAAAGGCAACCAGTCTTTCTCTTACCACAATGCAAATAGCGAACAAGCAAATTGAATGTTCATTAGTGAGCTTAGAAGTCACTAATCTAAGCAACAGCAACAAAGTAAAGCTACCAATGGTGTACTCAAGGTCCAGTCTTCCCGTATCGACTGACACCATCGGCACTCAAGAAGATGTCGACCGCTGGCCACATCTTAAGGGGATTAAGATCCCAAGCATCGAGGCAGAAATCGGCCTGCTGATAGGCAGTGATGCGCCGCAAATATTGCAGCCAAAAGAAGTAAGGGAAAGCGAGAACGGCGGACCCTATGCTACGCAAACCGTCCTTGGATGGGTTTTAAATGGGCCCTTGGGAAGAGAGAAAAACAAGGCCGCAACCGCAAACTTCGTTGATTCTGACACCGAGTTAAGCAAGCAATTCAGAGAGTATTGCAACTTAGAATTCAACGATTCTACGTATGAACCGAAAACATCTATGTCCCAAAACGATCGTCGAGCATTAGAAATAATGCAAACTACTACAGTAAAGCTAGAAGATAATCATTATGAAATTGCGCTACCATGGAAAAACGATCCGCCATGTCTATACGACAACAAGTCACAAGCAGAACGCAGATTACAGCTGTTGAAGAAACGCCTGCAGAAGGATCCAGTTGTTCTTGAGAAGTACAAGGATTTCATGGATAATCTCCTGAGTAAGAATCATGCTAGAAAGCTGAGCAGCGAAGATCTTGCACAGACTGCCGAAGCCTGGTATCTACCGCACCATCCCGTTTTCCATCCTCAGAAGCCAGGCAAGGTACGTGTGGTGTTTGATTGCTCAGCCAAATACCGTGGCTCCTCGCTCAATGACCAGCTCTTACAGGGGCCGGACCTGACTAACACGCTAATCGGAGTTCTCACGCGATTCCGTCAAGAGCAAGTTGCCTTTATGTCAGATATTGAAGCGATGTTTTACCAGGTTCGCGTTCGTCCTAGTGACTGCAAATACTTGCGCTTCCTTTGGTGGCCCGACGGCAACATGGAAAGGGAACCACAGGAGTATCAGATGTCAGTCCATTTGTTCGGTGGTGCTTCATCCCCAAGTTGTGCAAACTACGCCCTCAAGAAAACCGCTGAAGACAACAAGGACTATTTCGACCATGAAACAGTCCAGACAGTAAAGGGAAATTTCTACGTTGACGATTGTCTGCGCTCTATCGCAACAGAACCAGAAGCCGTTCGCCTAGTGAGTCAACTTCGCGAATTATTATCGAAAGGAGGATTCCATCTTACGAAATGGATATCCAACTCTAAGGAAGTCATCGATTCTGTCCCTGCATCAGAAAGAGCAGCATCAGTGAAGGATCTAGACTTCGATAACGCCGTGTTAACGGAAAGAGCGCTAGGTGTCCAATGGAATGTTCACGTCGACACATTCAGCTACAAAATCGCAAGCAAAGAAAAGCCTGCTACAAGACGAGGAATCTTGTCAATAGTCAGTTCAGTGTATGACCCACTGGGGGTTGTATCACCGTGCATACTAATGGCCAAGATAATATTACAAGATCTGTGTTCGAAGGGTCTTGGATGGGACGACAAAATTCCCGAGTACGATAAACAGAGATGGGAATCCTGGCTCAGCGATCTTCCAAAACTAGAGCAATTTTCAATACCACGATGTTTCAAGCCACCAGACTTCACAGATGTTCAGCGACGCGAACTTCATCACTTCTCAGATGCTTCAAGTCATGGCTATGGAGCAGTATCCTATCTCCGACAGATAGATGCAAGTGGTAAAGTGCATTGTTCCCTCGTCACGGCCAAGTCTAGATTAGCCCCCCTTAAAGCAATGACGATTCCAAGAATGGAGTTATCTGCAGCAGTTCTAGCAACAAGATTAGATCGGATGATTCAACAAGAATTCACAATTACAATCGACAGTTCTACATTCTGGACAGATAGCACCTGCGTTCTACGGTACATAGAGAACAAGGAC
Source organism: Actinostola sp. cb2023 (assembly GCA_033675265.1). Taxonomy (NCBI): domain Eukaryota; kingdom Metazoa; phylum Cnidaria; class Anthozoa; order Actiniaria; family Actinostolidae; genus Actinostola; species Actinostola sp. cb2023. The sequence continues at coordinate 46,154 of JAUJYZ010000689.1, forward strand.
AAGAGATTCCAAACCTTTGTCGCCAATCGAGTCGCTGCCATACTGGACCAATCAACAGAAACACAATGGAAGTACGTCGAGACTTCATTAAATCCTGCAGACGAAGCATCCAGAGGGATGACAGTCGATGCATTCTTACATAACAAGCGCTGGACGGATGGCCCAGACTTCCTGAAGCAATCAGAAGAAACATGGCCACAAAGACCTCCAGATATGGGTCAAATCCCTAACGACGACCCCGAAGTGAAGAAAACCATCGAAGTATTCGCAATCGAAGTGAGTAATGACAGCGACTACATAAGCAAGGTCCTAGAGAAGTTCTCCTCGTGGACTCGCCTGAAGAAAATCATAGCATGGATCTTACGCTACAAGAATAATCTACGCAAACAAAGCCAAAGGCGTAAGGCAAACGAAGTAATCAGTTATCAATCGAAAGTCAACGCAATCATACCTTTAAGTGTTTCCGAGATCAACGACGCAGAAAGAGTGATCGTGAAGTACGTACGGAAACAAGCCTTCAAGGAAGAATTGTCAATTCTTAATTGCATTGATAAAGAAAACCAAGAATCAAGCAACCAGAGCACAGTGAAGAAGTGCAGCAGCATCTATAAGCTCGACCCAATCATGACAGACAGTCTTCTACGGGTAGGAGGACGTCTACAGCGTGCACCAATCGAGAATGACGCTAAACATCCTATCATTCTTCCCAAGAAACATCATGTCGTCAAGTTAATCATCGACTACTATCATCGAGCTTCTGCCCATTCTGGAATTGAATACACTCTGTCCCTTATCAGGCAGAAGTATTGGATTATCGCCGCCAGATCTAGTGTACGCAACGCAGTCAACACGTGCTTCGACTGCCGGCGACGCCAAGCACCAGTTATGCAACAAAAAATGGCAAGCTTACCACAGAACCGAACAACGCCCTGCAAGCCACCCTTTACGTACGTGGGAGTGGATTGCTTTGGTCCATTCACAGTTCGTCGTGGAAGGACAACCGCTAAGAGATACGGCGTATTGTTCACGTGTCTTACCACCCGAGCAATTCATATCGAAGTAGCTTATTCCATGGATACAGAGTCCTTCATCAACTCCCTACGTCGTTTCGTTTCTAGAAGAGGACAACCAGACGAAATCAGATCTGACAACGGAGGTAACTTTGTGAAAGGCGAAAAGGAGCTACGCATGGCCATCCAAGATTGGAACCAAATACAAATCCATGAGTATCTACTGCAACGTAACGTGAAGTGGATATTCAACCCACCTGCTGCGTCACACCACGGAGGAGTGTGGGAAAGATGCATAAGAACTGTAAGGAAAGTAATGAAAGCCTTACTCAAGCAACAAATTCTCGACGACGAAGGTCTCAACACGCTGATGTGTGAAGTTGAGTCCATTGTCAACGGAAGACCAATCACTAAAGTATCTGACGACCCAAAGGACCTTGATGCGCTAACACCCAATCATCTACTGCTATTGCGAGCGGGTACGGCAACCCCGCCTGGAGTGTTCTCCAAGGATGATAACTACACTCGTCGGAGATGGCGCCAAGTCCAGTACCTCAGCAACTTATTCTGGCTTCGCTGGACCAAGGAATACCTACCGTCGTTGCAACAGCGCCAAAAGTGGAACAAGCCACTAGAAATCTAGCAGCCGCCGACGACATTGTGCTACTACTTGATGACAATACGCCCCGCAGCACATGGCCACTAGGAAGAGTCTTGGAAGTCTACAGCAACAGTAAAGATGGGTTAGTACGCTCAGCGAAGGTGAAGACAAGGACGTCAGTGCTAGTGCGACCCGTGGACAAGATTGTTCTACTCGAAGCTACAGAGATGACAAGCAAGGATTAGATAGTTTAGATAGCATTATGGACATACAAAGGTAACCATGAACATTACGTATAAGTTAGTTATAATTGTTACGATTAGCGTTTCAAACCTATTATAGATATGTTAGGTAAAGGCTACGGTAACGCCTTTAAGGGGCCGGAATGTTAGTTTTAAAACGCATAGTTATACTTCCTCAGAAATTTCTAGTACATGACGAAAGTCACTAGTCATGCATGTTGTAACGCGCTTAATCTGCCGCACCAAGTTAGTTAAATAATCTACTTCCTTTATACGTGGTACCGTGAGGAACCCTTTTAGTTAGATAAGATGGATGTGCACAAGTAGTTTCCGCAACGCACAAACATAGCCGCACGTATTAGTCATTGATTATCCCACGTTAGAATTCAATGTCCCGCAAGGAAATGCCTTCAAGCTAAGTCATCGTGACGTAAATGCGCCTAGAGCACGTTCGTATAGCTATAAATCTAAGTTTCTATAGAGTACAATTCAGTTTAGTGTGGACGCTACCCTGTATGGGCTTTATGGGCATTTTGGCCAACTCTACGTTCTATCCACATTCTACTCAATGCTACTCTATCTGCTATTTCAACCAAGTCGCTACATCAACCTTAGTGCAAGCGTAAACCAAAGTAAGTGTTTAACTTCTTCTTATCACGTTAGTTAAAATCACAAGAGTACTATGGCAAGGAGCATCAAGAAATGTTGTTATGCTATTTTCGTTATATTTAGCCAGTCAAAGCCATAGAATTTGTCGCTCAACACGAGTTAACTTCAAGTTGATTTATCTGTAACACTGTGAAAGGATCAGTATCATTTATATCACGCATGTATGCTATATTCTATACGATTTATGTTGTTAGTAATTATTCCATGAGTTATGTCAATTTACGTTATGCATGTTAATTAAGTTAGAGTATGTTTACTATCGTATTTCAGTTCGAACCTACAATATTCTACAACATTCTACAATATCCTACTACAATAGCTACAATCTACAACTCTACAATTTGCTACGACTACACAGCGGAATTGTCGCTAAGTCACGTAATCTACATTGTCTATAAACATTGAACAGTCATTAAAGTCATTGTAATCTATTTGTGGAGTTCGGATTCATTCGCTCTTGCACCACGCTACCCCTGTGATTGGAGATTCATGAGTAAAGCGCAACCTCTAGGAATCTGGCAATTACATGGAGTGCATGCTGGATTGTGGTTAGTAACTACTCCCCACAGTAAAAGCATGTGTATATGGTACAAGAATGTGGAGTGTGCACTGGATTGTGGTTAGTAACTACTCCCCACAGTAAAAGCATGTGTATATGGTACAAGAATGTGGAGTGTGCACTGGATTGTGGTTAGTAACTACTCCCCACAGTAAAAGCATGTGTATATGGTACAAGAATGTGGAGTGCGCGCTGGATTGTAGTTAGTAACTACTCCCCACAGTAAAAGCATGTATATGGTACAAGAATGTGGAGTGCATGCTGGATTGTAGTTAGTAACTACTCCCCACAGTAAAAGCATGTATATGGTACAAGAATGTGGAGTGCATGCTGGATTGTAGTTAGTAACTACTCCCCACAGTAAAAGCATGTATATGGTACAAGAATGTGGAGTGCGCGCTGGAGTGCATGTAGTTAGTAACTACTCCCCACAGTAAAAGCATGTGTATATGGTACAAGAATAAAAGCATGTGTATATGGTACAAGAATGCAAGAATGTGGAGTGCATGCTGGATTGTGGTTAGTAACTACTCCCCACAGTAAAAGCATGTGTATATGGTACAAGAATGTGGAGTGCGCGCTGGATTGTGGTTAGTAACTACTCCCCACAGTAAAAGCATGTGTATATGGTACAAGAATGTGGAGTGCATGCTGGATTGTGGTTAGTAACTACTCCCCACAGTAAAAGCATGTGTATATGGTACAAGAATGTGGAGTGCATGCTGGATTGTGGTTAGTAACTACTCCCCACAGTAAAAGCATGTGTATATGGTACAAGAATGTGGAGTGCATGCTGGATTGTGGTTAGTAACTACTCCCCACAGTAAAAGCATGTGTATATGGTACAAGAATGTGGAGTGCATGCACTGGATTGTAGTTAGTAACTACTCCCCACAGTAAAAGCATGTGTATATGGTACAAGAATGTGGAGTGTGCACTGGATTGTGGTTAGTAACTACTCCCCAGTGCATGCTGGATTGTGGTTAGTAACTACTCCCCAGGGGTAAAAAGCATGTGTATATGGTACAAGAATGTGGATTGTGCGCGCTGGATTGTAGTTAGTAACTACTCCCCACAGTAAAAGCATGTGTATATGGTACAAGAATGTGGAGTGCATGCTGGATTGTGGTTAGTAACTACTCCCCACAGTAAAAGCATGTATATGGTACAAGAATGTGGAGTGCATGCTGGATTGTAGTTAGTAACTACTCCCCACAGTAAAAGCATGTGTATATGGTACAAGAATGTGGAGTGCGCGCTGGATTGTAGTTAGTAACTACTCCCCACAGTAAAAGCATGTGTATATGGTACAAGAATGTGGAGTGCATGCTGGATTGTGGTTAGTAACTACTCCCCACAGTAAAAGCATGTGTATATGGTACAAGAATGTGGAGTGCATGCTGGATTGTGGTTAGTAACTACTCCCCACAGTAAAAGCATGTGTATATGGTACAAGAATGTGGAGTGCATGCTGGATTGTGGTTAGTAACTACTCCCCACAGTAAATTGTGGTTAGGGTAAAAGCATGTGTATATGGTACAAGAATGTGGAGTGCATGCTGGATTGTGGTTAGTAACTACTCCCCACAGTAAAAGCATGTGTATATGGTACAAGAATGTGGAGTGCGCAAAGGATTTTGGTCGTTAACCACAATGCCTTACAAGTGTCAAATCAAATCAAGATTTTGACTCCCGTACCTGTAGATTAGAATCTGCTGCCAACAAATGTAAATGAGGACGATTTTGTATCACATTTACAACACTCATCATGGTTATAAAAAAATATTTTGTGTTTTCCTCATTTATTATTAATGAGTTGTGTAATAAATCCATTGAAATTGGAGAGAAGTGAGCTAGGAATGAATAAGTACCTGTACACTATTTGTATTGTTGTCATCTGCAAGAGGAAACTTTGGAGGATTGCCAAAGTCATTCATTTCCCTCTTTAGTTTATCTGCACATGCCTAAAGTATCGTAAAAATACAATAAAATGAGCCTTTTACCATCACAACCCTGCATGCAGAGGGACCATAATAATAATAAAGTAATTTTCATCTACAACTGTAGGCCTATAAATCAGTTTTTCCTTTCCAAGATATATGATGCCATGTAATAATATGTACATCATATGGAATTCCAAAATACAAAGCCTGCAGGTTCATATTGTATGTTGGAGCCTTCTACAACTTTCTCAAATGAATGTAAATGCAGCATAAGCCATAAGTAGGCTTTATGTTAATCTCTCAGGGCAATGCTCATAGATGACAAATGGCTCTAGAAAGGTCCACAAATCCAGTGCCAACCTGCTTGCATTCAACAAAGGCTGATTGACGGCAGCTGCACTGCTGAGAAATCACTTCTCAACAACTCTGGAGCACCCAATATGCAACCACTTGTTAAGTACATCTTTTTATGACAAATCTGGATTATCGATCTACTCAGGCTGAATTTCCATGACTCGCTGCAGGGATTACACTACTAGAGTGTGTGACTAATGGGATCATTAAATGGGAAATCCGATACCTTGATGGGCATTCCAGTACAATGAAAAGCAAATGGATACAAAGAATTCTTCCCTTTGAGTCTGTTATATCCCGAGGCGAACTGAAAGACAAAAATAGGGAAGAAAAATACATCAGTCTGGACACCTGTCTGGTTTACAATCTGATAGCTTGTGATTTGCTTACCTCAGCCTGGATTGACAAGCAACATAAAAAGAGATAAGAGAAACAATAGATTAAACACTGCTGTTCACTAAATCATCTAAATATTTTATTGTATTTTAGATTAGCTTTTATTACATTTTTATCATTCTTAATTTAGATACTATTTGATAAGTGAATTAATATGTTTTGCACTTATCATATATTTATAATTGTACAGTGTAAGCAATTTATAATTGTACAGCGTAAGCATGCAATACAAACGCTTACCTTGGACAAAGAAAATGTATGACCGAGATGCAGTTTTCCATTCATGTAGGGGTACGGAAAAGTACAGAAAAACTTGCCATTTCTATAGAAATTGAGAATAATGTATTATTTTATCAGACAGTAAGTATAGGTAATCATATGACAGATGTAGTATTAATTTTATAGATATTTATATAAACTAATCTTGGGCTTCCTGTGTTGAGTTTGATTCTTAATGACCTCACATGTATCCTTGTTTCGACTTCCCTCTAATTCATACAGCTCAGTGCAGTAGAACGGCAGAGCACTGATGGAGGTACAAGTAGGGGGTAAAGGGCACACCTTGAGCGCTTTACACACGAACTCCTGGCTCGGGAGATTGGGCAACCACTCCTCACATTTCGAGGTAAAACACTAGCTTTACCGTTTTACCTTTTTTAACGTCATTTCACAACCTCGAAAACTGATTAGCGAAATTTGACTTCCATTTTCTTCCACAAACAAAATGCCACTTTCTCAGCAAAACTTCAATCGCTCCTCTTCTTGACATATTCATTGAATGTTTCCCTCTCTCTTTCTTTACTTGCTGAGCAATGGTCATTTGAATTTGACTACCGTATTCACCGGCGTATAAGCCGCACTTTTTTTCCTAAAATCGCGATCCAAAGTTCGGGGTGCGGCTTATCCAATTTTATCCAAAACATTGAGTTTACTTAAGTTCTAATATTATTTTAAAAAAATGTTCTGCATTGCAATCGAATTATATTGTATTATAGGTGAATGATAGCTCTAATAGTTGCCAATGTTTTATGGCAATTGCATAAAAGCAGAGGAAGTTATGACCCAAAGTTTGTCATAGACGAGTGCGCCGAGAATTATAACGGAGTCACCTTAAAGTCTTTTGCCACCCTGACCTACAGGCAAAATATTGCACTGATTGGCCATTACAAAAAAGAGTAGGGGACTGGGACCAAGTCCGTAAAACTAATTCAATAAGAAACTAGCAAAAACGCATCATTTTCTGACAGAGCAGATCAAACTTAGCTAATCTGGAAAGTTTGGTGAACTTTGGCTTAATATTGACGATGCTAGAGGGCATCAAAGATGTACATTTTCCCATACAAACTCTGAATTTTTGTGGCTACTATCTCCATATATGGAGATGTAGCCACTATGCCATCGAGTTGTAAGTCCGTCCGTAAGTAGTCCAATCTTCGGATAGTGTTCGGAATCGCACAGTGATCGGGATTCTTCGATCGACACCTGAGGCCTCATGTCCGCTCGATGTTTCTTCGATGGACTTCTGTATTTTCGTGAATAATTTTTGTGACTATGGAGTTTATCGGCAACAACATCGGCGCTCGACGACGTGTTTCAAATTGTCGTAATCTCTCGTCTGGTTGTTGACTTGTTATCGATTGAAACGTTATGCATACGTTTCTTCCATGTGCTTTATTCACGCGTTGGTTTAGCCTCCTCCGCAGGCAATGCCGGAAAGCGAGGCCGAGAATGGGATCCCTGTGCGAGGCCGAAGGCCAAGCCTCGCTTTTCGGCGTTGCCTGCGGAGGAGGCTAGCGTTGGTTGAAGGTATTAAAGTTTCCACTCTATATTTACTATGATTTTGTGCGACTTTGCACCATTAACCAGGCACAGCTTTCCATCACTGGGTCAACTGTTTGTTCGTAAATAAATTTTCAGGATTTTTGACGATCTCGGTGGAGATTTTCCAGCGGATAGACAAGCATTTCAAAGTGTCTGTTTGGCGGCCATGGTCGAGTGATTCCAACACCTCGAGTGGCTCCGATCCATAACTCTACTAAAATCTACTAACTTTCCTTCGTGATTCGGAAAACAAATAAAACCAGCAATGGTTTTATATCCAATCAAACACTCCTGCTCGCTTATAAACTTAGCCTGTGAACAGGCTCTCCAAGGGGAGGGGGAAGGGGATGGGGATGGGGAGAGGGAAGGATAGGGAAGTTCGAATTTAAATAGCAAACTGATATTTTAAGCTTTTTCTTCCCATGCAATGAAATCTTACAAGAACTGCATGTACTGAACAATATTGTATTGTACCATATTATAGTAGTATGCGGGCCTATTTTTTTACGTTGTCTACCCAAACCATACATTCACTGTAAAATCTCAAAATTTGAAAAGTTTATAATTCCGACAGAATTCACTCAAATCACATCAAACTTTGCACATATGATAATTTCAACATGTTGTTTCATGTCATAAACTTAATTTCGTAATTACATTAATTCTAATAAACTCGTTCCCAGTCCCCTGCTCTTTTTTGTAATGGCCAATTGCACTCTTTACAAGTCGAAAGTTGCTAAAACTGAGTTAGTAAGTCCTGGAATCGACCACAGATATACATGTAGGCCAGATACACAATTTCACTTCTGAATCCGCGATTTTGAAGATTTTGAAAATCTGCAAGCTGTGGTGATTTCTCATCGTGAAATCGCATCTCACCCTTGGAATCTTTCAGAAGAACTGACTCTACCATGCAAGCCTAGCCTATTACGAGCTCATACCTATCATGTATTGCAGTACATGTAGCTGACTGTAAATATCACAGAATACTCACTGAGAAGAATCTGAGCCATGAGTTGGAGCATCCATTTCAAAAACCTTTTCCTCCTCCCATCTTTGTTGTACACCAGACTCTATAGATTTCAGGAAATCAACCTTGGCTGTACTTTTCCTCTCAATCTATGAAAGCACATAAATAATGTTATTATAACCTCACAAATAATCCTCCAATCAAATCTCTGTATTTTGGTCACATGCCGATCGATCTTAATATTCTGTATGACATCAACCTATTGGACAGCAACTAGTTAGTGTCAAAATTGAGTTTCAGACCAGAAAAAAATTAAAATTAAAATTAAAATAATATTTATTTCTTATATAGCGCCTCTTCCATAAATGTCCGGCGCTTTACAATCTATTAAACTATTAAAACTTAAATTAAAACTAAATACTAGATGAAATACGAAAAATAATTATTACAATTATATAATGTACCATAAAATATTGATAAAATGACTTTTAACAATAGTAGTACTGTAACTACATTGTAGCATTGAGATTATTTTTTCTAAGTTTTATTTGTTTACTTAATACAACATCTTATTATAATAATCAACAGGAATTTATTGCCACCTTCAAGACAATCTTGACTGACAATCAAAACATCTCAACTTTTGTTCAACACTCATGTTTTATACAAAGACTAGAGATCACACTAGAGGCCACCGAAGTCGCTTATAAGACCAATGATTTGCGACTCAGCTATGCTATAGTGGTAGCGTCACAAGGGTTCACCATCCACAACCCACAGAAAGTCTGTATCATAGACGACTATCTGCAGTGGACCATCCTTGCACACCTGGCCATGTCCTGTGTGTGGAGTATATGCATCAGCTCGAGCAGGTAAAGTGGAGCACTCGCCAGTTGACCTCTTTCCTGTGCAATTGTATCTCTTGGACATACAGGTGGGCATTCAGCCAGAGTGCAGATGAACCACTCCACAATGCCTGGCCGCGCCAGACCTTCGCTATGAATCCCTTGCTGGACCCGTTCTTCCCAGTCCTCTTTTGATTGCCAGAGATCTGCATAAACCACGTCCAGATCCGGTCTAGCCAGGTTTTCGATCATTTTGTCCATGATTTTGATGACCCATCGGGCAACCAGGCAGCAGCCCAAATCGAAACAACATGATTGTTGGCATGCCACTCTGTTCCCGTGAACTCCACCTTGGCCAAGAGCGCTAGTATGTCAACCACAAGAGCGGTGTTTCCTGGTAAGATAGGCACATTGATATAATTACACTCACCAGGATTGGCTAAAGTAGAGGGTAACGTCAGCCGATGCGCTACGCCTTTTCCCTTATAAAGACCCTGAGGCTTTGGGGCCTCTCACGATGGTCAGACTATTTAGAGATATGGGCATAGTCCATCATAATTGCTTACCAATGCACATCTTCAAAATGGAAGGCGACCCTGATTTCGATCCAACCACTGGAGAAGGGTGTGCTGACATAAACGACCCAATTACCGACAAGGAGTTGCAGCTCTTGCGACCACAAGGAAAGGAAACCTGAGAGTTGGACATGGCTTTCACTCCATATCCAAGCCGGTTTTAGACCATTGGTGAGAGACCAGTGGGAAGGCACGAAGGAGGAGTATATAGCTCTGCTTAACCGTGAAGATGTGGAGGTTACAGCTGCTGGTCAAATAAAAACACAGTACCCTCAAGTCTCAATTCGCACTCCCAACTACGTTTTTATTGTAATTTAATTGTAATTTTTTTAGTTTAATTCTTATCATTTGTAATTGAGCGAAGCGAGCAGCGAAACTAATGTTGGGTTTCCTGTGTTGATGGGGTTCCTGTGGTGGCACAGTCGTGTCCATTCCAGTTCAACGATCGAATATATGTAAAGTCGATCAGATACCGACACAAGGAGACAGCATGTATTTGATTGCCCTGAAAGACAAGCCATCCCATCTCACCTACATTTTGTACCTACCAGATCGAGCTCGCCGTTTGTCATCGCCCATCGTCGCAACTACTCAATCGCCCGTTGACTGGGTTGAGGCAAACAAATCAAAAATCAAATCAAAACTCAAATCAATCGCCTATTGAATTTAGTGTTTATGTAGCGTTTTGGCCTTGGTTCGAACGTCTTGCTGAAGATAACAATGTCATCCAATACACCAGGCAGGTGTCGAACTGTAGGCCAGATAAAACAGAATACTGTAGTTCCGCGTCATACCGTTTGGCTTGACCGGAGGGCCAAATACCTTCCAAAGACTCATCATGAGTCTTTGGAAGGTATTTGGAGCTCCGGTCAAGTCAAACGGCATGACACGGAATTCAAATAGTCCCTTAAACGTCGTGAATGAAGTCTTATCGCAGTCTGAGGGGTTGACTTCTACCTGCCAGTATCCGCTTGCTAGACCTGTCCATCGTTGAAAACCCTATCTTCCACCCCCTCCAATACCTGCCCCACCATATGGTCAAAGTGTTGTTTGTGCACCAAAGTGACAGCGGCCTGTTGGCAGTCGTCGTACACTTTGTTTGTCCGGTCCCCAATATCAACCAACATTTCATACACTGCAGCGCTGCTTCCCGCACTGTAGCTCCCCAACATCTGTTGCCTATTTGTTGCAGTGGCTTTTTGTCCGCTCTTGTTCCTGCACACCTCTTTCAGTGTCTTGAATTGGGAGGTGACTGGCCCTTGACCCGTAGTGCCAGCCATCAGTAGTTTTCTGGCTGCCGGGCCTGACGGTTGGCGCAACCTCTTCACACATGAACTGTCGCACCACAAGCCCAACAGCTGAGTTGTCTTGGTCGTCACGGTGTTCCAATGACGTTGCGTTCGTCTTTCCGCTCCGGCAAAGGCTGGCATCCTGTGAAGCTCTTTACCAAGTTGATTAGGGTTTCTTGCGCAGCGGTGTTGCATTGTAGAAGAGCCGTCATCAGTAGGGTGATGGTTGCATTGTAGAAGAGCCGTCATCAGTAGGGTGATGGTTGCATTGTAGAAGAGCCGTCATCAGTAGGGTGATGGTTGCATTGTAGAAGAGCCGTCATCAGTAGGGTGATGGTTGCATTGTAGAAGAGCCGTCATCAGTATGGTTGCATTGGCCGTCATCAGTAGGGTGATGGTTGCATTGTAGAAGAGCCGTCATCAGTAGGGTGATGGTTGCATTGTAGAAGAGCCGTCATCAGTAGGGTGATGGTTGCATTGTAGAAGAGCCGTCATCAGTAGGGTGATGGTTGCATTGTAGAAGAGCCGTCATCAGTAGGATGATGGTTGCATTGTAGAAGAGCCGTCATCAGTAGGGTGATGGTTGCATTGTAGAAGAGCCGTCATCAGTAGGGTGATGGTTGCATTGTAGAAGAGCCGTCATCAGTAGGGTGATGGTTGCATTGTAGAAGAGCCGTCATCAGTAGGGTGATGGTTGCATTGTAGAAGAGCCGTCATCAGTAGGGTGATGGTTGCATTGTAGAAGAGCCGTCATCAGTAGGGTGATGGTTGCATTGTAGAAGAGCCGTCATCAGTAGGGTGATGGTTGCATTGTAGAAGCCGTCATCAGTAGGGTGATGGTTGCATTGTAGAATTGCCGTCATCAGTAGGGTGATGGTTGCATTGTAGAAGAGCCGTCATCAGAGCCGTCATCAGTAGCCGTCATCAGTAGGGTGATGGTTGCATTGTAGAAGAGCCGTCATCAGTAGGGTGATGGTTGCATTGTAGAAGAGCCGTCATCAGTAGGGTGATGGTTGCATTGTAGAAGAGCCGTCATCAGTAGGGTGATGGTTGCATTGTAGAAGAGCCGTCATCAGTAGGGTGATGGTTGCATTGTAGAAGAGCCGTCATCAGTAGGGTGATGGTTGCATTGTAGAAGAGCCGTCATCAGTAGGGTGATGGTTGCATTGTAGAAGAGCCGTCATCAGTAGGATGATGGTTGCATTGTAGAAGAGCCGTCATCAGTAGGGTGATGGTTGCATTGTAGAAGAGCATCGTGCATTGTAGAAGAGCCGTCATCAGTAGGGTGATGGTTGCATTGTAGAAGAGCCGTCATCAGTAGGGTGATGGTTGCATTGTAGAAGAGCCGTCATCAGTAGGATGATGGTTGCATTGTAGAAGAGCCGTCATCAGTAGGGTGATGGTTGATGGTTGCATTGTAGAAGAGCCGTCATCAGTAGGGTGATGGTTGCATTGTAGAAGAGCCGTCATCAGTAGGGTGATGGTTGCATTGTAGAAGAGCCGTCATCAGTAGGGTGATGGTTGCATTGTAGAAGAGCCGTCATCAGTAGGGTGATGGTTGCATTGTAGAAGAGCCGTCATCAGTAGGATGATGGTTGCATTGTAGAAGAGCCGTCATCAGTAGGGTGATGGTTGCATTGTGGTTGTACTACATGGATGGGCTTCGTTGAAATAGTCTTACCACTTTCGGCTTCGTATATAGATTCAAGTTGGATGGCACGACTCACTGCTTCGTCTAAAGTCTTGGGCAACCCCTTATGTATTTTTATCCTCAGCTCTCTGTTGCATAACGCCTCGACGAAACGGTCCTTAGCCAGTTGATTGACAAGGTCGCTTGGAGCACCTGGGAAGGCCTTCCGCGCAAGTTTAGCAATGGCGGATGATAGATCGACCAATTTCTCGTTGGAAACCCTTCGATGAGTCTGTAATTCAGACTTAAAAAGCTTGCGCCACTCAGTGGGGACAAACTTGTCAGTCAGTGCGTTCACCAGCTCCTGAAATGATCTGTCTTGTTTACCATCTGATAAGGCATATAACGTTTCTAGAGCAGAACCACGAAGACGTACTGAATGGAAATCTCGCTTCTGCTCATCGTTCCACTTGTTCAGTTTGGCACATTTCGTGAAGTATGTGAGCCACGACGACCAATCTTCGTTGTCGGCATTTGAGAACGCTTAAAGGTATTAAAGGACCTTGCTTCCGGCATCACAAGGACTCTTTGCGTGACAGGCACTACAGTGCTATTCGTGCTAGATGTTTCAGGCATCGTAACAACACAAAACGTACCAATATCCTACTACAAAGAGGGAAAAAAAACCCAGACACATCAACCGACATTACACCCTCACTACAAGTTGTCTACCACAACAATGTACAGTTGCCGACAACAATTGACCCCAAGGACAGACATGATATACCGTATTCACCGGCGTATAAGCCGCACTCGCAGATAAGCCACACCCCGAATTTGGCAATGCAGATTTTGGAAAAAATTTTTTTTACTCGGGCACTTCTGGAGGAAGTCCGAGTTATAAAATGGGCATTCTTTATTTTCCGTTGGCCACAAACGGGTCAAATAGTTTCCGAGCGCATATCGAATTAAATCCGAAGTAATATTGCTCGGGCCGAAGGGCCCCGAGCTGCTCAGTCTCATGCAGTTCACATCATACAACGAGCACAACCGAACTCCTTACGGTTACTTATCGGGATATGTTCGTATTACATGTACATATAAATTGGAACGATACAGAGAAGATTAGCAAGTTATCAGTTCTAAAATCTAAGGTTCATTAGCATGCATGTGAGAATGTTATGTTTGAGACACTTGATTGACACATGTTGTGTTAGCATGTGAATCAACCCGCTCATCAATGAAAAACACTTTAGCAAACCGTTAGGTCTTGTAGTAAAACCGTTAGCACAACTTAGCAAACCGTTAAACTGTCTGAAAAGGTGTTAGCACCCATTTGCCTGTTTAACGTCTAACCAATGGCCAATGCTTTTAGGAGTAACTAATAGTAATAAACACACGAATGATGTGTGTACTCTTTTTACTTTTATGTTAATTTTATGTTAATTTCTGGTACCAATTCCCGATGATCTCGCAGATAAGCCGCACCCCCAACTTTGGATCGCGATTTTCGGAAAAAAAGTGTGGCTTATACGCCGGTGAATACGGTACTCACAAAAGCAATTACAGAACCAACAGTCCAGCAATTCACGGTTCCGAAACTACATAGTTACTGTTGCTATGTCCCACAAGCCATCACATTTTATCAAAAATCAGCATAGACAGCACCGGAAAAAGCGTGAGTGAAGAATAATGTATATGGGGTTTTATTAGCTAGATACTCTGACTAGCTACATGTAGTACTAGTCGTTTCTGATAGAAAGTGAGGTGCTGCGAGTTGTAAACTGCCGTACATGTAATGTGAGGTGCTGCGAGGTGCATTTACTGGTAAAATAAAATAATAAAAATACAGTATGGTGTTGCTTAAATGCTAACACTATAACAATGTGGTCATAAACAGACAGCTAGACTTTAATTCAGCAGTCAGTGATCACTTTTATTCTGACCATTGCATAAAGTTTGTATTGATACGCAGTAATTAATACAAATATGGATGGATTCAATGAAATAGAGAGTTGTGTTTGGTGTATAATATATACAATGTTAAATAACTATTTACTGGCCAGATATCAGGAAAGATGTCGAAGCGTCATAGTAAATGTACACTTGTAGAAGATAATGTTGTGTTGGATCCAGTAAATTTATAGTTTGATTCATGCAGTACATACATGTATACCAGTATGTTATAGTGTTCTGGGATAAAGTCATAGAGATTTTAACAAAAAATATCTTCAACAAAAAAAAACCCCAGGTACATGACTGTAATGTATATATATGATGTCTTGATCCAGTGTGTGATATTTTCTGTTTACATTGAGGCAAAGCATTATAATGAAACAGTAATCCTGTCAGCATATATTACCGGTATGGCAATACCAGAGGGTAATGTTTTCAGCAGTCAGATGATGGCTTTGTGAGCTAATCGATAAAGCAGTTTCACATAACGGTGCTAAGCAGTACTGAAGACTGAGTCCAATAAATAGGATTTGTCCTTGTAAGTGATGATTTATCAATCCTTGGCAAGTTTCCTGTCCTCCATGCTTCAAAGTGTTCAAATATAATACTTGAAAGGGTTCCCTTGAAAGATACAACTGTACCAGGTAGTTGTATATTGATGAAGTACACCAGGATGGATCGTTCAGTTAAACAAATATAATTTGATTCAGTAGTTGCCTCAATGCCATTGACAATGGGCGATTGGTTTGGCGAAGACCAACAAGCTCAATCAAGCAGAGGTCAGCGACAGCGTCTCTGTATCTGGGATACTGTGTCTTCCAAAAGTATTCAAGTACATGCTGTCTCCTTTGGTCAATTATCTGATCGGCTGTAGAAGTACTCCATTGTGGAACTGGACGCGACTGAGCACACAACAGTGCTGAAAAACTCATAACATAACATTGTCTTCACCTTGAAATGTCACTAAATTGTTCATGACCCTGATGAATGCTTCCAGCAATGAATAAAGTTGCATTTGACATAATAGATTTGTAGAATTTAACAAACACTTTCCTGGCTTGAATCAGCGAAAAATAAACGATACCCCAACCAGTATAACGTGGTGCGAGTGTGCGCTGATCAAAAGTACCGTGGGCTCAAAATCATCCAAACCCACAAACTCTGTGAAATGTAGTCGAGACTCTCGTTGCATCCACATAAGTGTCCAGATCCCACACGACCACCCATGACACAGGAACTCCGGCACGATTAGTTTCGCTGCTCGCCTGATGGTTCGCAGCAACAATTAAATTTGTAAAATGTTCAACACCTCTCTGTAAACAACAATTCAAATATCGTGTTTGTGGGACCTGAATTATTCCATTGGGAATACTGGCAATGGACTGATTGGCCGTGCGTTTTTTCATCATTGTTGTTGTGGGACCTGAATTATTCCATTGGGAATACTGGCAATGGACTGATTGGCCGTGCGTTTTTTCATCATTGTTGTTGTGGGACCTGAATTATTCCATTGGGAATACTGGCAATGGACTGATTGGCTGTGTGTTTTTTCATCATTGTTGTTGTGGGACCTGAATTATTCCATTGGGAATACTGGCAATGGACTGATTGGCTGTGTGTTTTTTCATCATTGTTGTTGTGGGACCTGAATTATTCCATTGGGAATACTGGCAATGGACTGATTGGCGGTGTGTTTTTTCATCATTGTTGTTGTGGGACCTGAATTATTCCATTGGGAATACTGGCAATGGACTGATTGGCCGTGCGTTTTTTCATCATTGTTGTTGTGGGACCTGAATTATTCCATTGGGAATACTGGCAATGGGCTGATTGGCCGTGCGTTTTCTCATCATTGTTGTTGTGGGACCTGAATTATTCCATTGGGAATACTGGCAATGGACTGATTGGTTGTGTGTTTTTTCATCATTGTTGTTGTGGGACCTGAATTATTCCATTGGGAATACTGGCAATGGACTGATTGGCCGTGCGTTTTTTCATCATTGTTGTTGTGGGACCTGAATTATTCCATTGGGAATACTGGCAATGGGCTGATTGGCCGTGCGTTTTCTCATCATTGTTGTTGTGGGACCTGAATTATTCCATTGGGAATACTGGCAATGGACTGATTGGTTGTGTGTTTTTTCATCATTGTTGTTGTGGGACCTGAATTATTCCATTGGGAATACTGGCAATGGACTGATTGGCCGTGCGTTTTTTCATCATTGTTGTTGTGGGACCTGAATTATTCCATTGGGAATACTGGCAATGGACTGATTGGCTGTGTGTTTTTTCATCATTGTTGTTGTGGGACCTGAATTATTCCATTGGGAATACTGGCAATGGACTGATTGGCCGTGCGTTTTTTCATCATTGTTGTTGTGGAACCTGAATTATTCCATTGGGAATACTGGCAATGGACTGATTGGCCGTGCGTTTTTTTCATCATTGTTGTTGTGGAACCTGAATTATTCCATTGGGAATACTGGCAATGGACTGATTGGCCGTGCGTTTTTTCATCATTGTTGTTGTGGAACCTGAATTATTCCATTGGGAATACTGGCAATGGGCTGATTGGCCGTGCGTTTTTCTCATCATTGTTGTTGTGGGACCTGAATTATTCCATTGGGAATACTGGCAATGGACTGATTGGTTGTGTGTTTTTTCATCATTGTTGTTGTGGGACCTGAATTATTCCATTGGGAATACTGGCAATGGACTGATTGGCCGTGCGTTTTTTTCATCATTGTTGTTGTGGGACCTGAATTATTCCATTGGGAATACTGGCAATGGGCTGATTGGCCGTGCGTTTTCTCATCATTGTTGTTGTGGGACCTGAATTATTCCATTGGGAATACTGGCAATGGACTGATTGGCTGTGTGTTTTTTCATCATTGTTGTTGTGGGACCTGAATTATTCCATTGGGAATACTGGCAATGGACTGATTGGTTGTGCGTTTATTCATCATTGTTGTTGTGGGACCTGAATTATTCCATTGGGAATACTGGCAATGGACTGATTGGCCGTGCGTTTTTTCATCATTGTTGTTGTGGGACCTGAATTATTCCATTGGGAATACTGGCAATGGACTGATTGGCCGTGCGTTTTCTCATCATTGTTGTTGTGGGACCTGAATTATTCCATTGGGAATACTGGCAATGGACTGATTGGCTGTGTGTTTTCTCATCATTGTTGTTGTGGGACCTGAATTATTCCATTGGGAATACTGGCAATGGACTGATTGGTTGTGTGTTTTTTCATCATTGTTGTTGTGGGACCTGAATTATTCCATTGGGAATACTGGCAATGGACTGATTGGCCGTGCGTTTTTTCATCATTGTTGTTGTGGGACCTGAATTATTCCATTGGGAATACTGGCAATGGGCTGATTGGCCGTGCGTTTTCTCATCATTGTTGTTGTGGGACCTGAATTATTCCATTGGGAATACTGGCAATGGACTGATTGGTTGTGTGTTTTTTTCATCATTGTTGTTGTGGGACCTGAATTATTCCATTGGGAATACTGGCAATGGACTGATTGGCCGTGCGTTTTTTCATCATTGTTGTTGTGGGACCTGAATTATTCCATTGGGAATACTGGCAATGGGCTGATTGGCCGTGCGTTTTCTCATCATTGTTGTTGTGGGACCTGAATTATTCCATTGGGAATACTGGCAATGGACTGATTGGTTGTGTGTTTTTTCATCATTGTTGTTGTGGGACCTGAATTATTCCATTGGGAATACTGGCAATGGACTGATTGGCCGTGCGTTTTTTCATCATTGTTGTTGTGGGACCTGAATTATTCCATTGGGAATACTGGCAATGGACTGATTGGCTGTGTGTTTTTTCATCATTGTTTGTGGGACCTGAATTATTCCATTGGGAATACTGGCAATGGACTGATTGGCCGTGCGTTTTTTTTCATCATTGTTGTTGTGGAACCTGAATTATTCCATTGGGAATACTGGCAATGGACTGATTGGCCGTGCGTTTTTTCATCATTGTTGTTGTGGGACCTGAATTATTCCATTGGGAATACTGGCAATGGACTGATTGGCTGTGTGTTTTTTCATCATTGTTGTTGTGGGACCTGAATTATTCCATTGGGAATACTGGCAATGGACTGATTGGCCGTGCGTTTTCTCATCATTGTTGTTGTGGGACCTGAATTATTCCATTGGGAATACTGGCAATGGACTGATTGGCTGTGTGTTTATTCATCATTGTTGTTGTGGGACCTGAATTATTCCATTGGGAATACTGGCAATGGACTGATTGGTTGTGCGTTTATTCATCATTGTTGTTGTGGGACCTGAATTATTCCATTGGGAATACTGGCAATGGACTGATTGGCCGTGCGTTTTTTCATCATTGTTGTTGTGGGACCTGAATTATTCCATTGGGAATACTGGCAATGGACTGATTGGCTGTGTGTTTTTTCATCATTGTTGTTGTGGGACCTGAATTATTCCATTGGGAATACTGGCAATGGACTGATTGGCCGTGCGTTTTCTCATCATTGTTGTTGTGGGACCTGAATTATTCCATTGGGAATACTGGCAATGGACTGATTGGCTGTGTGTTTATTCATCATTGTTGTTGTGGGACCTGAATTATTCCATTGGGAATACTGGCAATGGACTGATTGGTTGTGCGTTTATTCATCATTGTTGTTGTGGGACCTGAATTATTCCATTGGGAATACTGGCAATGGACTGATTGGTTGTGCGTTTATTCATCATTGTTGTTGTGGGACCTGAATTATTCCATTGGGAATACTGGCAATGGACTGATTGGTTGTGCATTTATTCATCATTGTTGTTGTGGGACCTGAATTATTCCATTGGGAATACTGGCAATGGACTGATTGGTTGTGCGTTTATTCATCATTGTTGTTGTGGGACCTGAATTATTCCATTGGGAATACTGGCAATGGACTGATTGGCCGTGCGTTTTTTCATCATTGTTGTTGTGGAACCATGAATTCGCAGAAAAACCACGATCTCCACACGGTCCACAAAACTTTGTTCCAGAGAAGTATCACCGATAGCCACCAAATAGCGTTTTTATATTTATATATAAAGACAATCACAACATGCGTAGGTTACAAATCCCAGTATTGCACTGTTATTCTGTTTTATTGGAACACTTTACTCATGTATATTATATTAGACTGTTGTGCAATGTACTATTGAGAAACATTATCAAAGTTGTATTTCTCAAACAGTTTTACATAAGAACTAGTAATTCACTCTAGGAGTCTCGGTCAAGTAATCATAACGTGTGTAATGTAATATGATACAAGTTATGCAATTGTAGGCTACGCTAACATATATATATATATACGTGTATTGATTAAATTTACATGTACCAGTATTTATATTTAGCAAACACGACGTGGAGTGAAAGAGGACGGCGTGTGCGCTGACGAATAACTGTGAAAACGACCGTTGGCGTCCTCAGCATCATGAAGAGGACATGAATTCAAGTGAAATTATGGCGTTGTGAACTTGACGTCGCGACGTTGTCACGGAAGTCACGCAATGACCAAATGTGATATATTCGTCATTTAACGTCACGTTTTCATGTCGCATCGTGTTTGCTAAATCTCTCTATTATTATTTGCCTGAAATGTAGATTAATTAACCTGCAAATAATTCAACTCGCACACATTTCACTTTCTATTAGAAACTACTAGTATTACGTCATATGATAATTGACGAGAAGGTGCTGCCTTTGTAATTAACGTGTACATGGGAGGTTTTACGTGTGACGTAGTGGCCGTCAAGATCTACAAAATGTTCGAACCTAACTTTCAAAGTCTGTTAGTTTTTCTTCAAGCAACTAGATGACATTTGTTTGTTTGTTTATAAGAAACTTATATTTGGTATATTTGACAGATATTTAGACTTCACCGATCTAAATTTGAAGTTTTGAGCAAGTAAAATGACGGTTTGACGGCCACTCGCGACAGATTTTGACGTCAGAAAAAGATTCCATAAAACCTCCCATCCAAGCTGAGTCAAGCTGAAGCCAGTCAAGGGCACCACGTCCACGTCCTACTGTAGTACATGTATACACCGTTAAACTTGTCCAATATAAGAATATAACATACGTAACATATCACACATCATCAGTTGGAGAAAGCTTTCAAAGAAAGCCGCTGAACTGTGAACTGCAGTCGAGTATCATATGTTGTCTAAAATGTGATCAAACACAACTCTCCACACAAACAACTACCACTTACCGACATGTTGATAGAATATCTCCAAGACGAATGTAATTTGGAATGTTTTACAGTAGAAATACGACAGTTTTTCACCAATAATCCGGTCACACGTGCGACCAAGGGCATCACTTAGAGAGCCTGTGGTACTATTGGTCAGCTGAATATAAACATGAAATGAGCCCGCAGAGCTATTGGTTAGCAGTATCAAACAAAATGGCGGATCATTTTGAAGAGAAGAGTGGCATAGTTTACTCGCAAACTCCATGGGGATCCTGGGCACAAACCATTGAAGAGATCTTTATTGAAGTAGACGTGCCTGCAGGGACTAGAGGCAAACATGTCAAATGTGATATTAAAACCAAGAACATGACGTGTATCGTTCGTGATAATGAAGTTATCAAAGTAAGTTGTAAGAACTTAAGCTTCTGTCGTTCTGATTAGAAATGCATGGTCATGTTTAGAATACTTTACACCTCTTATCAACAGGGAGAACTGTTTGGAAGAGTGTTACCCGACGAAAGCGTGTGGACAGTAGGTGATTAATGCACAGTGAATGATTTTTTTTATGAGACAAAATCACCCGAACACTGGGGACTAGTGCCTCTAGCCTACTGAGTCTAGCTGAGTGAGTAGTGCTGTGTGCTTGCCCTACCTCTCCCCAGAAAGCAGTGCTTGTGTTTCCCTTTGAATCACCAGTCAACAGTTTATGCAGCAAATGGAAACGTGATTTTATTTGGATTTCATGTAAAAAAAAGACAAAGAAAAACAACTATATTGCAGGGCCCGTGGAGCAAGCTTAAAAGTTCTGGGATAAAAATTTTCTTCCATACAAGGATCGCAATGACGATGCCATTCAAACCGGTTTCTTCGTTGGTTAGCTAATCAGATTTCAAAGTTTTAACAATCGTAGTTTAGTAGATTATTTGCCGGGAGTAACTGCAGAATACCCTGTCACTTGAAAAGCGTTCATATTCTCCAGTATTTCCAGTATGGTGGTATAATTGTAAGTGGCTATGCAGCTACACAGCTACACAGTCAACATATAACCACCCCTCCCCCAATTACATGTACTTTGACTCCCGTATCCATGTTTGCCTCCCCCAGTACTTTAACTGAGCTACAAGATGGACTTTCAGTGAAGTGGCTACACGGTTAACCACCCCTCCCCAGTGCTTTGACTTCATAGCCGCATAGCCATGTTTGCCTCCCCCAGTACTTTAACTGAGCTACAAGATGGACTTTCAGTGAAGTGGCTACACGGTTAACCACCCCTCCCCAGTGCTTTGACTTCATAGCCGCGTAGCCATGTTTGCCTCCCCCAGTACTTTAACTGAGCTACAAGATGGACTTTCAGTGAAGTGGCTACACAGCTATTAACCACCCCTCCCCAGTGCTTTGACTTCATAGCCGCGTAGCCATGTTTGCCTCCCCCAGTACTTTAACTGAGCTACAAGATGGACTTTCAGTGAAGTGGCTACACGGTTAACCACCCCTCCCCAGTGCTTTGACTTCATAGCCGCGTAGCCATGTTTGCCTCCCCCAGTACTTTAACTGCTACATGTACAACTACAATGTAGATGAAGTGGCTGCACGGCTAACCACCCTTCCCCCAGTGCTTTGACTTCATAGCCACGTTGCCATGTTTGCCTCCCCCAGTACTTTTTAACTCTGTGTAGCTGGCGGCTACAAGATGGCAGGGTATTCTGTAGTTCTATATCAAGGGCACTTGGGTTGTGAGTATCGATGATACATGTAAGTTTAAGTTTAATAATACTTCTCAAACTCATTAATTATTCATGAGGTAACCAGCCAATCCGGTGCATCAAATTTGGTCACATGATGGACCTGGAAACCCGGAAAGTCCGCTCAAGAGTACTTTGAAATGCATTTCAAAGTCCAAGGACTTTGAAATGATTTCAAAGTACTCTTTCCTGAGTTCTTATCCCTCATATAACAATCATCGGGACCTTGGACAGAGTACCACTCTGTCCGAATGATATTCAATCTGAAAGCAGGCTCTACTTCATGCTACTCAAGAGTCCAACACATGTGGGATATTATTTATATATGATGTACTCGACTCTGCGCATGAGCAGAGCATATGCAGACTGGAATTCTTGCTTTTCCGGGCTAAAATCTTGCAACTCTTTATTTATTGCCTTTAGGCCATTGCATGTAATAATTAATGAATATGAGAAGTCTGCTTAAGTTTAAAACTCATTGACAGCTACATGTACATGTACATTGTATGTATACATTTAACAATGTACCTACATGTACAAGTATTTTCATAAGGTACATTGGGTGTTTCTTGGTGTTGCAGTCTGCATTGTATTCTTGGTTAGGTTTCTTTGTATGCAGGGTATTGTTTTGGTTCAAGTTCATTCTTCTCGTCCTTTGTGTTCATCTAAGATCATCTGGTGTTCTGCAACACCAAGAAACCTCTGGTACATTATGTACATGTATACATGCTTTGCAGATTGGCATCCAGATTATAATACTTAGCAGTTAACTGACCAGTACTACATGTAGCAGGATCCAATCTGACTATATCTTGATTTATTTCAGAGGACCAAAAATTGATAAGAATAGTGCTCGTTAAATCACAAAGAGACCCCTCAAAAGGCTGGAAATCTCTTCTGACAGACCAATATCAAACAGATCCTTTTACTTTTAATGAAATGGAGAAGAAACTGACTCTGGAAAGGTTTCAAAAAGAGGTATGTACAATGTACAAGGACTCTCTTATTGCTTTCTTGAATAATATTGTTTTATTTCTTTTCATTCTGCCTTTTAGAATAAAAATGGGAGACAAACACTATTTGAATTGCCCTATACCATTATGACGTAATGGCTTATTTATGAGGGGGACAGAATCGTGAAGAACAATAGAAATTTGAACTAAATCTGCTCTGCTGAGGTTCGCTTGATTTCAAATTGGCTAGTTTCCAGATATTATGTTCATCGATACTTTTCCCACAATATTTACTGTGTTTGGTGACTTTTATCGATTTCAGATCGTTTGTAAAATACATTTATTTGGGAAATCCTTTGTGTTGTTGCTGTTTTGTCCCCCTCTAGCGACCATGATCCTTAGCGTTTAAACAATAGATTGTTTTGATGTGACGTCATAGTGGTATAGGGCAATTGTTGCATATAGTTTTCACTCTTCTTTCTTTAGAATCCTGGTTTTGACTTTAGTAATGCAGAAGTGTCTGGTAATTATACAAAAGGTGGTCCACAGTTTCCTGGCGCAAGCTAATTAACCTCATATCCATGATTATATATATTTATAATCAATAGTAAATGTAATGAAGTAACAGATCAAACACTGTTTCATCCAAACACCAACAAATGGGTTGTAAAAGTGAGGTGCAGAGATTTTTTAAATTTAAATTTGATTGGATTTTATGAAACGCAAGTGACAGTTTGATCTACAAAATGTAGCTTCCCAAACCATTGATACATGTAATCCTTGGAGAAACTCAAAGCAAAAGTTGATCAAATTATGCTAATTAAGATCACATATGTAGCATATACATGTATACAATAAGCCAGTTCAGAGTTTAAGAATAAGGCATGCGATTTTATCCCGATTATATCACCTTTTGTTATTTAAAAATAACACAAACGTTAACAAAAGAAGGTGATAAAATCGGGATAAAATCGCATGCGCACTGAACCTTATTCTTAAACTCTGAACTGGCTTATTGTATATACCCAAATTAAAATCATAATTAGGTCTATCTTAATCCATAGTTTTTTCTTTTTGAGAAATTGTTGACATAGAAAACTGGTGACAGTATTGTTTATGCATGCATGCTCATCAAAGATGTTTGTCTGATCTTCAGATGGCTCATGTGTTGTACACTGTACAGTGCATATACACATGTCTGAATATCAGGCTACATGGATGTAACCATGAGCTGTAGAGTCAACCAATGGACAATTTTAGTCATGAATGAAATACATTAATTTATAGTAAGAGAGTTGGGGTTCCAAAAAAACTCCTAGTCAATATGAGCTAGCAGTCCCTCATTTAAAACGAGTGTATTGACCATGCATGATATGTTTTTGTATACTATGAATAATTTATTTCTTGAGCACATTACATTAAAATCTGAATACTTATCTAGACTAATAATTAAATAAGAAAGTGTGAGTAATTTCACTTGGGAACCCCAAAAGGATCCCACATTTAGGGTCATTTATGGATATTTTCCTTCCCCTTGTTGAAGATTCTTTGTGTTACAGGTTTAATTATTTATTGCTTGTACCTTTTCAACCTTTTTCTTTTGTTTCTTCTTACAACTTTCTCTCTCAGACCAAATGGTACTCGGTGTTTGCTAGTACGTACTCAGTGTGCCGAGGAACAGTGTGTTCCTCGGCACACTGAGTACGTACTAGCAAACACCGAGTACCATTTGGTCTGAGAGAGAAAGTTGTAAGAAGAAACAAAAGAAAAAGGTTGAAAAGGTACAAGCAATAAATAATTAAACCTGTAACACAAAGAATCTTCAACAAGGGGAAGGAAAATATCCATAAATGACCCTAAATGTGGGATCCTTTTGGGGTTCCCAAGTGAAATGGGTGGGGGTGATCATTGTCTCTTTTAGGGGTAAAAATTGTCGCTTAGGGTGCTCATGATGATGATATTTTTAGCCATCAAGGTATCATGTAGGGTTGCAAACGAAGAAATAAAACATGCTGTCCTACTGTATTCGTGACTACAGCTCTTATTTGTCTTTTGAGCCACTCCCAAGATTAGTCTCCTTTAGGAGTTTGATTCAAATTGCCCGACGATCATCCCCACCCCTTTCATATGGGAGTTCTCTATCCCTGGGTGATACATGTATCTACATCTATCTTTATGTACAGTACCGCTCAGAATTAAGCGCACTTAAAAACGCGTTTAAAACGCGTTTAAAACGCAAATTAAACGCGTTTAAAACGCGTTTATAAGTGCGCTTAATTCTGAGCGGTACTGTATGTATGTCAAACTAATCTCATTCTACATGTCTTGATAGCTAGTTCTCACTAGTCTTTGATTAACTTATATTGTTGAGATATTATGACAGCAATGGGAAAAAAAAAAGAAAACAAACATTTGAATTTATTAATTTATTATAAAGAGCTGAAAAGCACATACAGTCAATGTCATTATCGTTGTTCAGCTAAAAAGAGATTTTAGTTAAAACTCTACAATAAATGTCACGTGTCTCATCATATATTCGTTTTGCACACATGGAATTTTAATTTCAAAAGCATAAGTCACCTCTGCCTGTGAAAACTGGCATTGTTAAAATTCTGTTCTCAAAAAGTCAATAAATTCATGCAGTTTAGTGCCTGGTTCAATTCACGGACCGGGCGCTTTATGTCAGTTGAGTTTCTTAGTTCGTTCTCTCCCTTCCTTCGAGGGTTTTTCTCCGGGTACCGACCGCAGGGGCGGATTTAGGGGAGGGGTGCGCTTCCTCTAGTCAGACGAATTTGTGCCCTTTTTTCTGACTTTGTACCCTTTTTAAGATGATGTTTTCCTCATTAAACCGTGTAACCGATTTTTTTCAGGTAACTTTGTTTATTTAGTTTGACATAGATTTCATTTATTCTCCACTTTCTCATAGCACATAATGCTTTGCGCCTTGGGTGGTAATACAAAAGAAAATGGGAGCTTTCGAAATGATCAACTGAAGAAATAATTTTACAAATTACAATTGTCTTCCATTACTTCTCTCATAAAGGCAGGAAATGCTATTTCAGAGACCATATACCTCAAAAGAAAATCGTGGATCCCCTCCTGCGACCGGCTTTCCTCCCTCAGTAAAAACGGACAATGTCTCGATCTGAGCCGTGGTCAGACATGGTTCGTATGGTGGCAGCATAGTGCGCCTGTATATGCGCCTTCGACTCGACCATGTTGAGCTGCGTCATTTGATTGCAATTCAGCCACCGGCTAGCCTCCTTTGCAGAAGCTTTTAATGTCGCGGTTTTTTCCTCTCCCTACTTGTAAAAGCGTCTGCAAAGGAGGCTAGCCGCCGGCTGGAAGAATGATTAGTCCCACATTATTTTGTTATTTATGTAACGCGGGATAGGGTATGGTTTTTGAGCTCGGGTCTGGGATAGGGTGCCTTTTATTGTCTGGGATAGGGTATACCTTTTATGGTCTGGGATAGGGTACCTTTTATTGTCTGGGATAGGGTACCTTTTATTGTCTGGGATAGGGTGCCTTTTATGGTCTGGGATGGGGTGCCTTTTATGGTCTGGTATAGGGTGCCTTTTATGGTCTGGTATATAGGGTGCCTTTTATTGTCTGGTATAGGGTGCCTTTTATTGTCTGGGATATAGGGTGCCTTTTATGGTCTGGGATGGGGTGCCTTTTATTGTCTGGTATAGGGTGCCTTTTATTGTCTGGGATATAGGGTGCCTTTTATTGTCTGGGATATAGGGTGCCTTTTATGGTCTGGGATGGGGTGCCTTTTATGGTCTGGTATATAGGGTGCCTTTTATTGTCTGGGATAGGGTACCTTTTATTGTCTGGGATAGGGTGCCTTTTATGGTCTGGGATGGGGTGCCTTTTATGGTCTGGTATAGGGTGCCTTTTATGGTCTGGTATATAGGGTGCCTTTTATTGTCTGGTATATAGGGTGCCTTTTATGGTCTGGTATATAGGGTGCCTTTTATTGTCTGGTATATAGGGTGCCTTTTATGGTCTGGTATAGGGTGCCTTTTATTGTCTGGGATAGGGTGCCTTTTATGGTCTGGTATATAGGGTGCCTTTTATTGTCTGGGATATAGGGTGCCTTTTATGGTCTGGGATGGGGTGCCTTTTATTGTCTGGTATAGGGTGCCTTTTATTGTCTGGGATATAGGGTGCCTTTTATGGTCTGGGATGGGGTGCCTTTTATGGTCTGGTATATAGGGTGCCTTTTATTGTCTGGGATAGGGTACCTTTTATTGTCTGGGATAGGGTGCCTTTTATGGTCTGGGATGGGGTGCCTTTTATGGTCTGGTATAGGGTGCCTTTTATGGTCTGGTATATAGGGTGCCTTTTATTGTCTGGTATATAGGGTGCCTTTTATGGTCTGGTATATAGGGTACCTTTTATTGTCTGGGATAGGGTACCTTTTATGGTCTGGGATAGGGTACTACCTTTTATGGTCTATGATAGGGTACTACCTTTTATGGTCTGGGATAGGGTACCTTTTATTGTCTGGGATAGGGTACCTTTTATGGTCTGGTATAGGGTACCTTTTATTGTCTGGGATAGGGTGCCTTTTATGGTCTGGTATATAGGGTACCTTTTATTGTCTGGGATAGGGTACCTTTTATGGTCTGGTATAGGGTGCCTTTTATGGTCTGGTATATAGGGTGCCTTTTATTGTCTGGTATATAGGTGCCTTTTATGGTCTGGTATATAGGGTGCCTTTTATTGTCTGGGATAGGGTGCCTTTTATGGTCTGGTATATAGGGTGCCTTTTATTGTCTGGGATATAGGGTGCCTTTTATGGTCTGGGATGGGGTGCCTTTTATTGTCTGGTATAGGGTGCCTTTTATTGTCTGGGATATAGGGTGCCTTTTATGGTCTGGGATGGGGTGCCTTTTATGGTCTGGTATATAGGGTGCCTTTTATTGTCTGGGATAGGGTACCTTTTATTGTCTGGGATAGGGTGCCTTTTATGGTCTGGGATGGGGTGCCTTTTATGGTCTGGTATAGGGTGCCTTTTATGGTCTGGTATATAGGGTGCCTTTTATTGTCTGGTATATAGGGTGCCTTTTATGGTCTGGTATATAGGGTGCCCTTTTATTGTCTGGTATATAGGGTGCCTTTTATGGTCTGGTATAGGGTGCCTTTTATTGTCTGGGATAGGGTGCCTTTTATGGTCTGGTATATAGGGTGCCTTTTATTGTCTGGGATATAGGGTGCCTTTTATGGTCTGGGATGGGGTGCCTTTTATTGTCTGGTATAGGGTGCCTTTTATTGTCTGGTATATAGGGTGCCTTTTATGGTCTGGGATGGGGTGCCTTTTATGGTCTGGTATATAGGGTGCCTTTTATTGTCTGGGATAGGGTACCTTTTATTGTCTGGGATAGGGTGCCTTTTATGGTCTGGGATGGGGTGCTTTTATGGTCTGGTATATAGGGTGCCTTTTATTGTCTGGTATATAGGGTGCCTTTTATGGTCTGGTATATAGGGTACCTTTTATTGTCTGGGATAGGGTACCTTTTATGGTCTGGGATAGGGTACTACCTTTTATGGTCTATGATAGGGTACTACCTTTTATGGTCTGGGATAGGGTACCTTTTATTGTCTGGGATAGGGTACCTTTTATGGTCTGGTATAGGGTACCTTTTATTGTCTGGGATAGGGTGCCTTTTATGGTCTGGTATATAGGGTACCTTTTATTGTCTGGGATAGGGTACCTTTTATGGTCTGGTATAGGGTGCCTTTTATGGTCTGGTATATAGGGTGCCTTTTATTGTCTGGTATATAGGGTGCCTTTTATGGTCTGGTATATAGGGTGCCTTTTATTGTCTGGGATAGGGTGCCTTTTATGGTCTGGGATAGGGTACCTTTTATTGTCTGGGATAGGGTGCCTTTGATGGTCTGGTATATAGGGTGCCTTTTATGGTCTGGTATATAGGGTGCCTTTTATTGTCTGGTATATAGGGTGCCTTTTATGGTCTGGTATATAGGGTGCCTTTTATTGTCTGGTATTTAGGGTGCCTTTTATGGTCTGGGTATAGGGTGCCTTTTATGGTCTGGTATATAGGGTGCCTTTTATTGTCTGGTATATAGGGTGCCTTTTATGGTCTGGTATAGGGTGCCTTTTATTGTCTGGGATAGGGTGCCTTTTATGGTCTGGGATGGGGTGCCTTTTATGGTCTGGTATAGGGTGCCTTTTATGGTCTGGTATATAGGGTACCTTTTATTGTCTGGTATATAGGGTGCCTTTTATGGTCTGGTATAGGGTGCCTTTTATGGTCTGGGATAGGGTGCCTTTTATGGTCTGGTATATAGGGTACCTTTTATGGTCTGGGATAGGGTACTACCTTTTATGGTCTGGGATAGGGTACTACCTTTTATGGTCTGGGATAGGGTACCTTTTATGGTCTGGGATAGGGTACTACCTTTTATGGTCTATGATAGGGTACTACCTTTTATGGTCTGGGATAGGGTACCTTTTATGGTCTGGGATGGGGTACCTTTTATGGTCTGGGATAGGGTACCTTTTATTGTCTGGGATGGGGTGCCTTTTATGGTCTGGTATAGGGTGCCTTTTATGGTCTGGTATAGGGTACCTTATTTTATGATCTGGGATAGGGTACTACCTTTTATGGTCTGGGATAGGGTACTACCTTTTATGGTCTGGGATAGGGTACCTTTTATGGTCTGGTATAGGGTGGCTTAATTTATGTTCTGGTATAGGGTACCTTTTATGGTCTATGATAGGGTACTACCTTTTATGGTCTGGGATAGGGTACCTTTTATGGTCTGGGATGGGGTACCTTTGATGGTCTGGGATAGGGTACCTTTTATTGTCTGGGATGGGGTGCCTTTTATGGTCTGGTATAGGGTGGCTTAATTTATGTTCTGGTATAGGGTACCTTTTATGGTCTATGATAGGGTACTACCTTTTATGGTCTGGGATGGGGTACCTTTTATTGTCTGGGATAGGGTACCTTTTATTGTCTGGGATAGGGTACCTTTTATTGTCTGGGATAGGGTACCTTTTATGGTCTGGGATAGGGTACCATTTATGGTCTGGGATAGGATGTGGTTTTCGCAATAACGCGTCCAATTACACGTACGTACCAGCAGCATTGTC
Organism: Actinostola sp. cb2023; assembly: GCA_033675265.1. Taxonomy (NCBI): domain Eukaryota; kingdom Metazoa; phylum Cnidaria; class Anthozoa; order Actiniaria; family Actinostolidae; genus Actinostola; species Actinostola sp. cb2023. The sequence continues at coordinate 77,067 of JAUJYZ010000689.1, forward strand.
ATAGCCTGTTACGACTTACAGCTCTGGGATAGGGTATATAGATTTTCGAGCTTCGGTCTGGAATAGGGGGGTTTGGAAAATTGTAATATATACCGAAAGTCATTTCAGACAACTTTGTCGCCGACCGGCTTCACGACTACGCGACTAGACCGAACGGGAGTATGGGTAGAAACACTGAAGCGGTTTTAAATCTGCATATCTGATTAGCCATGCCTCGAGCTTACTGTGAAGACCTACGCTTTCGAGTGGTTTGGGTGATTTAATAGTCTTTCAACGACTGATATCATGAACATTGTCACAGCACGGAACGTCGTTGACACCGACTCTTATTTTCCTTGCGTAAAACACGAAGGCATACATTCATTCGAGTATTACCACACTGAGGTATCCCAAGTTCAATATTAGTGGCGATCAAAATACAGTAAATGTATGGCGTCTTTTGAACGCTATAATCATTTGGTAAAAATTCAGTTTGAATAAAATATCGAAAACACTAACTTGTTTGTATCTCTTCTGTGTCCGAGCCGATTTTAAGCCGTATCCGTTCAGTTTTTGGTGAGTTAAAAATATATATTGTGCTTGCCTTTGAAGCCCTTAGCTAACTCTAGGACCCGATCTCGGTTGAAAGTCATCTGCTTTCGCAGTTCGATCATACACTTCCTTTTGTTTGTCCTACGAAAAACTAGATCAACTGGCAGGAGTGGATGCCTTCCAAACATTAAAGTGCCTATCACCCCTGTGAGATTGTTTTAAAAATCGATTCAATATAAGCTGAATAGTTGGGTTGAGTATTTTGTGATTTGAAACTTGCGTTTATGAGTTATAGAGGTTTGAATTCTCAATATGCAAATTTGATGACGTCTACTAAGACTTCATTTATTATACAAAAACGCCAAAAAGTCTAAATAAGTTATGGCAAATTCCTGGGTTGACGTCATCAAATTTGCATATTGAGATTTCAAACCTCTATAACTCATAAACGCAAGGTTCAATTAAAAAAATACTGAACCCACCAACTATTCAGCTTATATTGAATATATTTTTAAAACAATCTCACAGGGGTGATGTAAAATGGGGAAAATCCAGTTGAGTCATGCTTTGTGACATTGTATGCATGTGTCAGTGTTTCAACATGTTCCTTCCAATCTGCTTTGTCATTTCGATCAAGAGTCCCTAACATCTTTAACAAGGTCGAGTTAAATCTTTCGGTGATCCCATTCCCTTGAGGATGGTACGACTCTTTGAAATGTGCAAGAGCCTACACAGTTCTTTGATCAAGGTACTCTCAAAATCACGGCCTTGATCTGTATGAATACGTAGAGGAATCCCGTAGACACAGATAAAATGTTTCCATAGTACGCTGGCCACTGTTGTCGCCTTTTGATCTTTGGTTGGAAATGTCGGTAAATTTCCCACTCCCGACTTCTGAAGTCAGCCAACACTCAGGGGACTGTATTCTTTCAAGGTTTTATTTCACTCTTTTGCTTGCATTACAACTCGCCAAGCGTCTATACGTTCTGCCTACTTATCGATCATCTAATCCCTTCTCCAATGTCACATGCACCCCACCCTTTCCGGTACGTTGTCACATTACAGATTAACCAACTTTACCCTAACAATTTATTTCCCGACACTCTCCCCCCTTGACTCCTTTATGAGTCAAGCAATGCCCCAATGGCGATACGTTCTCTTGCTTGTAGAGCAGCGGCGCGCCTAGGTTGATGTCTTGTCGCCGAGTCGCGCCCGTCCTTGCATGCACGATCTGCGGCTCTCTTGTCAGCTACGCCTGCGCCTTTCACTTCTATAGGATGCAACTTTTGTATTGGCCTGCTAATCCACGCTGGTTTACCGCTCCTCACCACTCTCACTTTCCCTCCTCTTACAACATTGTCCTTTCCACGCACCAAACATTCTACTACTCCCATCCTCCACTGATTCCTCTTCTTGTCTTCTTCTGCAACTAAGACTACATCTCCTATCTCTACGGAACTCTCCTTCCTATTTCCCTTGTTATTATGATGTTCTCGTATGTCAGTCAAGTACTCTGCCTTCCACCTATTCCAAAAATGCTGAAGCTTGCAGCTAATGTACCTAAATCTGGCATTATGATCTATTTGATCTCTATCATCTGGGGGTTCAACCAACTCCTCTGGCATAGAGGTCACTCTCCTGCCATAAATCAAATGAGATGGCGTCAAGGCCTCACCTCCTACCTCGTCATAAATGTACGTTAACGGCCTGTCATTCAACGTACTCTCTATCTCAATCAGTACTGTCAGCAACTCGTCGTAGGTCAGCTTTGCCTGTCCTAACGTTTTCCTGAGGCATCGCTTAACAGTACCTACCATGCGTTCAAAACCCACCCCACCAAGGGGTCCTCTCTAAGTTGAATCTCCAGTCAATTCTGTTTGTCTCGAGGTGCTCCACAACTTCTGGATGGTTATACAAATGACTAAGTTCCTTCTCGGTTGCCTTGAACGTTTGAGCATTGTCTGATACCATTAGTACTGGTGCTCCCCTCCTAGCCGCAAATCGCCTTAAGCACCTTCTGAACGTAGGCGCTGAGAGGTCCTTTACTAAATCTAAGTGTAGCGCTCGCGTAACGCAGCATGAGAACAGTACTATATATGCTTTCTCCATATCCCCAGAACTTGTCTTATAGTACAGTGGACCTGCAAAATCTACTCCTGACTTAGAAAATGGTTCTGCTTGATTGACTCTAAAGTCTGGTAAGTCAGCAACTGGTGGCGCAGTGTACGCCTTCCCTTCAACCTTTCTACAGGTGACACATTTATCAGTTAGCTTTTTAACTACCTGCCTTCCCTTCGGAACCCAGAATCGCGATCGTAACTCTGCCAGCGTCGCTCTAACGCCACTATGGTGGACTCTTAGATGACAATCCCGGACAATAAGATTCGTCAACTGATGGTTCCTGGGCAATATAATTGGATTTAGCGCGTCTGGCTCAAGCTCTGAATTGCAAAGCCTCCCCTTGCATCTTACAATCATATCAAACTTATGTTATACAAAAGGTCATTAATTGTTTCACATATGCAGATGAGGCGAGTCTTGTTTAGGCGAAAAACAGCATGATTTTGATACATTTTTGCTTTTTACTGCATTGTTAAAATACAAATCAAAAACCTACCAACGGAATATAAAAGACGAATATGTAAGGAATGAATAAGCTGGCAATTCAAGCACAAATAAAGAGATTTGAAGGTGGCATTTTCCGTTTCTTCAAAGTCAATCGAACTGAAATCTCTGAAGAGATATAGGAGAGCGTGACATACGCTGCACACAAAATCCCTCTGAATTCTTTGGGAATTGTGTCAATCAAAAACCTACCGCCGGATTCTAATGCTCTGTAATTGTACGCGCATTTTGATATAAAATACATGTATATTAAACTTAATTAAGCGGTGGCAAAATGAAATCTAAAACTCTTTGTTTGGTAATTGTGAACATCATATTGGTGCTCTGTATCGCGGTCTGTATGTATAAGCTACATAGGCCGGCGAATTGGCAAATAAATTATGGCTCGGAAAGGACGTTTTTTGAAGGCAATTTCCAATATTTACACGCACGAGATCAATAAGTTAGTTCGAATTTGTGATATATTTTCCCGTTGAGGAAACATATGCAGCTTTTCCATCCTCTCTTATATTTTAGCTACCTGATTTACACATTGTCAAAGGAAAAATATGAATTCAGAAATGATAAACCAGTCACGTACGAATCTGCTTTATTTAGCGGCCATAGTGAACAAATTGCTGGATCAATCGGGCCTCACGTGCATTAGTAAACAAAGCATTAACAAAAAACGTTGTCCGCGTGATACTGGATCCCAACAGGAGCAAATGTTCAATGATGCAGGACATAAGTTTGATATGTCCATCCACATCAACTAGTCCTAGTTTGCTGGTCAGTTGGTTGAAGTGCCCTTGCTGCTTCAACTGGGTCTGAGCAGAAGTGATCCACTCTGTCTCCGCATTTATCAACTCACCTCTAGATAACGCTTCAAACAATTTATCCTTTCCGATTCTCTTAGCTCTCGCGTTGTGTATAAATCGTCTGACCCATGCAGTTACCTTATATAGCTTGGTGACGTCATTAAAACGGTCTATGTCAATAACACTCGACATGTCACAATCCTTACCTGCATTCACTGCCATTATGACAGTCTTCTTCTCCTCCTCCCTACTTACCTTGCGCTCTCCCCCCTCATCGAACGTGAGGTACACCATCGCACAATACGCTTTTTTACTGGCATCCGCGAAGCCATGTAAACGCGCATTACTTACACTCCCTGTGGGCATGGTATACACGCATCGATCTACTTCTATCTTACCAACCTTCTTTAGGTCCTCTACCCAGGCCTCCCAGCACTGCTTTGCGTTTCCTGTGAGCTTATCGTCCCATCCTATGTTCATCTTACATAAGACCCTGGAATAAGATCTTTGCAGACACCGTTATTGGACTCACGAGTCCCAAAGGATCAAACAATGTCGCTATAACGCTCAGTACGTTTCGTTTCGACGCCTGCAGTTTATCAGCCTTCTCATACACATGTTTGAAGTCAAATTCCAACACCTCTCGACTACTGTCCCATAAGATGCCGAGTACCTTACTGCTTCCGGTACTATGCGCCGCCGGCACCACAAGACTGGCTTTAGCGTACGAATCGTCTAAATTATCTACTACTTCCAATTCCTTTGACTGCAACTTACCTTCCAGGACTTTGTCATTGGTCTTCCATTTCCAAAGGCTGAAGCCGCCTTCGGCTAACCTGTCATTGGCCCTGCAGTACAGACTATATGCTTCGTCAGTCGAGTTTGCACCTGACACTAAGTCGTCAACATAAAAGCCATTCACTAACGTCTCAACAAACTTATCGTCACATACCTTGTACTTCATAAGGTGATGTCTCAACGTACCATTCAGTAGAAACGGCGAAGCGTTCAAACCGAATACTACTCTACAAAACCGGAATACCTGAACACTAGAGTTGTCATCCAGGGAATCCTCGGGCCACAAAAATCGCAGACAATCTCTGTCTTCCTGATCGACCTCGACATTCAGGAACGCCTTCTCTATATCTGCAATCAATGCAACCCTGTACATTCGAAATCTTAACAAAATGTCAAACAAGAGTGGATTGGAAGGGCCCACGTGTAAACAGTCGTTAAGAGACACGCCCCGCTTACCATCCTTCGAGGACGCATCATAAACGACTCTTACCTTTGTGGTCTCAGCGTTCCTGCGTACCACAGCCTGATGTGGGAGGTAATGTACTTTACTACGTTCCTCTAACTCGGTCACCGTTTCAATAATTCCTGCCTTTAACTGTTCCTTGATGACTGCCTCATACTCTTGTAGCACGTCTGGTTCTCTTCTAAGTCTCCTTATCGTACTCTTCAACCTACCGATACTGTTAGCGTAGTTTGTAGGGAGCGTTTTGTGCGCTATTTTCCACGGAAGCTTCACCGAGTACCGCGTGCCATTAAATGTTATGTTGTCTAGGAACTCTTCCTGTACTCCATCTTCCTATCTTATACCTAATGTTTCTAGGTCCCATAATTTCCTTAGTTCATCCTCTAACGGATCTGAGGAAGTTCCGTTCCTAACAATCAGATTTGCCTGTACTCTCGTCTCACTCTCTCGCAAGTCACTCGAACGTTTCATCGGTCCTGACAACACCCAACCCAATACGGTTTCTATGGCAACTGGCTCTTCTGGTTCACCACGGATCGTGCTGCCTGTCTGGAACTGCCACAAGTAATCTGCGCCTACTAACATCTCTATTTCGGACTCCGCACTACTTGCTGCACACGTCTGACAACCACTCTCTCACATGAGCAAACTCTTTGCTTTGCATCCTCTAAATGCTCATTATGCACGCGCGATATTTCGGTACAACATACGCTTCAATACTACTTCTGTCCAGAGCTACAACATTCCCGCACTACGTCCCTTAATCCTGACTTTCCCGTCCCACCACCAAACACGGCGGGCGCAAATGACCCTAAAATCGGAAATGAAACGTCGTATTTTTCTCAAAACATTCATATTTGCAAAATTATTCCATGAAATGAAATAAAAAATTTAGAGTTTCTTTATTAATGGTAGTGTGGTATTTCAAACTACTCGATGGCAAAATCTGACGCAATGATGACGTCATAATAAAAAGTTACAATTGCTGTGAAAATTTAGTTTAAACACAATGATAAAATAAAGTGTATATTTTGAAAGAGAATAACATATTATGCTCTTCAGTGAAATTTGCATAATGTTCCGATTATTAGAACCCGAGTTATAAAGGATTCCTGACGTCTTATGACGTCATCAGCCAAAAAAAAAAGCAGTTTGAAGGTACAAATCAGTAAAAATGACTTTATCGATATTTATTATTGTTATAGAGGTATCTTAGTCTACACAATGCAGGATTTTAATGTTTATGTAACTCTATTAGAGATATTATAAAATAGTGTGACTCATTGACGTGTCGCTTTTTATAGAAAGATATTATTTGAACTACTTACACCAAAAATCAAAATTCTAAAATCAACAAGTTTTCCGCATGTCATAGTTCTTCCAATACTCTAAGTATGGCGCTAAAATGTTTTCAAACAAAAAAGTTTTACCAAGAGTTTATTTTACCGATGGTTTTGTATGAATTATTTCCCGCCAATTTTTCCCGGGATAAAATACCGAGTTAAAAAATATTCATAATTCTGGTTGTCTTCGTCCAATTTTCAAACGGTTTTCGATTTTAGGTTAGTTATCACGAGAAGAACAAAGTAATGTCAATTTTGCGATTTTCCAAAAATGATAGGGCCATATATTCCGTACAAACATTAAGGACTTGCTACATTCTGCGCCCCTACATGATAATTCCCTGGACTTGCTACATTCTGCGCTCCTGGTCTACTGGTATCGTTATTGCTTGGCGCGTTACTATCGTTACGACCACCATGTGCTTCTTCCACTCCCTTAGCCTTATTGCAAAGCGCTGAGTGATGCTCTCCCTTACAATTAACGCATACAATAGTCTGCTTACAATCACTAGCGCGATGGCCCTTAGCTAGACATTTATAACATCTGGCAAACTTACGTAATATATCTTTGCGCTCTTTAGGCTTTCTAATCTTACTACAGTGTTCCGATTGGTGATCTCCCAAACAGAAGACACATCTTTCTCCTTTCCCGCTGGTGAATAGTGCACTTGTGGTGTGTTGACTTCTATCTGTCTTCCGGTCGGTGATTGCCACTTTATGCTCGAGTGACTCTCTCAGCTCTATCTCCTGCAACAACGCCTCCAGTAATTCCTTCATTGACCACTCCAAATAAAAAAAATCCTGGTAGCTTGCCTAGTACTGCTGGCACAACAATACTTGAGTAACACCGCTCGTCAACTCCCATTGCTTTGAGACCTCTGTAGTGGGTCTCCACGTGGTCGTGAAGCTTCCTCAGCCTCGGCGTGTCTTTCTCGTTGTACACTTGAAGAGCATCTAAGATCTCGTTCACATGAGCTTGTTGGATGGCCGTCTTCTTACCGTACCTCCTCTCCAAAAGCTCGATGGCCCCCACGTAATTGCTAGCGGTTAAAGAAAACCCCTCAATCGCAGTTTTGGCCGTCCTTTCTAACAACCCTCGCAAGTATGTGAATTTGTCCACTGTTGACAGACAATCATTCCTGTGGATAGCACTTTGAAAACTGTCCCAGAAACCTTGCCATTCATGTAGTTTCCCTGAGAATTTTGGCATTTCCAACTTCGGTAGCCTTGCTCGTACCGTTGTTGAACCGCTTGATCCTTGGGTTGAAACAATCGGGGATGGCGGGCACGAGGTCGGCACCGGGTCAACAATAAACCATTTCTCAATCGCCTGCAATGCGGTATTGATTTCAAGTTGAAAATTCCCAGCTTCTGTTACCTCTCCTGTAACTGCCTCTTCCGAGCTACTTTCTTCTGAGCACAGAATTGGAAGATTAAGGATTTCTGCATCTAATCTTGACAGAATCTTCATCTTGTTCTCCAAAGATATCTTCAAGATCTTAAGCTGGTCTCTATTGATGGCGTCCTCGTCGGCGGATCGCCCTCAAATTTGTTCGTCGCCATACACCTTCCTTGCATTCTCTAATACTGTCTTCAGGTGTCCACGATGACCACCACGTACCTTCTGTTGCTTCTGCAACTCCTCCATTTCTATAATTTCGATCGTTCGTTCTTGAATTAACTATCACCAAGAGAGTCTAATGCGCAAACATCTCTTGAAACCACTCGTTTGAACCCTCGCTGACTTCTTTGCGTTCTTCTCAATCCGGCTCGAAGGACCACTGTGTCGGTAAATTTCCCACTCCCGACTTCTGAAGTCAGCCAACACTCAGGGGACTGTATTCTTTCAAGGTTTTATTTCACTCTTTTGCTTGCATTACAACGCCAAGCGTCTATACGTTCTGCCTACTTATCGATCATCTAATCCCTTCTCCAATGTCACATGCACCCCACCCTTTCCGTTACGTTGTCACATTACAGATTAACCAACTTTACCCTAACAATTTATTTCCCGGCAGGAAATGCCTGTGCAAACTTTGTGAGTGGTCAGTCACTACCAGAATATTCTCGATGCCACCCTTGGATTTCTCAAGCGACAGAAAGTCCATGCACGCTAACTCCAGGGGCTGTGTGGTCAGTATGCTCTGAAGTGGAGCTCTCTCTGGTCTTGGTTTGCGTAAGTCGCATCGTTGACAGGTGTCACAAAACTCTTTGACATGCGTATACATTCCAGGCCAATAAAATCTTCTGCGCACAAGGTCAATAGTGCGGTCGAATCCAGAGTGTCCGTAGTCAAGGCTACACCTCCTCCGTGCAGTGTGGCCTTGTGTGCCTCCTCCACTAACTTCTCCGCATAGATAGTGGTGTCTGGAACATACACGGGGTACTCCCCCTGGATCCGCCCACAACAAACTAACACACCGTCCTTGTTGGGCTTAAGGTTGAGCCTCAGCTTGTCTTCCTCAAACTTGTCCAGCCCAGCTTGAAGTCGCTGTACTCTAGTAAGCCAGAACATCCTCTGACGGTCTTACTATCTCCTCTGTGGCCAGCGGTCCTTCCAGCCTCTCACCCCATTGACACCTCAGGTCGTGTACAAACCTCCACATCCAAGCTCCGACCCTCAGGGTGCGCCAGAGGTTGGTCCTGGACAGCAACTGGTCCAGCTCATTGGCTTCCTCCACTGCCAGGGCGAATACCTCCTTTATAACCTTAGCCTCCGCCTTGGTGTCAGGGGTTGTTGTCGTGACGATATCTTATACAGGCCAGGCAGATGGGTTTGCTAGCCAGTCTGGTCCCGTCCACCATAACGCGTTGTCTGCATTGACTGGCCCACCACGGCTCCTCAGGTCTGCTGCATTCTCACTTGTTGGCACGTGCCTCCAGATAACATCCTCATGCTCTTTGATCTTGCGCACACGGTTGCCAACGAACTGCTTGTAGTCTCCGTCTCCAGTAATCCAGTACAAGGCCATTGTGCTATCTAGCCATCCATACATGGACTGCACTGGTAACCATGAGATAGCATCCCGCACATTAGTTAACAGGTTAACAGCCATGTGAGCCGCAACAAGTTCTAGCCGTGGTATGGTTAGCCCTTGCTTAGCTAGGCGCGCACGTGCTGCGACAAGCCCTTGGCTCACTCCTGATTCCTGCTCAGCAACTGCATACACTGCCGCAGCCACACCTCGACCACTCGCATCCCCAAAGGCATGAAGCGCGATGGTTTCAGTAGGCTCCCCAGCCTTCACTAAAGCTCTGGGAGTGTTCACTAGTAAGGGAAGTCCCGTCTCCCACTTGTTCCAACGTGTTACAAGCACTGCTGGGAGCTCTGCATCCCATCCACACTTCTCCTCACATGCATCACTATACATGAGCTTCCCTTGCAAAGTGACCGGTGACACCCAGCTAGCCCAAGAGGGTCATACACCTTTGCGACTTTGCCTAGAATACCCCTCTTAGTCGGTGCCGCCGGCCCCTTTGGAAAGGTTACTCCAATTGTGTCACCGTCCTTTTCCCATTTCAAGCCCAGGAGCCCGCATTCTCCTGACTTGAGCTGAAGCTGCTGTTTTGCATAGCTATCAGCAGTGTCACTATCCTGTTGGTCTAGTTCCAGCTCTCGCATTAGAGTTCCACTTATGCAGTTCAAACCCAGCTTTGCCGAAGATCTCTGTAGCAGTGTCCTTAGCTGCTCGTGCGTCCTGCACTGTCTGACCTCCTAGTAGTAAGTCATCACTGAACATATAGTCCTTGCTCAATGTCCCTTACAATGTCTGGGTGTTCCTCGCGCGTGGCGTTAAGGTGCTGTTGGATGACTCCCCCTCGAAGAAAGGGGGATGATCCCAATCCGAACAGAGCTCGAGTGAACCGTAACTGCCTTATCTTGCTTGGGTCCTCCTTGTCAATCCAGTGGATGCGGAGAGCATCTCTGTCTGCATTACGGATACGCACTTGTAGAAATGCTTTCCTGATGTCTCCTGCAACCACAACCCCATGAAATCTCGCACAGACTAGAACTTTCCATATCTGGTTCTGGAGAGGAGGGCCTATGTCCAAGCAGTCGTTAAGCGATGGCCCAGTAGCACTTCTCCTCGCAGAAGCGTCGATCATAGACAACACGTAGCTTGGTAGTCTCAGAAGTCTCCTTCACAATCGGCTTATGCGGGATATAAAACTCCCTTCCCACAGCAGGTTCCTCAGCAGATTCCACAACACCGTCCTTAATCTGCTCCTGAATAACTGCGTCATAAGCATCGAGTAGACAATCTCGCTTGAGTTTCCGCACTAAACTGTCAAGGCGTTTAAGACTGCCCGCCTTGTTGTCGGGCAAGGGAGGATGATCCCCCTTCCAGGGGAGTCCTGTTTCGTACCACCCTTCTGGGCTTCTCTGTAGTTGCTCAACAAACTCATCATGCACAACACCTAGCTTGATCCCCACTGTGCACATCCTGGATTCCAAGCACATCTAATCGACATAACTCCTCTTATTTTCCGACCGCAGTCTGTGTGAGAAACATGTTATGCAAATCTGCTTCCGCACCTGTAGACATTATAGTCCAGCCAAACCGTGTCTGCTCGGCCACTGGTTCTCCCATCTCTCCTGCACGCTGATACCCTGACATCCTTATCTTGGTATACTCGTTGACTCCCAGGATGACATGAATGGGAAGTCGTGGTTTAGTGGCTGTATCCTCCATTGACACCCCCTCTAGGTAGGGGTATTTCTTGATGATGTCAGGGTAATTGGGATTCTCTAGGCTCAACAGTTCCTTGTGGTCAACCTTTGTAGCACACACTGGCAGCACACATGAGCCCCCAATGTCACTGATCTTTACGTCGTAGGTTTCAATTAGCCTGCGTAGCGGCACACGGGAAAAGGGAAGGAGGGTAGGGGGAAGGGGAGAAGGAGGAGAGGAGTGAGGATTGGGGAGAGGGGATTGGGGAGAGAGCGGAAGGGAACGCCTGCAATGAAACCCCCACATTCCTCGTATTTTACGTTCAAATTTTGAACGTAAAATTCCCATTGGTTAATCAGCTGTCAATCAAATGCCTCTATTGTTTTAAATGAAAATTGATCTCCGTCGTTTGAAGCTAACTATAGAATGTGTTTAGCCACAGGGTTGGCAATATATTCGTTGCGGGTTAACAATTGATTGTTGAATTTGGTTTATTTGCCTACTGCATGTGTGATTGGTCACAGAGATGACGAGTATATCTTCTCTTCAGTTTTCTATGCGGATCACAGAGCTGATAAAAAACGAGTGCTTATGCATGTTTCTGGCCACAGAGCTGGCACGTGTAGCAATATAATGTGTTTAGCCACTGGGTTGGCAAGTTAGTTACTGCCGCATGACAGCTGGTCACAGAGATGACGAGTATTTTCTCAGCCGTGTTTTCTATGGATCACAGAGCTGATAAACGAGTGATTTTGCATGTCTCCACAGAGCTGGCACGTGTAGCATTAGAATGTGTTTAGCCACTGGGTTGGCAAGTTATTTTACTGCATGCGAGATAACAATTCATTGAAGTAGGTTTGTTGGTTTCGTTCGTTCGTTCGTTTTGTGAGTCTAAGTACGAAAATTACCTACTGCACGAGTATTGGTCACAGGGATGACTTCCGCTCCGCCATGTACAATGGTTGATACCTCCTTTTGTTTATTGATTTTGAAAACTATTCGAAGACAGCAACCAGCCTTCCGTGGAGGCGTTGATTGCGAAGTTAATGTGTATTCTCTCAGCTGCAAGGCGGGTATTTTGATTAAATACAGAGCAATCTCTATCCTTGAGTGTAGTTAATCAATTGTTGGTTTTCTTATTCCTTATCGGGTATGGGGGTGGTTGTCCGGCCGGGGGGTCTCCTTTTATTCTCTCCCCAGTGACAGTGCTTGGAGGGGTCTCTAAAGCACCCTCTCGGATTACCGGGCGCCAAGGCTGTCACTCCCTGGGTTTCATTTCGGTGACAGCATTATCATGTTGCCGTCTCTCAGTTCTCATGTTCCTTTAAAACATTTATCAGGTCCTTCTTCGAACCTTCTTCCTTTTGCCAGTTCATCACTGGAAGCGCTGGAAGCCGTATCATACCCACAATGGGAATTGCTTACTCACTGTGATCCACAAAAGGTGCATGTTACGCAGGACAAATTGGATCTCTTATATATGACGGCGCTCAGCTACTAGCCCAGGGAGTGGCAGCAGAAATGCCCATATTTATGCGATCATATCGACACTTGTGATTCCGGGCCGCGAGTATTTACAGATATATCTAACCTTACGCCACGTGATCCCGAATGTTTTGTGGCAGGGGACCGATACAGGGAAACAGCTGTTTTCGGATTCTACTTTATTTTTGAGATTGGTAGGAGTATAACGCAAGGCCTCAAGGAATAGATTACAGCTAGCCGCAGGAGTAACCAAAGTTTCTTCCCTACCCATAGCTTAAAGAGTGAAGGGAAGCCGGTGGAAATAGATTACTATCAAGAGTACGCAACGAGGCTGACCGTAGACAACTCTCATTACCGAACAGCACTTATTTATACTCCTTTATTACACTAGGAGCTGCATACACACGGACCTCAAGAGCTCCGTGCCGGCAAAATATCAATTTATGTCAATCTCGTGCCTCGCTTGTCACAAATTACATTCTCTAATAAAAACTTCCTTTCATAAGTGCTATGTTTATTCAGTTTGTGTAGCCTTTTATAAATATCATAGATCGTAAAAAGACTTTTTTTAGCGATCCACGCAAATACCTCGTTCGTTTGTCAAATTACATGTACATTTCACACTTCACAGTGTAAAAAAGACGATTTTGATTGGTTTATTTATTTCGCAATCTTGAATATTAATTAGGGGGTGTATTGAGGAATGTGGGGGTTTCATTGCAGGCGTTCCCTTCCGCTCTCTCCCCAATCCCCTCTCCCCAATCCCCACTCCTCTCCTCCTCCCCATCCCCCCTTCCCCCTACCCTCCTTCCCTTTTCTCGTGCGCCGCTACGCAGGCTAGTTTCAATTCGTTTGGTCACCAGTCCCACGATAGTTTTGATGCTACGAGCGGTCTCTGTTGGTTTGATCCCCATGCAGCAAATCTACGAGTAAACCCGAAATTTAGGTGCTTGTTGAACCCGTGTCTAAGAGCGCCCTGCATTTAACTGGTCTTAACTCCATTCACCGTCACGACAACGACCGGGTGACACACCTTACCACCTGTCTGGGTTGCTGTCATCGCAGAAGTTCCTTCCCCAGTTTGATCACAGAGGGATGTGTGGTGTTTCCTGTTACACTTTGCGCAGGTTCCACGACTGCGACACTTTTCCGCACGATGGCCGCTCCCCGTACAGTTAAAACACAGTTTATTGTCCTTCAGATGCTTCTTCCTCTCATCACTTGACTTCAGCTGGGTACAATCCACAGACTTGTGCGAAGTATCACTACAGTAAACACATCCCCGAGGAGTGGCGCATAGTCTTGTGCTTGGAAACTCCTTTGCCGATGATCGAGCCTGGCCTTGCTTTACCTTTGTTTGCATCAGGATTTATCTCCGTCCACTCACGTAGGGCATTAACTAATTGGGTAAATCCCCAAGTCTGTCAATCAGAATGCCCCCTGACTAAGTCCGCTTTAAAGGGGCACTATCACGACACGCGCATGCGCGAATCTTGGCTTCAATCTTGAAATCGTTGACCAATGCTTTCAAGAGACCCGAGGAAAATTCAAATTCAGTGTGTTAATATATCGAATGATATCATTGTAATCCTTGCACTCTAGAAGATTATACTTATTCAGTACTTAGACTGATTGTTGTTTCGTATTTGTAGGTAGTTATTTTTGGTTTAAAGTCCAATTTTATACGCTTTTTATTTAATCGGCGAGAGCGATGGCGATGGCTTCTCATGGCGGCCGCCGGGATGTACAATGTAGTGGTTGACAACGAATGTATTCAGGCGACAGATTTATAAGTTTTGGTTTACTGGAAAAATAGAATACGGTTATACTACAGGTTCTGAGTTCGCTACACTTCTCTTTAACAGCTCTGGAGTACCAAAGGAGGTAGGAAAGTATTCCGAATGACAACAACAATGTTTGACAACGCGTTCATTGACTTATATTCACTCGAATTATTATGTTCTCAAAAAGAACTCAGTTGTATACATCATAATGTATTCCTTCGAGTTCATATGAACTGAAGCTATTGCAAACAACTGTCACATTGTATGAGTTTTTATTTCTGCGTGAGAAGTAGTGACACAACGACAAAGAGAACTCAGTTGAGATTGACCTTCATACTTTTCACACGGGAATTATATTGTGCAGTTCTTTTTGCACTCTTTTGTACTCTTACAATTTAAGAAAACACGAGTACCTTATACAGTAGTGACATGTACATCTTCGTTAGTCTTTTTTGAAGCAAAGAAGAAGTAATACGGACTTGGTTTTTAGCGATGTGAAATGTGAATAACTTCATCTGAGACCTGAGTTGTCACCTCGGATTGTCTGCTATTTATCGACGTTCCTTCACCAGAAGTCGCTATAATAAGTACTTATTTCATGAAATATTTAGGTCACACGCTGTAAAGGTTGTATATTCTGAATAACTTGGAAGCACTCTGCGAAAACTTGATCGTAAAACACTTTCAAAACACAACATTGAAATTTACTAGCGCGATTCTCTTCGTAAACAGACCACAGGGAGCCCAAGCTCATTATCTGTGAAGACCGTTGTTTAATTTGCATATTTACAGTAAATGTATGTGGCTTTAAAACATCCCTCCGTATTTCAAGATTTTTCGTAAATAATACAACTTTTTTTTCACTAATGTGTTGTTCTTACTACTTTCGATGCTGTGACGGCGTTTCAGCGCCATTAGAGCGTTTTTAACGAAAATACTCTTTCAGGGGTATTTTCGTTAAAAACGCTCTAATGGCGCTAAAACGCAGTCACAGCATCGAAAGTAGTAAGAACAACACATTAGTGAAAAAAAAGTTGTATTATTTACGAAAAATCTTGAAATACGGAGGGATGTTTTAAAGCCACATACATTTACTGTAAATATGCAAATTAAACAACGGTCTTCACAGATAATGAGCTTGGGCTCCCTGTGAACAGACGAGTTCGTTGACTGCATATCATTAAAATCCCTGAATATCATTAAAATTGACGCATGCGCGCGTCGTGACAGTGCCCCTTTAATTCCGGGTAACTTGTCTAAAACTCCACGTACCCTAGACCAGTATTCCTTTGTCTTTCCCAGAGTTTCCAACGACTGAACATTAAAATTCAGTGTCTGGCCAAAACTGATGGATTTTACCGGGATTTGTACCGTTGATCACTGGCAGGGCCATTATATTCTCCACGTACGCGTTTATATTATCTCACTCGTCTTTCCGTATTTCGATTTCAGGATGTTTTTAGCTCGTTCATAGCCCTCCGTGGTCAGTGGTAGGGCATCGATTGCTTGGCTCACTTTTGGCTCCACCAGCTCCATTAGATATGCAAACTTTGCCACCGAAGAGATTTCTGCAGAGTCAATTTCGACCTCGAACTTTCCCCAGAAAAGCACAGTTCGTTCACATAACTCACAACTCGCAAAGTCCCAATTAAAGCTACAACCTCATGTATATCACGTGATCAATTGCCCTATACCACTATGACGTCAAATCAAAACAATCTATTGTTTAAGAGGACATTTCTACAAAAATCAAATATATTGTGGCAAGGCTCTTAAAATCGTTTTCGCTCTTCTTTTGAATATTGATAGGCCATTGTTAGATAACAATTGCTGTGTAGTTTGTTTTCGAAAATATTATTAATATTATTATTATTATTATTATTATTATTATTATTATTATTATTATTATTATTATTATTATTATTATTAATATTATTTTATTTTCGAGATAATCGTCAGAGAAGAGTCCTGGCCGGAACCTCGCCCGGAAGACCCTAAAACGGGCAAAAGTTGCCAAACTTTACACAGCGCTCGTACGTAAAAGAAACCATCTATATCATAAATAAACTTTCCACTTATAATATGACCCTTCCTTGTTCTCTGGCAATATTTTCACGCTTATTGAGCCATTGGAAGATTTTTCGCAAGGGAAACTAGAACGTCGGTGTTTTCATATGCTAATTTTTCAAATAATTATTTCTTTGTTAAAACAACCTCAAAAGAAATAATTATTTGAGCATCGGCGGGTTGTCTGATTAAAATTATATTCACTCTAAGTACTAAGGGAGAATAGATCTTTCCATATCTGGAAAGTATAGTTTGGGGAAAATAATTCGGGCTTCTTAAATATATGTTGAATTTGTCAGTGAATATATGCGAAAATCACGCTTCTTGGTAAATGCCGGATCTCTCAAGGATTCTGGTCTTCGAGTCTCGTTATTTTTTAACGTATCTCGTTTCCTCAAACGAGTCACGTTTTATCAATCGAGGGTGGTGCGAGGCGAGCGAGGGTGTTGAAATCGAGGGAAGTTGAAATCGAGGGAGTTGAAATGGGATCGAGGGATCGAGGGGGTCGAGATAAAATCGAGGGGGTCGAGATAAAATCGAGGGTGGTGGGAAATATAAAAGGGAATTTTGATAGAAAAATGGGATGGGAAGATGGGATTTTGATATTGATATTTTGTTTACGTTAGTACGTCCTGTATTTCATTAATATACTCTATATAAACACCGATATATAGCGATTTGCAAAAATTATGTAAAATCCCAATATATCGGTATATCATTATATATAGTAATCCTAATTCTTTGATTTAAGCTATTATGAATATATGAATTTGTTGTTGAAAAAAATAAACTTTAGAAGGCTTATTCGGCCTTTTTATGATAAACATTACCCACAATGCACCCGCTATATTGATATCTAATTTGTTACTGAATTTTTGCAGATATGTCTATATATAAGAATATAATACTTTTCAGACATACATTAATTTTAGCGCATTGATCGTGGTAAAATGTAGTGCGCTGCAAGAACTTATTATTATTAATATAAATATATCGTCATATTCTAATATTTTAGATTTTGAGAATTTTGTGATCTTTATCGTCTTTAATGAAAAGTTTTATTCATTCGTCCACCAATATCCATCAATACAATGTTAATTCATTTATTCATTCTTCTCTTTAATATTCTATTTAATAGCTCATCCATCGTAGTATTCTTCCCTCCATTCATTCATTTATTTATTTAATCATCATACACAATATAAAAATACATTTGAATGAATTGTTCTCATCCAGGTAAATAATGAATAATATAATATTCATGCAGCAAGTGTTCAGTGTAAAATGGCCGAAAAACATCACCTCCCATGGCCGCCAAGCTGACAAGTTCGATTGCCATCGTTATTTATATTAAAAAGATTCAACTTGCCGTCATGTCGTTGTTGTTCTTTAAAAATATATGGGCTTGGTCAATTCAGACTACTGCATGCTAGTTATATGGCGAGCTTACTTTTCAGCTATAGGTTTCATGCCAATGCACTTGTATATTATTGAAAAACCTTACAGTGATTGATCTAATATGGCCGAATCGTAGGAGCTTTAGAATGATACCACACCCATTCGCTCAGCCTTACACAAGTGATCCCCCTTTTTAGTACTATACTACTACTACTACTACTACTACTACTACTACTACTACTACTACTACTACTACTACTACTACTACTACTACTACTACTACTACTACTACTACTACTACTACTACTACTACTATACTACTACTACTACTACTGATACTACTACTACTGCTACTACTACTACTACATGTACTACTACCACTACTACTACCACTACTACTACTACTACTACTACTACTACTACTACTACTACTACTACTACTACTGCTACTACTACTACTACTGCTACTACTACTACTACTACTACTACTACTACTACTACTACTACTACTACTACTACTACTAGTAGAAGGTGTAGTAGCCATAGGTGGTGTAGTAGCCATAGTTGGTGTAGTAGGTGTAGTAGCTATAGTTGGTGTAGAAGGTGTAGTAGCGATAGGTGGTGTAGTAGCCATAGTTGGTGTAGAAGGTGTAGTAGCGATAGGTTGTGTAGTAGCCATAGTTGGTGTAGAAGGTGTAGTAGCCATAGTTGGTGTAGTAGCCATAGTTGGTGTAGAAGGTGTAGTAGCCATAGTTGGTGTAGTAGCCATAGTTGGTGTAGAAGGTGTAGTAGCCATAGTTGGTGTAGTAGCCATAGTTGGTGTAGAAGGTGTAGTAGCCATAGTTGGTGTAGTAGCCATAGTTGGTGTAGTTGGTGTAGTTGGTGTAGTTGGCGTAGAAGGTGTAGTAGCCATAGTAGGTGTAGTTGGCATAGAAGGTGTAGTAGCTATAGTTGGTGTAGTTGGCGTAGAAGGTATAGTAGCCATAGTTGTTGTAGTTGGCGTAGAAGGTGTAGTAGCCATAGTAGGTGTAGTTGGCATAGAAGGTGTAGTAGCTATAGTTGATGTAGAAGGTGTAGTAGCCATAGTAGGTGTCGTTGGCATAGAAGGTGTAGTAGCTATAGTTGGTGTAGAAGGTGTAGTAGCGATAGGTGGTGTAGTAGCCATAGTTGGTGTAGAAGGTGTAGTAGCCATAGTTGGAGTAGTAGCCATAGTTGGTGTAGAAGGTGTAGTAGCCATAGTTGGTGTAGTTGGCATAGAAGGTGTAGTAGCTATAGTTGGTGTAGTTGGTGTAGAAGGTGTAGTAGCGATAGGTGGTGTAGTAGCCATAGTTGGTGTAGAAGGTGTAGTAGCGATAGTTGGTGTAGTAGCCATAGGTGGTGTAGTAGCCATAGTTGGTGTAGAAGGTGTAGTAGCCATAGTTGGTGTAGTAGCCATAGCTGGTGTAGAAGGTGTAGTAGCCATAGTTGGTGTAGTAGCCATAGTTGGTGTAGTTGGCGTAGAAGATGTAGTAGCCATAGGTGGTGTAGAAGGTGTAGTAGCCATAGTAGGTGTAGTTGGCGTAGAAGGTGTAGTAGCCATAGTTGGTGTAGTAACCATAGTTGGTGTAGAAGGTGTAGTAGCCATAGTAGGTGTCGTTGGCATAGAAGGTGTAGTAGCCATAGTAGGTGTAGTTGTTGTAGTTGGTGTAGAAGGTGTAGTAGCGATAGTTGGTGTAGTAGCCATAGGTGGTGTAGAAGGTGTAGTAGCCATAGTAGGTGTAGTTGTTGTAGTTGGTGTAGAAGGTGTAGTAGCGATAGTTGGTGTAGTAGCCATAGTTGGTGTAGAAGGTGTAGTAGCCATAGGTGGTGTAGTAGCCATAGTTGGTGTAGTTTGTGTAGTTGGTGTAGTTGGCGTAGAAGGTGTAGTAGCCATAGGTGGTGTAGAAGGTGTAGTAGCCATAGTTGGTGTAGAAGGTGTAGTAGCCATAGGTGGTGTAGAAGTTGTAGTAGCTATAGTTGGTGTAGAAGGTGTAGTAGCGATAGTTGGTGTAGTTGGCGTAGAAGATGTAGAAGGTGTAGTAGCCATAGTTGGTGTAGTAGCCGTAGTTGGTGTAGTTGGCGTAGAAGGTGTAGTAGCCATAGGTGGTGTAGTAGCCATAGTAGGTGTAGTTGGCGTAGAAGGTGTAGTAGCCATAGTAGGTGTAGTTGGCGTAGAAGGTGTAGAAGGTGTAGTAGCCATAGTAGGTGTAGTTGGCGTAGAAGATGTAGAAGGTGTAGTAGCCATAGTTGGTGTAGTTGGCGTAGAAGGTGTAGTAGCCATAGTTGGTGTAGAAGGTGTAGTAGTCATAGTTGGTGTAGTAGCCATAGTTGGTGTAGTTGGTGTAGTTGGTGTAGTTGGCGTAGAAGGTGTAGTAGCCATAGGTGGTGTAGAAGTTGTAGTAGCTATAGTTGGTGTAGAAGGTGTAGTAGCGATAGTTGGTATAGTTGGCGTAGAAGATGTGTAGAAGGTGTAGTAGCCATAGTTGGTGTAGTAGCCATAGTTGGTGTAGTTGGTGTAGTTGGCGTAGAAGGTGTAGTAGCCATAGGTGGTGTAGAAGGTGTAGTAGCCATAGTTGGTGTAGAAGGTGTAGTAGCCATAGGTGGTGTAGTAGCCATAGTAGGTGTAGTAGCCATAGTTGGTGTAGTTGGTATAGTTGGTGTAGTTGGCGTAGAAGGTGTAGTAGCCATAGGTGGTGTAGAAGTTGTAGTAGCTATAGTTGGTGTAGAAGGTGTAGTAGCGATAGTTGGTGTAGTTGGCGTAGAAGATGTAGAAGGTGTAGTAGCCATAGTTGGTGTAGTAGCCATAGTTGGTGTAGTTGGTGTAGTTGGCGTAGAAGGTGTAGTAGCCATAGGTGGTGTAGAAGGTGTAGTAGCCATAGTTGGTGTAGAAGGTGTAGTAGCCATAGGTGGTGTAGTAGCCATAGTAGGTGTAGTTGGCGTAGAAGGTGTAGTAGCCATAGTAGGTGTAGTTGGCGTAGAAGGTGTAGAAGGTGTAGTAGCCATAGTAGGTGTAGTTGGCGTAGAAGATGTAGAAGGTGTAGTAGCCATAGTTGGTGTAGTTGGCGTAGAAGGTGTAGTAGCCATAGTTGGCGTAGAAGGTGTAGTAGCCATAGTTGGTGTAGAAGGTGTAGTAGCCATAGTTGGTGTAGAAGGTGTAGTAGCCATAGTTGGTGTAGTAGCCATAGTTGGTGTAGTTGGTGTAGTTGGTGTAGTTGGCGTAGAAGGTGTAGTAGCCATAGGTGGTGTAGAAGTTGTAGTAGCTATAGTTGGTGTAGAAGGTGTAGTAGCGATAGTTGGTATAGTTGGCGTAGAAGATGTAGAAGGTGTAGTAGCCATAGTTGGTGTAGTAGCCATAGTTGGTGTAGTTGGTGTAGTTGGCGTAGAAGGTGTAGTAGCCATAGGTGGTGTAGAAGGTGTAGTAGCCATAGTTGGTGTAGAAGGTGTAGTAGCCATAGGTGGTGTAGTAGCCATAGTAGGTGTAGTAGCCATAGTTGGTGTAGTTGGTATAGTTGGTGTAGTTGGCGTAGAAGGTGTAGTAGCCATAGGTGGTGTAGAAGTTGTAGTAGCTATAGTTGGTGTAGAAGGTGTAGTAGCGATAGTTGGTGTAGTTGGCGTAGAAGATGTAGAAGGTAGTAGTAGTAGCCATAGTTGGTGTAGTAGCCATAGTTGGTGTAGTTGGTGTAGTTGGCGTAGAAGGTGTAGTAGCCATAGGTGGTGTAGAAGGTGTAGTAGCCATAGTTGGTGTAGAAGGTGTAGTAGCCATAGGTGGTGTAGTAGCCATAGTAGGTGTAGTTGGCGTAGAAGGTGTAGTAGCCATAGTAGGTGTAGTTGGCGTAGAAGGTGTAGAAGGTGTAGTAGCCATAGTAGGTGTAGTTGGCGTAGAAGATGTAGAAGGTGTAGTAGCCATAGTTGGTGTAGTTGGCGTAGAAGGTGTAGTAGCCATAGTTGGTGTAGTAGCCATAGTTGGTGTAGTAGCCGTAGTAGACGCATAGTTGACGTAGTAGTGTGTATTGGTGTAGTTAGAAATTACTGAAATTACGTATACTCTAAACCACGCATGTGCCATGATGAACGGTTCTTGAACTGCTGGATAAGGGACTGCCCGTTCTCCCTAGACTATATCACAGACCTCCCGAGGTACATGGAGCTGAATCATTTCCAGACCACCTTCGACGACAAGAGCGGCTACGACCACGTGCGCCTCTATCCCGCTAGTGCCACGTTTTTCGGCCTGGAGTGGAAGGGCTGGTACTTCGCGTACGCTACGTTACCGTTCGGTTGGAAGGCCAGCGCGTACCTTTACCACTCTATTGGTCTAGCCGCAACCCATTTGATCCGGTCATCTGGTGTGCCTTGTTCCCAATATATTGACGATAGGCACGTTGGTCAGCTTCGAATGCCTCCTGATGTGAAGCACGCCATCCCCAATTTCCAACTGGCCGAAATGGCGGCTTTCATTGCCTGCTCCACACTCATCTCCTTGGGTTACTTCATCGGTCTCCATAAAAGCACTCTTTCCCCGACGGTGGCTGTTCGTTTTCTTGGATACATATGCGACTCCGAAAAACAGGCGTTCATCCTACCAAAAGACAAACGAATCAAGTTCGCCTCCTTGAGAGATTCCATTCTCAGTAAAAAGACAGTGTCCTTAAAAAATCTCCAAAAGTTTGCTGGGAAAACCACGTCCTTCTCCCTGTTAGTCCCAGCTGCGAAGCTGTTCTCCAACGCGGCCTACCAAGCTATTTCCAGAGCCCACCGATCATCGACACGTCAAATCACCATTTCCACCTGCCTAAGAAATGAGTTGCTCCATTGGAAATTCCTGGATTCGTGGTCCGGTTTCCTCCCTTGGAAATCTGAGAAACACTTTTGCATCTCGTTGTTCTCTGATGCGTCCCACTCAGGTTGGGGAGGCTGCTTAACCACCCCTGGCCAATCCGCCAAAGAAAGCCGCGGCTACTGGGACGAAGAAACGCGTGCGCAACCCATCGCCGTTAAGGAAGCCCTAGCCCTACTGCGTACCCTGGAGTCCCTGTCAGGCGATACTTCCAACGCTAGGATCGACGCATTCGTTGACAACAAAGTACTACTGGACAGTTGGATCCAACAGACCTCCAGATCCCCGGCCATCACCACCGTCATGAAACAGCTGTTTTCCTTCACCATGTCCCGCAACCTTGCTCTAGTGATGCACCTAGTGCCATCACGAGCTAACTTGGCTGATGATCTGTCACGAGTAGTGTCCGATCTGGACTGTACCTTGAGTCTTACCACCTGGCGCCAAATCGACGTCACATTCGGTCCCCACTCAATCGACATGATGGCCCTCCCTTCCAACGTAAGGACAGATCGTGCAGGCCGCCCCCTGCGTTTCTTTTCTCAACTGCCGTGCCCCGAGTCTGAAGGCACCAACGTGTTTGCCCAGAACATCGCAGAGCATGAAAATTGTTACGTCTTCCCCCCATTCTCACTGATTGCCCCGCTGCTCAAGCATCTGCAATCTCAAGGTTGTCCGGTCTCTATCGTCGTACCCGACCTCACCCCTAGGAAGTATTGGTGGCCACTTATTTGCCGAAGAGCCTCGTCGTCTTTCATGCTGGGCTCCAAAGGCACCTCCAATGTCCTCCTGTTCCCTGCCAAAACCAGGGCCAATCCGTGGACCCCTCGTCCGCTCCAGTGGGACCTTTGGGTGTTTCGTCTCCCCCCAAGCCAGTACTAGACACGAATACCCTTTGGTTAGGGTCTTGTTCACTTGGGCAGGATTGATTTGTAAAACACATTTTCCCGGAGTGATTAAAAGATCTTATTCCACTGTGTATTACTTTGTCGTTCCTTTGCCTCGATCGCTTGCTGACCTTTCCGTTCTGTTCTCTCCCTCCCTCGTTTCAGTTCCTTCCACAAGTGCCTAGGCTATGGAAACCAGCAGTTCAGTGCCCCGAGTGTGCTTATCCTAATGATGACACGTTTCACTTTTGTCAGCAATGCGGCTACAATCGCAAACCACGCCTAACAGGAAACACCCCTTCCTTAGTGCCGCTCAACTTAGAAGCTATCAATGCGCGGCTACATACTCTCCGTTCAGTCAGAGAGTCCAAGCCCTATGAGAAGCAGAAATCCAGGCTGCAGCAGGAGCTCGAAAGCTTCTTGTTCTCCCTGCCCTCTGCTAAATCCGTGCTCGAGGCAACCCCCGAAGATATCATCCGATTTTTAGTGTGGAAGGACCGTTCCGGAAAAACCAAAGTCCATAGCCCTTCTTGTGTTCATTTTGGTTCACATAAAACACAATGCCCTTGCCCAACTACCCTAGCGGCGGGTACAGTCGACAGTGTCATTGGCAAAGTACGCTCTCTGTTTATCGACCTGGGGCGAGCGGGTAATTGGAATGAACTTCTCGGCATTGGTAACCCCGCGGCGCACAAAAGCGTCAAACAGTATCTAGCATCAATTCGAGAGGAGCAGGCCAAGCATAGGGTTACTCCTAAACAAGCGGTGCCCCTGTTCTTTGACAAATTAATCGCCTTATGTTCGCATCTCAAAGACCAAACCTTTTCCAATTCTTCCTCACCTACGCAATGTTACCTGTACGCAAGAGATTTGGCATTTTTCTGTCTGGACTTCTTTGCGGGTGATAGGGCCTCCGACTTGGGCAGGATATTCACAAAAGAAGTCCTATCGTCACTCGATGGGGACGGCCTGCTTTTCCGCCACACCTTTGGGAAAACGCTAAGGGGAAAAGACACCAACACCTTTATGGTCAAGAGATGCCATGATAAAACAATTTGTCCGGTTAATAATTTACAATTGTACGTCCAGTTGTGTGACTTAATGGGAATTAACCTTCGGGATGGACACTTGTTTCGAATTACAGACAAGAAGGGCTGTGTGGCTAGCTCTCCCTTCGTGGGATCAGCAGTAGCGAACCGCCTACTTCTTCACCTCAAGGCCCTTGACATCCACCAAGGCGAGACAATGCATAGTTTCCGGAGTGGTTGCTCCATTACCATGTCACTCCTGGGCATATCACCGCAAGACGTAGCCTCACATATCGGCTGGAAATCTTTAACAACGACGGAGTACTACACCCAGTGCGACAAAGTAATGCACATCGAGCGCGCAGCCTCGACCTTGGCCAACAGCACTTCTTCACCTCCAGGCACACCGCCAGTTGCCTCCAGTATAGCAGACAGCTTCCGCCGAAATAATGACCCACAACGCTGGTCCCTCGCCTTCCAATGACCGTCCGGGATTAGCCTTCAGGGAAGGGTCTTGGGTTTTTTCTGAGTTATGGAGAGAAACAGGAAATAAAGTCTTCCGTCTGCAACTTAATTGTATCACGTTGCTTTGTCGTGGCACAGTTATGGGGACCGGAGGCTAAATCGACTTCCCCAAAACTTATCCATGCGGAGACAATGAGTGGCTGTTTTGTCAGTGAAAATGTATTACTAAGGATCGTGGTCGCTAGCCGCTAGAGGGGGACAAAACAGCAACAACACAAAGGATTTCTAGTCCCAAATAAATGTATTTTACAGACGGTCTGAAAGCGATAAAAGTCCCCAAAGGCACAGTAAATATTTTGGGAAAAGTATCGATGAACATAATATCTGGAAACTAGCCAATTTGAAATCAAGCGAACCTCAGCAGAGCAGATTTAGTTCAAATTTCTATTGTTCTTCACGATTCTGTCCCTCTCATAAATAAGCCGTTACGTCTAATGGTATAGGGCAATTGCTAGCCAATCACATCTCAGTAAAACTGCTGAAACTAAGCAATGTCAATCAAACTCACTCATGTGTAAAATAAACAAACCGATATCAATATCTCGTTTCCGTCAGCACCTTTCAAACGCTTACTACTTTAATTAATGCACTTTGGGGATAACTTACTAAACTGTGGATGATCTTTCAATCTGTTATTTTACCATTACTTAACTCGTTATTCTTTCAGTTTTTGCAAATTTATGCAAATTCAAGAAATCGAGTATTGCATAGGGTGTATACTTAGATTTGGAGAACTATAGTCAGCTAGATATCTTTACGTGATTGATTCTGACAGATGAACTTGCCCCTTGACCTCCGGTGCCTCCTGATTGGTTTGTGATTTATCTCTCTTGTGGTCAGACTTCTTGTCTCTATCTTCCATTTCGCGACAACTACTAACAAAAAAACAAAAAAAAAGACGGTCTCCAATCTAAGACTCGTGCCCCGGCCTTAGGCCTGGGCACGAGTAAAAAAGTCTGAAGTCCAACCCAAAAAAAAAGTCTGAAGTCCAACCCCCAAAAAAAGTCTGAAGTCCAACCAAAAAAAAAAGTCTGAAGTCCATCCCCTCTCGTCCATCGTCGTATATAGCTTTATTACATACTGAGATTTACTCACTAAAATTCCGTGTAGTAAATTTTCGTTCGCTCACTATTGTTAGCCAATCAGATGCCGCGCGTATCGTTTCTTCACATGTGAGAAAAACGATACGTCCAATCAGAAGCCGCGTATCGTGTTTTTTCACGTGTGAGAAAAATGATACGTCCAATCAGAGGCTGCGTGAAGTTCCTCTAGCATTCAATATGGCTTTTTCAGCGACAAGACGAATGAACAATATTTCAAAGCTTTTCTATCTCCCAAAGGATAACAATTATGACTGAAACTCGTTTTGCTCAACTTGAGACTTCACACGAAGAATACGTGGACAGCTTTGCAAACAAAAACACGAAAGAAAACTGAGCGAAAAGAGATGTAAACCGGCCTCTTCGACGAGTTTTGAGCTTGTCGACTGCCATAACAACAACACAAATCGAAATCCTTTGAAGGTGCTATTATACACGGAGGACAATTCTCCATTTCTGTCAATACTTTGAATAACTCGCCAATCATTCTGACGGACTGAGAGCTGAGCAGACATGGTTGGCGAGCCAAAAGAGACTGAAAATATTTCGCATTGAAGATACAAACTCGAAGTCACTGACAACATCAACACGGCAAAACGGCACTAAGTTATAAGCTCATGGTAACTGAACTCTGATCTGTGCTTGTTTTAACATATGTCAGACGAAAACTTTAGAATTAAACAAATTTTCTTTGAATGGTGTTGTGTATTTTCGATGTTAATTCATGAAAAGTCATAGTTTCGCTCAACGCTTTCCATCGTCAGCGATGGCTATGAGAGCAATGGTTTAATAATAGCGAGAACGTCAAACGGTTTTTAGCTAAGTCAGTTTTAAAATCTCAGTAGTATATAATAAACAGCATTGTATTTAGATCTTAGTTTTATATTTACAGTATTTTAGATTTAAGTCTCCCCGATTAGTAGGGCACTTGTGCCCACAGGGAGCCCAAGCATAAATTCAGTAAAAAATACTTTATTTCCAATTTTATTTTTTTACTGAATTTATGCTTGGGCTCCCTGTGCTTGTGCCCAGCTAGAAGATTTCTTGAGAGATTAATAAGGTGGAGGCTAAAAGGGATGCCTCAAAAGGACCTCATTAAATATTCAATTCCACGACGTCACGGATAATGTACGACAATCCCCCGAGCTCATTTCCCGAAGAATCAAATTCAATATGGCGGAACACATGGGGGAATCAAAATGCACAATCGCTGGCTCTGAGTGTACTGAAAGTTGGTTTTATTTCATTATGATGGAGTGATGAGTATCATCGATTATCACTGTATGTTAATTTTTATCCGAGGATATTTGTTATCAATGTTCAGAATCACAACCTAACGCTTGGCTCATTTTAATCGCATTGATTCCTCTCCAGTAAACTCTGCAGTATACTATCCATGTCTACACAAGAAAAAAAACCTTTTCCTCAAAAAAGTTCGAAAGGGATTTTTAGAATGAAACTCTTCAAAGACCCTGCTCGTACACCGTGTCTAGACTGCGCGCGGCATTAATTGTTTTTGTGTCAATTTCTCAACTTGGCAATTACAAAGAGCATTTCATTTCGATTTTTCAGTCGGTAGTAAATAAAAATCATACCATGACATCCTGAGAGAAACGAATAAATGTGGCAGTACGTCGTGGCACACTGAAGCTAAAAGTAACTTTTACGTCTTACTGCAATTTCACGCCAAAACCGATCTTGCAAGTCACTTGCAGAACACTGACAGCCGATTCAAGTATACCTCAGAGCCTGGATGAGCTCATTCACTATCTGCGCTAACTTAATGGTGTATGTATGTATGTATGTATGTATGTATTCTTCAACACTTTTCGGTCGCGCGCTTAAAGCTGAAAAATGACCAGGAACGCGCTTGTAATATCTCTTTTGTTTACCAAAATATTTGCTATAAAAGGAAGAAAATCGAGTCGTTGTGATGGTTTCGAACTGCATTAGAGCTTGATATGTTTCTTCTATATCTAGAGCATAGCCAAACTAGTGAGTTGTCTATTGCAACAAAATTGTTCAACTTTTCAAGTAGTGATAGCGAATCCATGAGTACAGGGATTTAGTTATTTTAAAATTTAAAATATTCCCGCTCTTTCCCGCATTATTACTGACCAACACATTAACGTCCCTGGCTCAATATAATGCAGTTCTTGAAATTCCAGTCGATCAGTCGATAAAAAAAAACGAAACCCGAGAACTCTTTCGGAAAGCGTCGATTGACGTCATGGAAATGAATATTTAATAAGGTCCTTTTGAGGCATCCCTTTTAGCCTCCACCGCATTGGATAGTATCGGAGATTGTCACGGAAGAATGACTAGAGCTTTATAGCCTCACTCTGACTCAATAAAACAATGACATCGTTGGATAGATCTTTTGTTTCGTTGAGTCAGAGTGAGGCTAAGCGTGTATCTGCTCTGCATATGATTAGTGGCTTTATGCAAAAGGTCTATAGTCTCTTCTCTTCGTCTGTCAATTTTGAGATGGCTGTGGCTTGCTCTACCAATGGTGTGTGTTGGTGAGCAAAGATAGAGATCTACTACTTGTCAGAATGTCCGAGTATACGCTCATTGAGCGTCTTGTTATTATTATTATGGAAAATTCACTCGTGATAAGTATTCACTCTTTTCCATGAAGTATTCTCCATACCAGAATACAAGCTTTGGTGTGAAGCCGCGCGCAGTTTAGCTTTGGGGGACTGAGTAGTAACTGGAGGGACTGAGGAGAGGGAGGTAAGAGGAGGGGAAGGTAAGAGGAGGGGGACCCGACCTTCGCGCGCTTTTCACAGTCTTTTCACAGCGGGTTTGATCGGATCGGATTGTCAGCAGAAAGCTCAATGTGGATATTGCTTTATTAATGGTATGATCTTAACATGTAACTAGACGCTCTACTAGCGTGAACTTGGGCTTCTAATAAAGCTGTTTTGATAGATTTTAAATGTGAAACCTAATAGCTTGTATCATCATACAGAAGTAGTTTTAGCCTACAATTTATAATTATTTGTAAAATATATATTTGCATGCGCGCGTCTTTTTTTGATGGGTGCTGTGACATTGCTGCGGGCACTTCGTGCGGGACGCACACAGGCAGCTCAACATTATACGTTACTCAACACAGGGAACCCAATATAATAGGTAGCGCGCGCTCTACCACAGGAAACCCATCAAAAATAAACGCGCGCATGGAAATATATATTTTAATAATTATAAATAGCCTCAGAAGCAATGCTTGGGCTGCCTGTAGATTTAGGCGTTGACTCTCTCAATATGGGAGTCCGAAATTAAATTTTGCAATTAATTAACTGCAAAGTTTGGTGTAGCGGGAAGGGGGGGGTCTTAATAAAAATCGTGCTTCAAGAGGGGGGCTTATTGGAAGTAGGGGGCTAATAGAGCATTTACAGTACATGTATGTACACAATCAAACTTTCCAGATGTAGAGAGAAGGGTAAAATTGAAACGGCTCTAACTCCCTTAAAATTTATCGAAATGACTCCAAACTTTTACTAAAAGATAAGATTAATTTCAGAGCTTGGGCTGACCTGTGGTTCAACGCATTAAATCTTTAGTAAACTGAGGAGGAGGAAATTTTCATTAAAGTAAATAAATCAAATTCAGGTGTCTTGACAACGAGTAAAAACTGTACTAAGCGTTGCTATATGTACGCGGCATAAAATTGACGTAATAGTGCATATTTGGGCACAAGTACAATATTTGGCTTTTTACCACAGTAAGCCCAACGAAGTCCAACAATTATGCATATTGACGCTCTTCTAGCGTGAACCAAGAGAAAAACTTGTGCTTCTTGGGATCCCTGTGGAAGTGTGGATTTCGAAGGGGTGTTCCTGTGGCGTAATTTACCTAGGAGGACTGGGTCAAACGTTTGGCGTTCGTGGCGGCCATATTTGAACACAGACTAAAGTAAACATGGATTTTATTTACGACAGAAGATGTTTATATGGATATATTAGTTACAAGAAAGGTATTGAATAATATGTTTGTTACATTATGTATGTATTTACCATTTTTAAAGTCTTTATTTAATACATACTATGCTGAAAACACACATCCATCGTTTCCATGTCTTATGATTCTTGAAATTCTAGTATCCTTGACTGGCTTGAGGCTTGAAATGTCAATGAACTTGTTTCAAGTTAGTTTTGAATTTTGGTGCATGGCGACAGTATGGTGTGTGATAGAGGTGATACCATCATAGGTTGAGCTACTGTGGGTGTTCGGAAAACTAAGACCCCCAAAACTAAGACCCTAAGACCCTAAGACCCTAAGACCCTAAGACCCTAACTAAGACCCTAAGAAATTATAAAATATCCAAATCAGGCAAATCCGTACTTTAATAGAAAAAAGAAGAGAACAGAGGAAAGGCTGTGTTCGCACCACGTTTAGCTTCAAAATTCCATGAGTTTCTCTGCCGTCTGAGCCGGTGATAGTTGGCTCGATGATATCGAATATAACTTAAACTAGTCGTTTCTGGTAGAAAGTGAAGTGCTGCGAGTTGTGCACTGCCGTACAGTACATGGTAACACATAAAAGTGAAATGTAGCTTTCAATGCATACATGTGGCTGTCCCTTAATTTTCAGCAAGGTGCATTAGTTGTAAAATA
This sequence comes from Actinostola sp. cb2023, assembly GCA_033675265.1. Lineage (NCBI taxonomy): Eukaryota > Metazoa > Cnidaria > Anthozoa > Actiniaria > Actinostolidae > Actinostola > Actinostola sp. cb2023. The sequence continues at coordinate 108,048 of JAUJYZ010000689.1, forward strand.
AAATAATAAAAATGCGGTATAATAATCATAATAACAACTTTATTACTCAGGGGCGTAGCGTGCATATACGCCCGTACGCACGTGCGTACAATTTAAAATCCTTAATATATGTATATATATTATAAAAAACATGAAAATATTGAAAATAAAATGAAATCTAGGACAAAATCTTAACAGCTCACGGCAGATTACTTGCTGGAAACTACTCACAGAAGGCAAGAAAATGCTATTTTCGAGACCCTATACCTCAAAAAAGTTTCGGGGAGCATACCCCCGCATCCTCCTACGAGCTCGCACCTTCGCCGCTCGTCAGATTGTGTCCCCCAATACATTTCCCCTTTCAGTCAGTCATTGTAGGCATGTATAATGATGATTGTAGTTAGTACAGTCTCAAACAAAATAAATACCAAAAAACTGGCTTCGCCTCGGGTTATTATATCGCTATATATAACGGTAGCGGTATATATAACCTGTTTACATAAATCCTTTAACCAATACTCATAAATCATTTACACAACCTTTACATAAATCCTTTTCTGAATCCTTTATATAACCTTTACATAAATCCCCCCATAAAACTGAGTGATAAATGCATTTTACTATGTATTTATGTAGCGAGAAAGTCCGCTGGAAAACGAAGAAAATGGTATTTCCAAGGCTCTAGATTTCTAAATTTTCAGGGGGGCATGCCCCCTCACCCCCCTTGAAGCTCACGCCTTCGGCACTCGTTGCTATGTGCGTACATTCCAAAAAAAGCACGCTACGCCCCTGTTACTGTGTCATGTGTTCTAGCTTACAAGAAACCTATTTCCCTCCCATATATCTACTGATTCTCATTCCTCCCACCCTTGTCCCATTGTTCCCATCCCACATCTCCATTGATTCTCATTCCCATCCCGGTCACATTGTTCCATTCCATGTCTCTATTAATTATCATTCCCACCCACTATAATAATCTGGTCATGGACAGACAGCTATAGACATGTACCAGCACTAAAAGCATGCAATACTTTGCACTATTTATGTTACACGCTTGTAATAGTTTGTATTCTACAATGTAGATACTGATATGCACTAATGCAGTATTAAATTAATACAAATATGGATTCAATGAAATAGAGAATTGTGTTTGGTGTATATTATATACAATGTTACTGGCCAGATATCAGGAAAGATGTCGAAGCCTCATAGCACACTTGTAGAAGATAAAAGTACATCAGGATGGATCGTATAATTTGATTCAGTAGTTGCCTCAATGCCAATGGCAATGGCATGGGCCGGATTGGTTTGACGAAGACCAACGAGCTCGATCAGGTAGATAGGTCAGCGACAGCATCGGGGATACTAACTGTGTCTTTCAAAAGCATTCAAGTACATGCTGTCTCCTTCGGTCAACTCTGATCGACTCACTGTAGAAGTAACTTAAGCTTATATACTTCATTGTGGAACTGGACGTAACTGAGCACACAACCATAACAGCGCTGAAAACTCATAAAAGAACATGGTCTTCCCCTTGAAATGTCACTAAATTGTTCATGACCCTGATGAATGCTTCCAGCAATGAATAAAGTTGCATTTGACATCATGGATTTGTAGAAAACGAACACTTTCCTGGCTTGAATCAGCGAAAAATAAACGATACTCAATATCCATGATTGAACGTGTTGCGAGTGTGCGCTGATCAAAAGTACCGTGGCTCACAAAAATCATCCAAACTCCGTGAAATTGCAGTCGAGATTCTCGTTGCATCCACATAAGTGCCCAGATCCCACACGACCACACATGACACAGGAACTCCGTCAAGATTAGTTTCGCTGCTCGCCTGGCGGCTCGCAGCAAATATCCTGTCTTTTCGGCTTTCCATGAATAAAACTACCCCCAGAATAACAGCTTCTTACTTTGAGGAGTAAAATTCACGTGTCCAGTGGTTTTCCAGTGGTAGTTTTTCAAATCAGTTGGCAAGGCGGATAAGTTTTTACGGATAGTCAGTAGCCGCCATATTTAACACAGGTAACCCAAACACAATTATGCCCTACCACAGGAAACCCATAGAGCCGGTCCTAATGGAAGGAAACAGCGTTCCTCCTTTAGACTTATCAACCAAAAGAACCATACGCGGTTTAAAACATCAAGAAGATGGATTTAATATGTAAATATGTCATTCAAGAATGAAATTAACTAATTGGAAGAATAGTTATTGTATATCCCTGTGTGTATGGGTTACCTGTGTCAAAGATGGCGGCTGCTTTGTCGCTGCCGTAAGACATGACTTATCTTGACTGATTGATTAGAAAAACTGCCACTGGAAAACCACTGGATACGTGAATTTTACTCCTCAAAGTAAGAAGCTGTTTTTCTGGGGGTGGTTTTATTCATGAAAAGCCGAAAAAGTCGAAAAGACAGGATATTTTAAGTCCTATTCGGCATATCATCCCGGCAATTTATCACTCAAATTTTTTGAACTAGCTGAGCTGAACGTCACCCAATTAATATTAAAGTACAGAACATTGGATTTGCCTGATTTGGACATTTTATAATTTCTTAGGGTCTTAGGGTCTTAGGGTCTTAGGGTCTTAGGGTCTTAGGGTCTTAGGGTCTTAGTTTCGGGGGTCTTAGTTTTCCGAACACCCGAGCTACTGTAGCATTTAACTCTTCTATTTGCTTTGGTGCAAATATGATACATGTAAGCTTACTTGTATTTTCGCGTAGAACGTACCCGTAATCTTGACACACATTGTACATGTACATGTTACAAGTCTTATGTTACTGTAAGCTTAGATGCTTGAGTAAACAAAATGTTTTGATACACAACTTGGTTGTTGAATCTTTGCTTTGTGTTGTCGTGTTGATAGTTTGTTGAATGGATTTTCCCATTGTTCATTTATTTCACAATATGTTGGTAGCACTAGCAGTGAAGTGATATCATGCTTGTGAGCTATCAATCCACATGACAATGATACAGGGCCAGATATACTGAAGGTGACTTTGATAATACAATTGTATTATTGTATCCTTGTAATATTAACTGTCTTGTGGAGATCATAGTTTGGATTTTTCATTTTCTTTCATGATAATAATCCATCGAGGTACAATTTATTCAGATGTGGTTATGTCATTCAGTCCAAGTCTTGTAAGAGATCAGATTAATATATGAGGTTTGGTCTGTTGAGAGAAATGTAAAAAAATGATGAATTAGTTCATTTATAAAAATATATATTTGGATTTAGATGGTATAATACAATGTGGTCTGCGTGGCCGGCTCTGGGGGAAAGAGGAAAGGGAAGGAAGGGGGAAGGTGAAGGAGACAATCCCTTCCCCTTCCCTTCCCCAGGGCCGGGCTTAACACAGGCTAAATACAATGTAGATGTACTTACCTTGAGATGGATGTGTGCTTCATTTTAGGCACCAAAGTAGGTGCCTGTTATGCGTCCTGGGCAGTATTTAGAGGGAACATTTGAAACCATTGTTTTAATATCATTTCATATAAAAGTTGGGAACAACAGATTACTGCAGATTATAGTGGTGGTCTCTGATACTATTGTTCTCGTTGTGATGGCAACTTCGCAAAATATATTTCTATTCAACTTACTGGTAGTGATAAGAGTGCCAGTGTTTGTGTGTTTTAGCTACAAGTACATGTACATGTGAAGTACATTGTGTAATGAAGTTATTTGTTTCAGTGATGTTGGTTCATATATGCATGTAATTAATAAGTTCATTCAAAGCTTACGAATTATAATTTGGATGGCATCATGATCAGAGTAGTAAACAGTAATAATATTATTTTCAATTATATCAAAGGCTGTTGGTCTTAGATAAATATGGTCTAATAAACTTCCAAAAGAAATAAAAGTAGGTTGTTGTACAATTTGACTATAATTTAGAGAGGTCATTAAGGATTTAGTGGTCTGACATCATTTTCATTGAAGTAATTGATATTAAAGTCTCCCATAACTACATCAAAATCATAATTTTTGAGGATATGTTCCATACTAGATATATAGTGTGACATATTTGAGGCTTGTTTTCGATAGAGCATTAGGAATGACTGACTTTGCTGTGTGATATTGTTTAATATGACAAATTTCAGTGCATTTATTGAAGGGAAATATTGGTGCTCTGTGATTTCTATACTATCTTTGATACATACTGCTAGACTGGAGTATTTATCAGATACATGATCTTGTCTGTACAGTATAAATGGATGCAAGTTATTTCTTATTTCTCTATCGGTGTCATTAGGAAGGAGCTGTGTATCTGTGAGAGTCATGACATCACTATTAAAAATATTTGCATCAAACTTGATATCAATGCTGTGTTTTCTAAGAGACCTTACATTTAATAGGCATATGGTAAGATCAGTATTGTTGGAATGTGTACTTTGCAGCATATTTGGTATTGATGAAATATCCCTTAACCTTTGATATTCTTCATGAACTTTAGGATTTGCCTTTACATGTTTGCTTTCAATTTGTCCCAGGATGTGAATACCTTGTAAAGAGGTTGAACGACTCAACGCAACATATATTTGGCCATAGTTGAATGATCTTTGTTTATTTAGATTAAAACTGATGACAACATTTTCCAAAGTCAATCCTTGAACTTTGTGGACTGTACAGGCATAGGCTAGTGTGAGAGGAAATTGTATTCTTTGTATTTCTGGAGAAGAAGGTTTCCCTGGCCTTTGATTCTTGTTAGTACAGGTTCAATAGGCACAACTCTGTTTTCTCTGGCAAAAGGATTTGGGTATTTTGCTATAGCATTCCTTCCAGCTTCGTTGTCATCAAACTTAATATAGATAACAGTTGGCTTCTGTGTATTCTGATTAACTTGAATTTTAATTACAGTTCCCATTTGACCATTTATGAGTCTATCACCAATGTCAATGTTAGTTGTCAACATTACTCTTGCAGTTTCCTTAATGAGGATTTCAGAATCAAGTCCACCTGTTTCAGATCTTCCTCTTAACAAAATGTTATTAATATCTTGTCTTGACACATGTTGTGGGTATTGATCTACTGCCTTAAGATTGAATTGTGGTGTTGGTATTTGCTGTAATTTTGTGAGGTTATACTCAGTAACAGGTTTATTTTCAGCCCAAATGTGTAGAGCATCTGATGGATAATTATCATCTGTCGGTGTAATTGATCTTGATTGAATACATTGAATATCTTCTTCAGTTTGAGAAGCTGTTCTGAATCTGTTTAAAAGTTGAGTGAATGGTTGATCATCTTTTTGTCTCATAATTTCAGTGAGCTCTATCATAGTAAAAACTTGCCATGGATGACACAGGTTGAAAGCATCATTTTTGTAGTCATCAAACACAGGTTTCCTACGTATTGGAGGGAGCTGATATAGATCACCTACAGCAATAATACTTATGCCTGCAAATAGTTGTGAGTTAGATGTGCCAAATATGTCCTTTAATCTTTGATGGATGTTAAGTAAAGTAGTGTTTCCAACCATAGATATCTCATCTATTATTACGAGTTTGAGTTCAGATAAAGATAATCTTAACTGTGTTCTCTTTTGATCTGACATTGCAGGTACATGATCTCCAGTTTCTTTGGGAATTGACAAAGCAGTATTTATTGTAGTTCCATTTATGTTGATGGCAGCAACACCAGTTGGAGCAGTTAAAAGGACAGTAGGCAAATCAGGGTTCATAGGACCATGTCTGAAGGTTTTTGTTGCAGTGTGATAAATTGTTTTGATCAAGTGACTTTTACCTGCACCAGCTCCACCAGTCACAAATAGATAGATTGGTTTCACTTCTTCAGGTTTTAAGCTATTCATGTTTTTCATCTTATTTCTACACCAGGAGAGAACAATGTTATATGCACAGCGTTGTTTGTTATTCAAGGATCTAACAGACTCACGGAGATTGTCATCAGATATTTCTGCAGGCTGAGTATGTGTTGTTATTCCAGAGGAGACATGTTGATTAGAATCAGAAGTTGAATCAAAATCTGAAGGTAGTTGCTCGTTAAATGATTCTTCGGGTATAGAATTGTCTTGTATCTCTGACTGTAAGTCAGAATTCTCTTGATCATTGATGGGATCATACGAGTGAATGATATTACCCTGGTTTCTTAGAGACTCAAAGGCTTGTGCTACAGCATCTGCATCCGGTTCAAATATTGATCTATTCTGCTCTACAACTTCTTGAACATTAGGCTCATAGAATTTTGATGCATAGGATTCATCTGTACCAATCAGATGAGTTTCCTCTCTCCATGGGTAATACAGCATCAGTAAATGGTGGAAATACAGTTCAGGTTCTTTTCTCTTGTTTGGGGTGTGGTACCTAATAACAGCTTTAACTTTTCTGCATTTCATCTTCTCATTAGTATTCATTAGTTTTATTTCATGTGGAAGTGAGGAATTATTGTCATCTGTAGGTGAATGTTGCAATTGAATGATGTCATCAGTAAGAACTTCTGGCTGAGCATCAATAGTTTCCTGGCAATCTTTTTTATAATCTTTGTAATAGCGAGCTGCAAATTCAGCTAGACAAAGGTTATCAACAGCCTGAATACATTTAGGTCTATTAGGGTAGCGCTCAATTAGGTTGGATTTGAATATGTCTGTACTGTCATCATCCAGATCTTCAAGATCTTGCTTTGTCTTTGCAACCCTTACTCTTTTTTCGGGTAAATCTGTACTAACAAAAACTGTTCCTGGGAAGATTTTTCTTAACCAGAGTTCAGGCATGCATCTATAAACACATTCTTGTGAGCTAACTTCTCTAGTGGAAAGAAAGGCAGCACCTATCTTTTTCAAGCCATCTCTGATATTCATGTTGGCAGCTTTAGCTTCTTTTGCTGCATTCATGATAGCCTGTGAGCATTCTGTTTCATCCTTTGTCAAATATGAGCATACATATGTTATACATTTATAATGGTTGAAAACTGGCTGTAAATCAACGTTAGCAGCAAAACCTTTTATACCAGCGACAAAGTAGTTATTAATAAAACAACTGTCCAATGGCCTTTTTAGGTGTAATTCATAGTCAGAATCAGGGGACATTGATAAGGCAGAATAATATTGTTCCTCAGTTATACCTACAGAACTGAAAATGTCAGCTTCAGTTAAATTTGAGTTGTAATCTGCTGGCTTACTGGGATTCAATACCTTATTTATTTGCTCCTTTACTAATGTAAGGATTTCCTTTTGTTTGTCACGGACATTTATCTTAATCTCATCATCAAGATCATCAGAAAGAGGTTCTGCTACTATTGTTCTGTTTGTGAAAAACTGTCCAAAGTTAAATCTGCATCGAATGTTTTTGTATTTTCTGCAAGTTTTCGAATGGCTGTGTTTTTGATAACATTTAACCAATTCATGTAGTTCAGGGTCTGTTGCTTCATTGGGTAGGTAAGCCTGTACATGTTTATCTATAAACTCAATATAGGGTTAGTCCTTGGTATCTGGTGTTAGTTTAGGACAGTCTGAAGTCCATATCAATGCGTGTAAGTGTGGAGATCCTCTCATTTGAAACTCTATACGAAGGGCATAATACACTATTTTACCAATAGGATTTGCATTGCTGAGTAAACGTTCAGTGAAAAATGTTTCAACTCTGTACTGGAAATGTTTAGCAACCACAACAGGATTAAGATTTAACATGGAGCACTTTTCATTATAAGACAACGCATTAACTTCTTGATCACTCATATTCATTCCTCTTGTTCTAGCAATTATTTGAAATAGTTCAGGCCATCTAAGATCAGCACAGGACAATGTCATAAACCACGTGGGTATACCAAGTTGCTTAACCATTGCTACAACTTCATACATAAATTTCTGCCAGTAGGGAGGGGTCCCTGGAATTTGTCTCAAAAATAAATATGCCTGGTCCTGACAAATAAGATTCTGTAAGCTTTGTGCATTTGATCTTAATTGTGAAGCAGTGACAGAGTGGCCATGTACTTTCTTTAAAGCAATATTTATACTATCTGATACCTTCTTTTGTTCAATAATAAACTGTGCAAAAAATAGGTAATCTGGGTTGGTTGCAAATCTGCCACTATAGTGTAGTAATCTGGCATTAAAATATTTCACAAGTGTGAGCTTAACTTCTCTTTCTACATTGTAACCAAATCTTCCTTTAGGGAACAGAACTGGAAATGCTAACTCTTCACATTGTTTGTCCATCATGAATGAGACAGGGTGTTTGTTTTCTCCTGGTGCTATACTATAGACTTCATTTCCTGTCGATTGCTCATTTTCATCTGTAGTAACAGGATAGTTTGGTATAATGGACTGTAAGCATGTCTCATGTACTGGGGCTCTATATTCATTTAAAGGGTCTTCATTTTCTTCTTCGTCACTATTTGATTTATCTGCTAGTTCAGTCTATATTACTTTCTAATGCAGTATCACTATCTGTTGTTGCATTGTTTGGTGTAGGTTGTTGATCTGCATCATTATGGTCTGTATCATTTTGTAAAGCTGTAAGGCTGCTATCAATATTGTTAATATCAACTACTATATCTTTGTACAATGGATTGTATTTCTTTAGCCAGTTAAGAACTTGTTGTATCAGCTCAGGTCGTACTGCTTGAAAGTACACATGCCCTCTAAATTGTAATTTTCGTTTGAGTTTTAGCAGTATTATACCAGATCTCTCAGGTGGACGAGGGAGTCGATTGCATGTCTGATCACATTCCACTGGTACATTGCAAATCGCACCTTTAATTTTTCTCTGTTGTCCTTTAGGCATTACAACAATCTTCTCAAATACTATTCGTTGAGCTATTAGTATCTGCTCTAGTTTTTCAAGTGAAGCTAGTTGTGTAGGTATTTCATCAACATACATATTATTGACTGCAGCTTGACATGGAAGTTTTCCTTTCATTACTTTTGAGTGACATGTCTTGCATATATATTTTTTGCCATCAAAAGATGGTTGAATGTTGAAATAATCTTGACAAGGGTACTTGTTATTTAAACACTTTATTACTGACTTCTTATATAGCATTCGATTACACACACAACATATAAAATAAGGGCCTTCTCTTATTTTCTTCTTAAATTGTTTAATACAATAATCTATGCAGGAACTTTTGATTTGGGTTATTTCCTTTCTTTTTTGCAGTAGTTCTGTTTTTGTTTCTGTGGATATGGATTGGTATCTTTTTTTTTGGTAACCAAGTTTTTCATTCTTTAAGTCAACATCCATAGTTTGGTATTTGTTTACAAGTCTTTTCAGTAATTCTTTCTTCTTTGTTGCATCCATTGTTAAATACCTTGTTTTTTTACGTTCTTCATTACGCTTTTTTTTATTTTGCACAACCTTTTTCCTTTCATTTTCAGTGATTGCACATGAACAGACTACAAATTTTATATCATAATCTATAGTTTGACATTGTAGCCAATTTTTAATAATATTACTAATAGCTTCTACAAGTGCATGTATACCATTAATGCCTTTGATGTGTTTTATTGCAGGTGTACAGCTATCATTATGTGCAAGTAGTGAAAACAAATGCTTTACCCTAGTAGTATGTTGATAAATACAAGTGATACAGTAACTTGAAAACCACATCAAAAATCCTGTTCTTCCATTGTGGTTGTTTAAAATCAATGTTTCTAAGGATGTCCTGCTTTCAGTTGAATTATATAATAATTTGCCTTGACCTATACCATTAATATCTAGCTTTATCTTAGCACCACAAATAGAAACACTGGTAGGTACATTGGCAGGTGATAAATGACTGTTGATGTCCATCGTATTGGAAAGTCGACTACCATTTTTAACAATTGCCTCAAGAATACTTGAATTCCAGTAACTACATTGTGAAATGATAGAGTAACATATTGAATAAAGTGCTATGGCACCACACTGCTTACCGAGACTCTCATATTGATTGATATTTATTGTGTTACTTTCTTCGCTATTATAGCTCGTTTGTAAATACAATTCAAATTTGTTAATATGTACACCTTTAAGTTCATACATATCAGTAACTCCATATAAAGTCTGAAAGTATTGCACCAAGCTATGTGTTGATGGTACATCTAATAGCACACATGTCCCTTGAGAATGGCTTTGACCATAAATATCTCTAGCATGAGAGTCAAACACCTTAAAATTGCCATTATCAGCACAGTAAATAATACTGACAGCAATACAACCAACTGTTAAAATAAATGAAGTATAGTGTTCTGATATCAATGATTGAAAAGCTCCGTCTAGACTTGTACAGTATTGAAATCCATCAATGGTAGATTCACCATGTACATTACCACTGTAGCTTTCACTGTATTCAAGCTTGTAATTAGTCGGGCTTCCTGTGGAAGCTCCGACTCTAAAAATGAGCTCCGTTCTTCGTTGATCCCAAATGACTAATTGGGTTCTACAGCGCATGCACCTAGACATGAAGTCTGGCCAAGAAAGATTACAAAGCACAAACCAATCAGGGAAAGCACCGGAGGTCAAGGGGCCAAAATATAAGTCTTTTCTCGTCTAAATCTAAATTTAGATTGAAACAGGACGCTCTAGTAGCGTGAAGTCGGGCTATTAACGTTTTTACTGATATACTGTAAAGTTCGCAAGGAAATTGCAAGGAAAGCATGTTCTATCGAGCTCGAGTCCTGCAACGACGAGCAACCAAAAACTGTTTCAATCGCACTGAAAATCGCACTATAAGATATCTATATTTAGTTCAAATAGGTTACATTTCATTTAGAAGCCCGACTTCACGCTAGAAGAGCGTCTAGTTTTCCTCTAAAACAGTAAGCATTGTTGGCAGTTCTGTTAGCATCAAAAAAGGCTGTCTGGCTAATTGTGACAAACTAGAATAAAGTTGATTTCCAATACTCATTATTTCTGTCAAGTCACCATGGCAGCTTATTCCTTTCATATCATGGTATATTAAAGAACATAAACTCATTGCAACGCATTGTTGTCCTGCATTTTGTCCAAATACTGCAACATTTCCTTGACTATATGGTGCACTTATTGTTTTACTAGGATCAACATAATGTGCAGGGCCAGGGTTTTTCTCTATATCTGTGCAAAGCTTGTGCTTAGAACAATTACCTCTATGAGCTAGATTTTTGTACTCACTATATGGGAAATTACATGAAAACAACTTCAAGTATTTATTGAGATATTTCTTTCCATGTTTATCTGTACTTGCATTGTGAATATATCTCATCAAAGAGACCACTTTCCGTGCACGAGAAATTGGCTTCCTTCTCATTTTTTGTACAAACCTGACCACTAGTTTGTGCCTTTTCTTTCGTGTTGTTTTAATAAAAGGATGAACTTTCGATGACTTTGGTGTGTTTTTACGTACACGGCTCCATATATAGCTTTGTAGTTTTCTGCTTTTCTTGAGAGAGACGTTTCAACATGTTCACTGGTACTCTGCTTGGTTCACGGTCACGTTTATAGCCATGACATTTGCATACAACACGAGTACAATTATAATATAAATATTTCGCATAACGAGATCTGAATTCTTGTACTTTTATTGACACCATAACATTATGCTCACGTACATTGGTTAGATTGATAACTTTCTCCAGTACATCACACTCTTCAAGGGTATTGAGCATATCTTCTATCTTCCATACACAGTACAAACCAACATTCACGATTGTTTGTACAATAATAGTCATTATATACACAATATCTAATCGTACTTTACAAGCATTAAACACAATAAAAACAAACAAAAGAATCAGGATATTTAACGTAAGAGTTAAGCTTGGACATCTACTATTCCAGGTGCTTCGTTGAGTCTCTTTCGCTTTATCCAATATGGCGACTGGCGTGTTGTTGTTTGTGTTACCTTCGTCTTCGAAGTGCTGCTCATCAAGTCGAAGAATCTTGGGTTTTCTTGACATCCCGGCGTATGCAATCGATAAAATCGATGATCGGAAATGCAATCGATATCAATCGATAAAATTAGTTAATTGATATCGATTGATATCGGTCAATCGATAGCCAATCGATAGGTCACAAATTTTGTCCTCATCGATTGATATCGATCATCGATTGGCATCAATTGGCATCGATTGTCAGCTACGGTGTTTGGTTTATACCGCGAATTGATCGATTTTTCAATTGATAAAAGGTCACAGGTCACAAATTTTCGGTTCATCGATTACCTATCGATTATCAATATCAATCAATAAATTGATATCGATTGTTATCGATTAATATCGATTTTAATCGATCATCGATTTTATCGATTGCATACGCCGGGTTGACATCTGAGGTGATCGTTTCAGCGCTAGAGTTTGTTGTTAAGTCAAAAGTCATAGTTTTGTCAGTTGTTTCGTAGTTTGACCTCATATATGGCTCATTTGCTATCTCGTAAGAACTCGTTTTAACTTTGCTAGATTTGCTAGATTTGCTATTGAGTTCGTGGACCGACCCGTTCCGAAAACGCTCGACATCTTTTAGTGTGGGTCTACCACGAACGGCGTCTGCGTTTGTATGCGAGATGAGCGTATAAGGCATCATTCTTTCCAAAGCTTTCTTCGCAAGACACAACATAATTCTCAATCTCAGTCTAGAAAGATGCTGACAAGCACGCTTTGAAAAACCATGTGATATCGAGCCTTCGAATATTTAGTACACACATTTGGAGAGCATGCGCACTAGCCGGCTTTATTATTCGGCAAATGATCGGTATTTCATCATGATCAGTCGGTATTTATTCGTAAATAATAGCCTGCGATGCCGTCAGCGGTAATCACGCATGCGCTATGGTGACCACTTGCAGATTTGGCGTAGACCAACAATAACCGTCTGTAATCTTAGACTTGGGCATTCCACAGGAAGCCGGTATCCTATAAGAAATCGGTCCGGTATCCTAAGAAATCGCGCGCTCTGATTGGTTTGAGAGCGGGCCGGATTTTCCCATCCGGACCCCGAAAACCGGACCGCGAAAACCGGCCCGCTCACAACAACAAACGCTCGTAACAATAACAAAACAGCAAAAAGCAACAGTATAAATAACAACAACATTCACTAGGCGGTTGTTTTCTGTCTACATTTTATTCACTCAATGTCATATCACAGTGACAGTGAATTTTACTATCCCGAAAGGGATAAAGAAAACGAAAACGCTACAACTACAACTACAAGAAACGACGACAACATATCACAAGATATCCAAGAGTTTATCGAGGACCAAAGACCCGAGACAACTAAGAAAAAAACCGATTATGACATAGGAATATGGAAAAAGTTCTGTTCTTCAAACAACGAGAACAGGGAAATCGAGGAAATACCTGCTGTTGAGATGAATGTCCTGCTCTGTAGGTTCTTCATGAACGTGAAGAAAAAAAATGGTGGCGAGTACGAGCCTTCGTCACTGACATCGATGCACAGAAGTATTCAAAGGTATCTAAACAACAAGAACTCTCCTTTGAATTTGTTTAAAGACCAGGAGTTCAACAAGTCCAGGGAAGTTCTCGTAGCAAAGAAGCGTCAGCTAGTTGAAATCCATGCCAAAGGTAATCGTCCTCAAGCTGCAAGAATTATGACCGAAGCTGAAGAGGACTTGTTGTTTGAGAAAGGGCAGTTTGGAGACCATAACCCCGAAGTACTTCAGAGAACCATTTGGTGGGCATTTTCCCTCCATTTTGGATTCAGAGCTCGAGACGAGTCCAGAAAGTTAAAATGGGGCGATGTAAGCCTTGATAAAGATCCAGAAACTGGAACTGAAATCCTAGTTTGGAGAGCTGAGCGAGGGCGGTCCAAAACAAGACACGGAGATGGCCACCAAAGAGCTTTCAGTCCAACAGCTCACCCCACAAACAACGAACGATGACCAGTAAAGCTGTACAAGGCCTTCGCAAGTCATCGACCTGAAGCGATGAAGAAGCCAGAGTCTCCATTCTTTTTGGCAGTAAACCATAAGAGAAAAGAAAGTTCAGGAATATGGTATTCAAACAGCCCTTTAGGAAAGAATTCCATCGGGAAATGTCTGGTGAGTGCTGCTCAAGCCGTTGGTTTGCCTGGCAATGTCAGTAACCATTCCGTTAGAAAAACATGCATCTCACGCCTAATCAGTGGACGCTGGCATCCCTGAAAACTACGTAGCTCAGCTAAGTGGCCATAAGAACCTGAAGAGTCTTGACGCCTACAAGTCTGCATCTACTTCGCATCAACGACAAATGTCAATGGTTCTTAGTCGTTCGTCAACATCCAATGCTACGAACACCCAAAGTACAAGTTCTACTCAGGCCATGAGCACAACATCACTCTCCGTACAAGGTGAAGAAGATGTGATAAAATCTGCTTGTGGTGGTGTATTTTCAAGTGCTACCATCGGTAAATTTGAAGGTTGTACTTTCAACTTCAACTTGATCACTGATTCCAAGAGAGTCGACGAAAACAGCAGTGAAGCTAAACGAAAGCGTGTCGACGAAAGTGTTCAGGACACCGATTGATTTGCCTTGGAAGTTGAAGACAGTTAGGACAGTTAGATCGTGCTTTTCTTTGTAAATTGAGCCTAGTTTTGCTTTAAAAGCACGTACAAAACACGCCTCGTGTTTCATGAATGAAAGTGACAGAGTTCACAGACACTTGTAATTTTCCATATTTGGGAACGAATGACGTCAATGCCATTGTATTGTTTCAGCAAGATGTAAACAAATAAAAGTCGTGCGACAAAAAATGTTTTAGTTTTCGCTTGCTTGGAAAAAAAAAAAAAAAATTATTTACCGACTTAGGTCGGTCCGTACAGGGAAAAACTGTGCCTGAGGTCTTGAAAGTGCTGACCTCGGGCCTTCGGCCTCGGTCAGCACTTTCAAGACCTCAGGCACAGTTTTTCCCTGTACGGACCTCCCAGTCGGTAAATAACCTCTATGTAATCTTAGACTTGGGCATTCCACAGGAAGCCCAAGTAATAATCTCTATATATAAAATCTACACAAAAACCTTCAGTAATTTAAAAGTTCGTTCACAAGTATTGGGCTTCCTGTGGACTAAACCATTACGTATTGTGCTATAAATATCCTGCGAAGGCACCACAGCGTTTGGCAGCGATAAGGCATGTGGAAGTTGGGTTTTCTGTATTCGAACGAAAAAGACGATTAAGATGTGGAGAACTCTTCGACAAGGTATGAAATACTCAAAATTAAACTCATTTGAAACACAGTTTTAAGTAAGCTTCATGTTTGTGTTTATCTTCGTGTTCTTGTCCAGTGTTTTTCAAGCGCTCTGGAAATCCTGCGAACCTACGTTTGGGACAAGTACAAGTCTCTGAGAAAAACGATGAAGTGAATCCATTGTCTTTAAACCTTGAATGCAAGGTACTCCGCCATGGTAAAGCACATTTACTCGATCACGATCTTGCACGAATCGAAGATGGATTCAACTTGATGCGAACGATTCTTGTCAGTGCGAAGACGAAGAGGAAAGAGAACGATGCGAAAATAAGCAGCTATGTTGGTGGAGAGGAAGAAAACTGCAACTGTGGAACATTTCTCGATGAGTTAAAATTGGTAGGTAGTGAATAAAATAGTTAAATATAAATACATGTACACCAAGTTTATAGAAAGCAATACGGTCATGTGGTCTTGCATCATCACCTCCTAGCCTATTATGATAGAAAAATAATGTTAGATTAATTGAATATCTGTGAATTTTTTTCAGTGGTTTTCTGGTGTTCTTGCATTATCAAGTATACTAAGCTGTAGGGGTTTCATATATGATAAAGATCATAACATTGATGTAAAGAGAATCCCCCAAGCATTGTACTTTGCAACTATCCAGAATCCAAGAACTGCAGCCTTGGCTGTGTTGCCCATAGTTCAAAGTGATCCAAGTCAAAGAGAGTCTGAATCAAGCAGTAAAGATGACTCTCTCAGTCATGCTCTATCATCTTTTGCAACAGCTTCAAGCGAGTGTACTGCAGCATGTCAAAATAAATTGGGTGTTAAATATGCAACACACAAACAATATCAGAAGGCATTTGCTTTATTTCAACAAGCCAGTGAACAAGGACACTTGCTTGCACAGTTTAACCTTGGTCTGTGCTATGAAAATGGTAAAGGAACCAAACAAGATCTTCTGAAAGCTACCAAGTGTTATGAGAAAGCATGTGCTTTGAATCATAAAGGGGCATTATACAACCTTGCTTTATTCTACATGGAGGGTATAGGGGGACTTCCTAAAGATCACAACAAAGGGCTTGAGTTGTTAGAGATAGCTGCACAAGCTGGTTTGGGAAAAGCTCAATCATACTTAGGTGTCCACTATGCCCACAAATCATCCCAAAACACAGATTATGCCAAGGCAATTCCATACCTTGAGCAAGCTGCCATTAAGAAGATTGATGAAGCAGAGTATCATTTAGGTATCTGCTATGAACGTGGTCTAGGGGTTGAACGCAACCTGGTAATGGCTGGTCAAATGTACAAAGCTGCTGCCAGGCATGGCAATATATCAGCTCAGTACAATGTAGGAGTCTTTCATGAACATGGATTGGGAGATTTCCCTGTTAATAATAAAGAAGCATTGAGGTATTACAGAATGGCTGCCGAGTCTGGAGATCAAGATGCTCAGCATAACTATTTGTTACTGAATCAACAACTTTCAAATGAAAAGAACCATAACACTCTCACAGTTGGCCATGATATTCTATGGACTATCTTTCAACAGATGAATGTCAAGAACAACAATATCAGTGATAGGGGAATGGCCCGATGCTCATCTAGTCCAGATATCATTGATAGTCGAGGAGAAACAAAAACAGCAAATCTTGACACTGGAAGCCCCTTGGTTGCATTCTAAGGAGAAACATTTTGGATTTTCAGCATGTTTAGGGGTTTGTATTTGTAAATATACCATATTTTAACTATTAAAATAGTTATTGCTAAATAAAGTTTTGAAAACAATGTGCAGTGTCACAGTTTTGGGGGGTGACAAGACAGTGCTTTTTAAATGATTGCTTTTCAGAAAAATGACCATTAACTACACCT
>JAUJYZ010000689.1:130000-141045 GCA_033675265.1 Actinostola sp. cb2023
CCGTGTCACCGTCAGTATAGTCTTGCTCGTATACTGAATTGATACCTTTCTTTACGGTAAACGATCTCGATCGGTGGACTTTTTCATGTTCCTAAAGACATTTCAATGCTTCGATAACACTCACACATCACTTGCAGCGGCTTCGATCTTCCTAATTCGATACATTTAGGACCAGAAAATAACTATCCGTTGAAACTATAAATTCACTCGATGCGATTCGAATTTTAATTTATGCTATATTTAGCAACCTTCGATATGGACCAATTAGATGGCTTGTTGTGTTATCCAATCAAAATGCGTTTTAGTTCAGCCTACACCAGGGTCTTCTCTCGAGCGTCCGCCATTTTGAAAGCGAGAAGAGAGGGCCCTGGGGACGAGGTTGGTGGATACATGTCATGGGTAGTGGATACATGTCATGGGTAGTGGATACATGTCAAGGGTAGTGGATACATGTCATGGGTAGTGGATACATGTCATGGGTAGTGGATACATGTCAAGGGTAGTGGATACATGTCAAGGGTAGTGGATACATGCCATGGGTAGTGGATACATGTCATGGGTAGTGGATACATGTCAATAGTAGTGGATACATGTCATGGGTAGTGGATACATGTCATGGGTAGTGGATACATGTCAATAGTAGTGGATACATGCCATGGATAGTGGATGCATGTCATGGGTAGTGGATACATGTCATGGGTACATGTCATGGGTAGTGAACACATGTCAAGGGTAGTGGATACATGTCATGGGTAGTGGAT
Organism: Actinostola sp. cb2023; assembly: GCA_033675265.1. Classification (NCBI taxonomy): domain Eukaryota; kingdom Metazoa; phylum Cnidaria; class Anthozoa; order Actiniaria; family Actinostolidae; genus Actinostola; species Actinostola sp. cb2023. Next base: position 130,762 of record JAUJYZ010000689.1, read on the forward strand.
ACATGTCAAGGGTAGTGGATACATGTCATGGGTAGTGGATACATGTCAATAGTAGTGGATACATGCCATGGATAGTGGATGCATGTCATGGGTAGTGGATACATGTCATGGGTAGTGGATACATGTCATGGGTACATGTCATGGGTAGTGAACACATGTCAAGGGTAGTGGATACAGGCCATGGGTAGTGGATACATGTCATGGGTAGTGGATACATGTCAAGGGTAGTGGATACATGTCATGGGTAGTGGATACATGCCATGGATAGTGGATACATGTCATGGATAGTGGATACATGTCATGGGTAGTGGATACATGTCATGGGTAGTGGATACATGTCAATAGTAGTGGATACATGCCATGGATAGTGGATGCATGTCATGGGTAGTGGATACATGTCATGGGTACATGTCATGGGTAGTGAACACATGTCAAGGGTAGTGGATACATGTCATGGGTAGTGGATACATGTCAAGGGTAGTGGATACATGTCATGGGTAGTGGATACATGTCAATAGTAGTGGATAGTGGATACATGCCATGGATAGTGGATGCATGTCATGGGTAGTGGATACATGTCATGGGTAGTGGATACATGTCATGGGTACATGTCATGGGTAGTGAACACATGTCAAGGGTAGTGGATACAGGCCATGGGTAGTGGATACATGTCATGGGTAGTGGATACATGTCAAGGGTAGTGGATACATGTCATGGGTAGTGGATACATGCCATGGATAGTGGATACATGTCATGGATAGTGGATACATGTCATGGGTAGTGGATACATGTCATGGGTAGTGGATACATGTCATGGATAGTGGTTTGATGCAGTCAGCCCATCAAACTCTATAAAATTTCCACTTTTCAAAACAATTTTGACATGTTAGTTTGTTTCGCTGTTTCGTCGTTTCGTGGTTTAGTAACGTATCCCGTGCCGTCTTACAAACAATTGAAGCAGCCCCATGAATTTATCTTCTGTCCCCCTGGGGTCTCAAATGCTGAACGGGGATGATCGTCGTCTCTTTTAGGGGTGTAAATATAACATTAATGTGATCTTCTGAGGGCATAATGGTTTATTTAGCTCCGGCATAAATGAATTTCATTGGGCCTAAGTAAAGCATTATGCCACAGGCAGCCCAACCATTGCTTTTGAGGCTACTAAATAATCAAGTAAAATGATATTTGCGTCTTTTTATGGGTTTCCCGTAGTAGAGCGCGCGCGCAATACGTATTATGTTGGGCTCCCTGTGCCTAGTAACGTCCTATGTTAATGAAGCTCCCTGTGCGCGTCCCGCAAGAAGCGCCCGCAGTAAATGCACATATAGTGAAACATGTTTCAGTATATAAATAGGCTATTAAAACTACTTTGGCATGATCCCAAATTTCGTACATTGACCTTTGAAGTACGATTTATACGATTTCTTTTCCTTCTGAATTTTTCAAACGTCGAATCAAATAAACATCCATCATTATATATCTGAGAAATGTGTTTCGTTTTACTGTCGAATACTTTTTAAACGGTTTTTCACGGCGCGTGACGACAGTCAGGCAGCAAGCAAAGCGAGATTAGCTAACAAAACAAAATCTACTGGAAAATCAAACCCTCGCTCTCTAGCTTCAGAGACATAATAATATAACATCCAGACGATTCAGACTATGATCTGGCGAAGCTCGACGAAGCTGCTAACGGGTTTTTAACGGCATGGCCTATAAAAAAAACCTTTGCAAACGTGGAATGAAATAAACATCCATCATGAGTTACTGAAAATAGCTCGACTGGCTCGACTGTTTGCATGACTTCTGTACATATAGCTTTTTGTCAATAGATGTAGTTACATCGCTGGTCGTGAGTGTAATGGACATAGCTGTACACGTACTATTACAATTAGCAACAAACATGACAACATAGCGAGGTCATGATACTTTTTGAGTTCATTTCATTTGCTTTTCAATTCATTTTTTGATGAGTTCGAGTTTGTGGAACGGCGTCGTACAACAGCCGATAAAACACGGGCTTTAGACACGCTCATTTCACAGACAAAAGCATACGCCGATTCGTGTGGGCCCACTCTGAAAGATGTCGTTTCATTTATAACAAAAACAAACGCGCCTTGGCTTCATCGTCGAACGATCAACTAGAATCCTGACCTTTAATAGCTTGAAGATCTATGCTGAGAAATCTTGAAACTCGATACGATCAAATACATCGCATTCTTTCTTCATTCTTCGCATTTTTTCTTCATTCCGTGACCATGAGAAAAAAAAATATTAAAAAAAACAAGAAAGCCCATTTCATAACTCGGGCTACACTTGTGCGGGCGCGTCCTGCGGGACGCACACAGGAATCCCAACATAGGACGTTACTTAGCACAGGGAGCCCGACATATACGTATTGCGCGCGCGCGCTCTAACGGAAACCCATAAAAAGACGCATGTATCATTTTATTTGATTATTTAGTAGCCTCAAAAGCAATGGTTGGGCTGCCTATGTTATGCCCGAAAAAATATCACTTTAATATCATTTCTATTACCTAAGCCCTAAATTATAAAGGATTTAGTTAAAAAGAAAGTCTAAATCTATCGAGAAGTAACTCAATTCACCTTCGGTCATCTTGTTTTACTTTTGACGTAGTTAATTTACATTTTGACGCAGGAAATATGACGTCACGTAAGCCTGCGGCAAATTCAGTTAATTTGAATAAACCATCATTTTAGCCATCAATATATATTTAGGGTTGCACGCGAAGATATATTATTTGCACTCTAATACGGTATTAACAGTATTATCAGTTGAACACTTATAACTTTATTATGCCAAGGGGGGGGGGGGTATATTTTATATATCAGTATTCGTGTCTGAACTTGAGAGCACAACATCTGTTTTTTGTTTAAAGTTAATAAATACAGAAATCTTCATATCTTGATTGTGGAAATTTCCGAGCTCTTCGTCCACCTCTCGTTATTAAATATGCCTCAATTTCATTCAAACGCGACACAGTGGCTCAGGAGGAGACGCAAAGATCAGCCAGGAGAAAGAAAGAGCAAAGAAGAAAAAACCGTACTACGTAAACAGGAAATGGGGAAGAAACAAGCATTCAAGCTTATTTCCAAAACACATGGGAAAACGACGGCTGATGCTTTTCTCGCCCCAGATTTTGAAGAAAAAATCAGTGCAAGAAAGCTGGGAGCAATTACCTTGCTCCCAAGATTTCACATACCTGCCCTGAGGTACCTGATCGACGCTAATGCTGTCGACGATGTAGAAGAGGCAACTCGCCTATTGGACCTGCTCTGTGCCAGAAAGGCCCATGCTAGAAAAGCAGGTACCAAGCCCTCAGAGTTGGAAATGGAAGATGAAAGTGAAGAGGAGGAGGAGGAAGAGGAAGAAGAAGAAGAGGATGTTTGCTGTTAATATTGATATACACTATACACACATTTACTGGACTCCCCATGGGGCTTTACATACCACTTTAATAGTTAAACTTAAATACTTTAAGTTGTTTCAATGTGGGTGAAATATGTTCATACTTCTTTTTCCCAGATAAAATATGGGCAACAAAATTCTGCAGTAGTTGTAGCTTAGAAATGTTGCTCTTACTTGTGCCAGACAGTAAAAAGTTTACTGAAAACCAGTGAGTTCTAACAGGCAGTTCATTTCCAAGGAACATAATTGATGGAATTGTAGACAAACGAAACAAAATATGTAAAGCTAGAACACTATAATAATAATAATAATAATAATAATAATAATAATAATAATAATAATAATAATAATAATAATAATAATAATAATAATTATTATTATTATTATTATTATTATTATTATTATTATTATTATTATTATTATTATTATTATTATTATTATTATTATTATTATTATTATTATTATTATTATTATTATTATTATTATTATTATTATTATTATTATTATTATTATTAGAAAAGTCCGGATGTGACGCAGGCTAGTGTTTTTAGGTAACAGATTAATTCAGATTTCAGATTCAGATTTCAGATGCCAACGTTTTTTGAAATAGGTGTATCTGGTGTTTAGTTTTTGGTTAATCAATCCACATTCTGAGTTGGTATTGTCGACATAGCCTGAATATCAGCCGCCTCCTCTGGGTCAAAAATTTCTTTTTGACCCAAAGGAGGCGGCTGATATTCAGGCTATTGTCGACAGTAAAAATCCATTTTTATAGTATAACAAGACGCTCAATGAGCGTACACTCGGGCATTATGACAAGGAAAATGTCAGTTGCGTGAGGAAGAACCTGAAAATGACTGACAGTTGCGTGACGAAAAAGACTATGTATATATGTGTCGGTGAGCATAGATGACAAGAACAATGTCAGTTGCGTGAGGAGGGACCTGACAATGACTGACAGTTGCGTGACGAAGGAGACTATGTATATATGTGTCGGTGAGCATCTCTGAATCGTACTTCCGTAGCACGTACTTGGAACGTCCAGTTGAAGTTCATATTCATGGTCAGACGATTCTGATAACGTCTTTGGTTTCTTCGTTATCGCAAAGGAAAGTCGGTCAATTCAGTAAATCGTCGAATCAAAAAAAATATATTTGCAATATTCTTTCATAGTTACAAGAGCTCTCTCGGTGTGCAGCATCTGTATAATGTAAGCTTTAGTGCAATTCTAAAATTAACGAAATGAATGATCGAAATGACTATAAATAAATGCATGGATGAATGAATAAATACAAATGAATGAGTTTAATTTCTTAGTGTAATTTTAGACTTGAATATAGAGTTTCGCGCGCTACAATTGGTCGAACTGTTCAAGTGCTGAAGCTAGTGAAATCAACAACGATTATGGTGAATATTCACTCAGCTATTATGATGAATATTCACCGTGATTGACTTCGTATTTTGCAAATAGTTGTTAACTAGATGATTGTATTCAATTCATGATTATTGACATTCAGCTTAACTTGTACACTGGCTTCAGATATATTTACAAAGGCATCTATAGCACTTAGTCTATTTTCAGTCAAACTTGCTTGTTCACCTTGATCGTTGGCCATGACGGTATGACGGTGATAACGACGGTATATGCACTCCATTTAAACTCTCTCTTTGATATAGAAAAATACTATTTTTAACAGCATTAACACAATAAAAAATATAAACAGAATGTAAACAAGGATTGAATTCATTTTCGCCTCAGATTTGTGTTCTTCTTGATGCGATTTCAAAGTTGTTTTCTCACCTTTGGATTTGTCCATGTTGGAATAATAATAATAATAATAATAACTTTATTATTTATAGAAAAATCACCAGTAAGCCACTTAGCGAATCTGTGCCAAATAACGACAAGCCACCTATCAGGTTTGCAATCCCCTTCAAAGACCAAAAGTCGGCTGATATAGTACGAAATCAGCTACGTGACCTCAGCTTGAGGATTGGAATAAACATCTTGCCAGTCTATACAAGCAGCAAAATCAAGCAAGACCTCACAATCAAAGAACCCAAACCTTCTATTGTGAATCAACAGTGCGTCGTATATTACTTCAAGTGTGACTTGTGCGACACAAGTTATGTTGGCTATACATGCCGGCATTTATATCAGCGCATTGAGGAGCATAGATCAGGAGTGATTGGTCAACACATTGTGCAACATTGTGGGAAGCCCGCTGAGAATATCAATCACCTGTTTACCACCTTACGTCGATGCAAAGACAGATTCGAGTGTCTGATATTTGAGATGCTGTTTATTCAAGAACTTCATCCAAATCTTAACAAACAATCAGACTCAACAAGACGCTCAATGAGCGTACACTCGGGCTTATGACAAGGACAATGTCAGTTGCGTGAGGAGAGACCTGACAATGACTGACAGTTGCGTGACGAGGGAGACTATGTATATACATGTATGTGTCGAGTTCATTTGATTTGCCTTTGACTTTGAGTTCATTTGATTACCTTTTGACTTTGAGTTCAATTGATTTGATTTTGATGAGTTCGTGTAAAGGCCCCCTCTCTAGCTTCAGATCCCGAAACGTCGAGTTTGGAATCGAGTTCGAGTTCGGGTTCGAGTTACGGTTCGAACGTCGAATAAAACAAGGACATCTTCTTCAATACAATATCATTTCTCTGACGTCATGACAATCAGTGACAGTTGAGTGACGAGGGAGACTATGAGTCGGGTGAGTACGAACATGATACGTCTTGAGGTTGCATAGGTCAGATGGTACTCGGGCCCAGGCCGTAGGCCGCCCGAGTTAGAAAATGCGTTTTTCGGTAGTAGTAGTTTTCTTCGGCTCAAGAATGACGAAAGTATGCGACGTATTTAATCGTATCGAGTTTCAAGATTACTCAGCAGATAAGAACAAACCACACACACAGGACTAAAGTAGATTATGAATCTTAGTTTTGAAAGCAACATGTCGTTAATAATCCGTTACTGAGCAGCTTCGTATTATGTCTCTGAAGCTAGAGAGCAAGGGTTTGATTTTTCAGTAGATTTTGTTTAGATAGCTAATATCGCTTTGCTTGCTGCCTGACTGTCGTAACGCGAGGGCGTTATCGGAACCATCTGACCTATGCAACCTCAAGACGTATCATGTTCGTACTCATCCGACTCATAGTCTCCCTCGTCACTCAACTGTCACTGATTGTCATGACGTCAGAGAAATGATATTGTATTGAAGAAGATGTCCTTGTTTTATTCGACGGATCTGAAGCTAGAGAGGGGGCCTTTACACGAACTCATCAAAATCAAATCAATTGAACTCAAAGTCAAAAGGTAATCAAATGAACTCAAAGTCAAAGGCAAATCAAATGAACTCGACACATACATGTATATACAGTCTCCCTCGTCACGCAACTGTCAGTCATTGTCAGGTCTCTCCTCACGCAACTGACATTGTCCTTGTCATAAGCCCGAGTGTACGCTCATTGAGCGTCTTGTTTTGAAATAAAAAGTAAATATACAGCGATTTGTTCGCCATATGGAGCTAGTATATTGTTTCTGATGGAATACACAAAAAATCAAATATTATTATTACTCGGGCCCTTCCGAAGGAAGCCCGAGTTATAAAATGGGCTTTCTTGTTTTTAGTTTTTTTAGTTTTGTTTGGTGAAAGAATGAAGAAAGTATGCGACGTATTTGATCGTATCGAGTTTCAAGATTACTCGGCAGATAAGGGAAAACAAACGACACACAGGACTCAAGTAGATTTGAATCTTAGTTTTGAAAGCAGCTGTAGATCTTTAAGCTATTAAAAGGTCAGGATTCTAGTTCATCGTTCAATGACTAGAAGTGGTAGAAGGACTAGAAGCTCGCTTAAAATATATTTAACAAAAACAAACGTGAGGGCGTTATCAGAACCATCTGACCTATGCAACCTCAAGACGTATCATGTACGTACTCACCCGACACATAGTCTCCCTCGTCACTCAACTGTCACTGATTGTCATGACGTCAGAGAAATGATATTGTATTGAAAAAGATGTCCTTGTTTTATTCGACGTTCGAACCGTAACTCGAACCCGAACTCGAACTCGATTCCAAACTCGACGTTTCGGGATCTGAAGCTAGAGAGCGAGGGTTTGATTTTCCAGTAGATTTTGTTTTGATAGCTAATCTCGCTTTGCGTGACGAGAGAGATTATTTGTGTCGATGAGCATCGATAAAGATCTCCGACTGTTCGAGGTACGTATATGGTACATCTTTAAACGTACTTGAGGTCACTTGAGGTTGCATATTCATGGCGCCATAAACGGGTCGAATATTTTCCGAACGCCTATCGAACTAAATCCGAAAGTATGATTCGCTCAATAAACGGATCAAATAGTTTCCGAGCCGTATATCGAACTAAATCCGAAGTATTCTTCGCTCAGGGCAGATACTGAGATAGTGCTAAGTCATGGTCTTCGACGACTAGAAGTGAAAGAAGCAGTTGACCTGTGCAGAAGAGAAATTATGTTGTATCCAAGGCAAGCCATCCATCAGTTCCTCTTAAATACGCTCTCACATACAAACGCATACGCCGATTCGTGTGGGCCAACTCTAAAAGATGTTGAGCGTTTTCGACAGGGCCTTTACGCGAACTCATCAAAATCAAATCAATTGAACTCAAAGTCAAAAGGTAATCAAATGAACTCAAAGTCAAAAGCAAATCAAATGAACTCGACACATACATGTATATACATAGTCTCCCTCGTCACGCAACTGTCAGTCATTGTCAGGTCTCTCCTCACGCAACTGACATTGTCCTTGTCATAAGCCCGAGTGTACGCTCATTGAGCGTCTTGTTAAATATATTTTAAGCGAGCTTCTAGTCCTTTTACCACTTCTAGTCATTGAACGATGAACTAGAATCCTGACCTTTTAATAGCTTGAAGATCTACAGCTGCTTTCAAAACTAAGATTCAAATCTACTTTAGTCCTGTGTGCATGTGTGTGTTTTTTTCTTATCTGCTGAGTAATCTTGAAACTCGATACGATTAAATACGTCGCATACTTTCGTCATTCTTTCACCGAACAAAAACTACGACGACGACTACCGAAAAACGCATTTTATAACTCGGGCTTCCTTCGGAAGGGCCCGAGTAATTAGAGCGAAATTGTTCAGTGCTCCCCAGTGACTACCCTCGAACTGATTATTATTCATAATGGACTCTATATAAACTCTATTCAAACTCATTTGCATATACTAAATTATGCATGCAAGTCATTATAAAGTCCCAAGGGAATAGACGCTAATATATAAACCACTCCTTGAGTAAGCACGGTCACTTAGGCGGCAAACACGAAACCAACATAAGCTTCGAAGTTTCTTGGCCAGAAATCACCGAACACAGATCGCTAATCCTTCTTCCATCTTCATGGCTGACCAGAATCCAGCACCAGCACAACCGGGTGTAGTTCAACAAGCAATAAATGATTTAAACGTTGCCCCTGCTCCGGCCCAAGTTCCAGCTCAAGCTGCCGGTCAAGACGCCAATGCTGCTGGTCAAGATCAAGCCGCTAATGCTGCTGCCGACGGCGAGGTATGTTAGACTCTATGGTTTATTTAATACTTCATGTAATGCTTCGGTTTTTTGGCGGTTCTTCGTAATTGTATCCAGAATTTTGATCTGGGATAGCCATTCTGTGCTACAGTCCAATCGAACGTCAAGCATAGTGTTGGTAAAACGTGGTAAATGGATTTAGTCAAGATATATTGTCCAAAAAAAACAAGAGGAACGGTTAGGCTGCTCGCGATCTACAGATTGGTTCTTGTAACGTGGTATATTAGCAGGGAATTTGGCAGTTTTTTGTTGTAGCCGACCAGAATTTGAATTTATAATTAAAGTGTTGCCTGCCCTTGGGACTGAAACCATGTATCCTTTTGTTTTGCATTTATATACCTATAATGAGATCTGTGCCTATGTTTGGCTTAGGGCCTTTTTGCAGAGAAGGGTTTTTTAAAGCGCGTGGACTTTAAGAGTCCGTTTATAGGGAGCGTTTTTGTGCCTCTGATTGGCTATGGGCCCTTTTCAGAAGAGGTAAGCTCTGTGGACTTTAGGGGTCCGTTTATAGAGAGCGTTTGTTTGTGTGCCTCTGATTGGCTTCGGGCCCTTTTCAGAGAAGAGGTAAGCTCTGTGGACTTTAGGGGTTCGTTTATAGAGAGCGTTTGTGTGCCTCTGATTGTCTTCGGGCCCTTTTCAGAGAAGACTTCAGCTCTGTGGACTTTAGGGGTCTGTTTATAGAGAACGTTTATGTGAATCTGTTGGGTTTAGGGCCTTAGAGAAGAGTTAAGCTCTGTGGACCTTGGGGGTCTAGCGAAGTAAACTTTGAGGAAAAGTATAAGTAGAGGCATGTGTACGTGATGAGAGGTGGCTGTATGCATAACAGCGTGGTTATTAATTATTATTTTCAGGTCCAGCCTCCTGACCCGATGATGGCCATTCAGAATAGATTGGCGAAACTTGAGGAGGAGAAAAACCACCAATCCGCGGATGTAATCCTGACCCGCATCAGGATTCTGCTCAACAAGACGGATGCCACATTTAATAAAGACGAAGCTTTTGATTTGTTGATTGAATTGAAAGCGGCAGCAGCCACAGAGAAACATAAGGACCTCCCACACTACCAAGCAGTGTTTATGGCGATGAGGCAAAAGGTGGCAGTACCGGCGAGTCAGTTCAGAAAATACCTAGCTGCTCTCCTGGGAGATAAACACCAAGAGAAGGTACTAGATATCTTGTCCAAGGTGGATAAGGGCCTAAAGCTGGATGGAGAGTTAGCGGGGCGTCACAGTCGACAACAAGAACCCAGG
>JAUJYZ010001092.1:0-192281 GCA_033675265.1 Actinostola sp. cb2023
ATGAAAATCGTCTACGTAACATGCGTGACTGGCTGCCATCTTGGACGTGAGGAAAGAGGACTGGACCGAGATGATTCGAACCTTGATTTTATGCGCAGAAGAGATGCGCGTGAACAATGCGCGCGAACGTCCTTAAGCATCAGAAAATTCTACGACGCGAACGTGAGGACGACGCCGCGCGCGCGCACTGACGAATAATGTTAAAAACGACCATTGACGTCCGTGACGGCAATCTACGATGGCATTTTACCTGTTTTCACGTCGTAGATTGCCGTCACGGACGTCAACGGTCGTTTTTAACATTATTCGTCAGTGCGCGCGCCGTCGTCCTCACGTTCGCGTCGTAGAATTTTCTGATGCTTAAGGTATCTAATAAGGCATCATCATCACCCTCCTTTCTTCCTCAGTTCCAGCGAAACAGTGCTCAGATCAATTCAAGCTAAGCCAAGCTGCAAGCTTAGACCGCTGATCAACATTTTACCTTATACCTTAATTCATCTGAGCAAGATTGAGTGTGGGAAAGTACCACTTGGCGAAGTGGAAGATGTTGGCTTGTAATTAACCAGGATTTTATGGGGTATATGTAGCATAATCCGATAAATTAAACACTCCGACAACTCCTCATTTCAAATGAGTCCTGAGTCACAGTTTTACAACTATTTATTTGTCTAGACTTTTTTTTCTTCTAGAAGAGACTTTCCAAGAATTAATTCACAGTACAATACACGAAATTCACTATTATTGAAAAACCTAGTGAACATTTAAAACAAGGCAAATATCAAGCGAAGAACTACAATTTGCTTCAGACAATTCTTGATTTATATACCGTATATCTATCAGTTCTATCTGATGTATATACCGTATAGAAAGGTATATCCGGTATTCTTATGTTTTCGTAAGCAATGTAAACAGCAATGTTGTTAATATTTTGTACGATTATAACAGCTACTTTATGTACTTGCTTTGAGATCAGATCATGACAGACTACCGACACAAGTTTCTCAAAGCTTCTCAAACCATAAACTGATTAAATGTTAAAAGTGTGATGTTGTAACGCTTACCAATCGTTAAGTCATATTCGTATACTTGACTTTCCCTTCACTTTTAATCAATACCTGAGGTCAAGAAACGTGCTAAGAATTAATACAATTCCAATAGCAAATGCTTAAAAACGCATATATAAAAACGATATATTTACCCAGAAGCTCGCTGTCGTGTTTTGTCATGTTTAATTTAGAACGCATTTTATCGGATGACGTTGTGTCGCCATGGGAATATACATAACATTACAGCAGTCAATGGCGTTACTCATTGGACTCACTTCCTATGAGAAATGAAGTACGTCTTCCGTGTTTTCATGCTCTCATGAAAACCGAGGTACGTTTGGGAGAATTCTCGAGCAGATCAGTCCAAACACTCGAATGAAAACGCGGAAGATGTACTTCATTTCTTTTATAAAATAATATTTTTCTTTAAACTATCAAAACTAAGAACTTAGAGGCGAAAAAAACACCATGAATCTTTATTATCATGAAAGTCTATATTCTCCATACATTACACGAGCCAATCAGAGAGTGTGGGATATAAATTACAAGTTTGACAATTATTCTGTGAACTGTGAGAGTGCAAGAAAATAAGCCATTTTAATAATCATTTACTCTCAAAATCAAGAGATAAAGCAGGGTTTATTATAAATTAAAGAATCGCCTCAAATGGTCAAAAGTGGAGTAAATTGTTCCTTTCATGGCTATTGTCAACGTCTACAATCGGTGATCGTCGTTCTTACTGAACGAAACGTGGAAAGAACCGATGGAGCAACCTGAAAACATGGCTGCGAAATTGCACTTTTCCTGCCTCGATAAGACCGTGTGAGCCACTGTACTTGGTTGACAAGTAGTATTCTGCATGCTCTGGGGTCGTCTGGTTTCTTCATGGATATATCCAGCTGTTTGGATTTAGTGCTTCAGCGATGACATTACTGCACGGCTGTTGTAGCTGGTTGAATGACGGCCGAGAATTGTAGCTTGCCATGCGCATGCATGCAAGGGACTGCTCATTTCGGTGACCCGAAATGGCCATGATGTGACGATCTAGACAGCCCTGCATTTGACCACAAAGTGATGGCTGTTGCCCTGATTTCAAGAGCTCAGAAGTGCATTATTTTTGTATAGAGCGCAGTCATTATACCCGTGAAACAAATACAAAATAGTTAGTATTTTTAAATACCACCAAACTAATAACTAAATAGACATGTGGCTACGTACCATTGTACGAAATTGTATTGTGTAAAGAATTCCTAAGACACACAGTTTGGCGAGTAATATTGCAATTTCCGTTATACACCCGTTTGCAGAAAGGTTGTAGTATACATTTATACAAATATCTAATGAGATACAATATATCTAATGAGATACAAAGGGGGAACATCGCTTCTTTTCATCTACTATATCAGAATCATCAATTTTAGATTAGTATCGCATCCAGCAAGGACAACACAATAATTTTCAGCACTATTCTGTGCTTAAACAGTTGTATTTTAGCATGTTTAACAAGGAATTCCGGCTCTACTCGAATAGTCGCGTATCAGTTTTCAAACGCTGGTTTGAGATTTCGTGTTTCGTAAAGTACGAAAAGAAGTCTGTTCAATCGGTGCCCTGAGAGTGGACTAGAACCGATTGCGGTCATCGGAGAAGTAGACGAGACATCAAGCGACAGTATTGCCATTGCTGATCCGTATCGGAATTCGAAAGGCGAACTTTTCACGTGTACTTTTCACGTGCGTTCTTGTCAAATCTAAGCCTAGTATCCCGTATGTAAACAATAACACGGCGCGCAATGCATTACCTGTGAGAGTGCTCCTTTAAGGCGTTGCATTAAGTCTCTCTGAAATATCTATTATATTACTATCTCAATACGGCTGCCTCCACCCATGTCGCCCCCTCACAAGACAAAAACGACTTGCTACTCTCGGCTTTGAGACTTGCTACTCCCCTGGCATTGTAACCTGCAACCTGCCTCGCCGGTGTAAGAGCAATGAATTATCGAAGTTGTTTAACTGATTTACCAATGTATATTTATTAGACGATGACAACATTGGCGGCAGTGAAGAACAGCCAGAACAAGAAGGTAAATTTTGATTGTAGTTTATCCGCAATTTAATTCGACTGTGTTAAGACAAAAAATCTGAATATATAATGATTATCGATGGCAATTACGCACGGCGAAAAAAAGTTTTTTAAGGCCGTGTTTGATAACCTTAAAGGTTTTCAATGAACTTGAAACAGTCAGATATAATTAAAAGTTAATTAGAAAAAAAATTCATCGATCGATCATAAAGTAGACTAAATTCCTGACAAAAACGGCAAACAAATATTATTTTTTCAAAGCCAAATAAAGTGATCTTCTGAAGCTTTACACCGAAGATAGCGGCGATTATTATATAGACACGAGTGTTTTACTGGAAAATCAGTCTCACTCGTAAAATTCTTACGAAACTACATCCGGAACCCGAGTGGCGTATTTTCCATATCCTCACTGTGTGAGGATATCGATGACGTCGGGTTCATTACTTTTAGCAAAAAAATAATATTTTTCGTCAATTTTTTTTGGGTCTATATAATAAAAAGAAAATTACACGGCGGTTTGAAGATATGAATTTTATTTCATTTTGCCACTCGAAAATAAAATTCATATCTTCGCGCCGCCGTGCATGTAATATCCTCTCTATAGTATGAGATGCTTATCCTCTAAAAATACGTTTCAGAAGCGCTTGCTGTTTAGAAATATTGTCGACCCATTTTATTTGTTTACTTTGAGCTGTATTTTTGCACCAAAAAAACTTTACTGGTGGATTTCTCGAAAACGCAACTAGACTCGTGTATGACCACAGGCAGCCCAACCATTGCTTTTGAGGCTACTAAATAATTCAAAAAAATTTTTTTTTTGATGGGCTTCCTGTGGTAGAGCGCGCGCGCATTTATATATTGGGTTCCCTGTGCTGAGTAATGTCCTATGTTGGGCTTCCTGTGTGCCTCCTGCGGGATGCGCCCGCAGCAGATGTGTATATTTAAACAAGGTATGAAACTCCAGTCACGTGATGGCCTGATGTGCGGCGCAAGTAGATGGTGCACTTTTCCGTGAGCCGAATAGCCGAAGTCGTCGTACGCTACAGGCCCTTGGGGGGTACCCAGGGTGAAGTCGTTATTATGGCGGGGAGTGGAAGAGAAGTTCATATCAAGAAAGACTGATTTTTTTCGGTGTAAACGTTGGGATTCTTTTCCCTATTCATGGTAAGTTTAGAAGTTCACAATTCATGTCAACTTTAAGTAAATCTAGAAGAAATTCGACGGTTTTAAAGTAGTCCTTTTTCATTTTGAATGGTTGAGAAACTTTGGATGTGTTTTGCTCGACACGTGAGAAAGTTTTGCAGTTGAAAATAAACTGAACTAAAAGTACTTTTTGTCATGGTTTTTACGTAGTAATTGCTCTAAATGTTCTCTAATGAAAGGACTTGCCTATACTAGGGCAGAAGGGCTGCTTAATACTCCTCAACAAATCAGTTTTTTTTTCTATAAATTATGACTGAGCAGTGAGCTATTTCAGTTTTTGACAAGTGTGTCAGTGATCGAAATACACTTCAACAAGGAACCTCTCTCAACTGACTGATTTTACTTTATCTGTTTAAACATTACTAACTCTCTCATCTAGAAAGTGTTTGACATAATTTTGTACTTTACTTATAGTTCTTCTGACACAAGGGAACGCCAACAGCATAAACCATCTCAGTGTGAGCAAAATATAGACAAACTCAACATCGAAGACGAAGGAGACATGAATGGCGATGGACTCGTGAAGCTGCCGTGAACTAAAATATTAAGCTAACAGTTGTTCGTTATTGTCATTGAAATAGCACGACACATTTAGCAAATATCAAAGTCTTACTATCATCTGAGAGAAACAGAGTAATTTTAACGGCGTATTTTTCGTAACCGGGAACGTAAGTAAGCTTCAGTATCGCTTCCAACTTCGATGTTTGCTATTCAATCAGTCATGATCAGTGATTCACAACTTGTCGCCTTTGTGTATAATATTTATCCATTGTTATTAAGCTTATTTCCATGCTATTACTGATCAATATAGTAAATAAATTGCACAGAAAGTAACGGCAAAACAGTGTGTAAAAAGCTAGTAAACTTATTGTTGAAATAAATACGTTTGTTTGTCATTTTGTGTACAAGTACTGATAGCAAATGTGTTGTGCAGTACTAAATATTGAGACTATTCAGCATTTATAAAACACAATGCGTCAATTTTGAAGATTTTAATCGATAAAAATCAAAATACAAAACAAATACTTTACAGAAGTCAAAACAGAAAACAGATAAAGTATATTGTAGATGTTTTGACTCATGTTTAGTGAACATATCATGTTAAAACCTTGCCAAAAAGAGCATCGTTCAGATTTGCCGAGCGCTTGTCGATGCCTTCTCGAAGGTAAAATCCGACTACTTCACGGAAAAGTGCACCATCTACTTGCGCCGCACATCGGTCCATGACGCTCAAAATTTCAAAAATTAGTTTCTCAGCGTACGTTGAAGTTAGACGACTGACACTTACAAAGTGTTTCGAGAATACGGTAAAGTTTAGTTATTCGAAGAAAAATTGAATTTTCACATCACATTCACAAAATTAGGGTCAAAAACGTATTTGTCACGTGACCTAGTTTCATACCTTGTTTCAATATACACATTTGCTGCGGGCGCATCCCGCAGGAGGCACACAGGAAGCCCAACATAGGACATTACTCAGCACAGGGAACCCAATATATAAATGCGCGCGCACTCTACCACAGGAAGCCCATCAAAAAAAAATTTTTTTTTTGAATTATTTAGTAGCCTCAAAAGCAATGGTTGGGCTGCCTGTGGTAATATTGCAATTTCCGTTATACACCCGTTTGCAGAAAGGTTGTAGTATACATTTATACAAATATCTAATGAGATACAATATATCTAATGAGATACAAAGGGGGAACATCGCTTCTTTTCATCTACTATATCAGAATCATCAATTTTAGATTAGTATCGCATCCAGCAAGGACAACACAATAATTTTTTGCACTATTCTGTGCTTAAACAGTTGTATTTTAGCATGTTTAACAAGGAATTCCGGCTCTACTCGAATAGTCGCGTATCAGTTTTCAAACGCTGGTTTGAGATTTCGTGTTTCGTAAAGTACGAAAAGAAGTCTGTTCAATCGTGCCCTGAGAGTGGACTAGAACCGATTGCGGTCATCGGAGAAGTAGACGAGACATCAAGCGACAGTATTGCCATTGCTGATCCGTATCGGAATTCGAAAGGCGAACTTTTCACGTGTACTTTTCACGTGCGTTCTTGTCAAATCTAAGCCTAGTATCCCGTATGTAAACAATAACACGGCGCGCAATGCATTACCTGTGAGAGTGCTCCTTTAAGGCGTTGCATTAAGTCTCTCTGAAATATCTATTATATTACTATCTCAATACGGCTGCCTCCACCCATGTCGCCCCCTCACAAGACAAAAACGACTTGCTACTCTCGGCTTTGAGACTTGCTACTCCCCTGGCATTGTAACCTGCAACCTGCCTCGCCGGTGTAAGAGCAATGAATTATCGAAGTTGTTTAACTGATTTACCAATGTATATTTATTAGACGATGACAACATTGGCGGCAGTGAAGAACAGCCAGAACAAGAAGGTAAATTTTGATTGTAGTTTATCCGCAATTTAATTCGACTGTGTTAAGACAAAAAATCTGAATATATAATGATTATCGATGGCAATTACGCACGGCGAAAAAAAGTTTTTTAAGGCCGTGTTTGATAACCTTAAAGGTTTTCAATGAACTTGAAACAGTCAGATATAATTAAAAGTTAATTAGAAAAAAATTCATCGATCGATCATAAAGTAGACTAAATTCCTGACAAAAACGGCAAACAAATATTATTTTTTCAAAGCCAAATAAAGTGATCATATCAAACTTATGTCTTGCATCATTGAACATTTGCTCCTGTTGGGATCCAGTATCACGCGGACAACGTTTTTTGTTAATGCTTTGTTTACTAATGCACGTGAGGCCCGATTGATCCAGCAATTTGTTCACTATGACCGCTAAATAAAGCAGATTCGTACGTGACTGGTTTATCATTTCTGAATTCATATTTTTCCTTTGACAAAGTGTAAATCAGGTAGCTAAAATATAAGAGAGGATGGAAAAGCTGCATATGTTTCCTCAAAGGGAAAATATATCACAAATTCGAACTAACTTATTGATCTCGTGCGTGTAAATATTGGAAATTGCCTTCAAAAAACGTCCTTTCCGAGCCATAATTTATTTGCGAATTCGCCGGCCTATGTAGCTTCTACATACAGACCGCGATACAGAGCACCAATATGATGTTCACAATTACCAAACAAAGAGTTTTAGATTTCATTTTGCCACCGCTTAATTAAGTTTTAATATACATGTATTTTATATCAAAATGCGCGTACAATTACAGAGCATTAGAATCTGGCGGTAGGTTTTTGATTGACACAATTCCCAAGGGTTTCTGAGGGTTTCAGTGCGTAGCGTATGTCACGCTCTCCTATCATCAGAAATTTCAGTTCTATCGACTTTGAAGAAACGGAAAATGCCACCTTCAAATCTATTTATTTTTGCTTGAATTGCCAGCTTATTCATTCCTTACATATTCGTCTTTTATATTCCGTTGGTAGGTTTTTGATTGACACAATTCCCAAGGATTTCTGAGGGTTTTAGTGCGTAGCGTATGTTACGCTCTCCTATATCTCTTCAGAAATTTCAGTTCTATCGACTTTGAAGAAACGGAAAATGCCACCTTCAAATCTATTTATTTTTGCTTGAATTGCCAGCTTATTCATTCCTTACATATTCATCTTTTATATTCCGTTGGTAGGTTTTTGATTTGTATTTTAACAATGCAGTAAAAAGCAAAAATGTATCAAAATTATGCTGTTTTTCGCCTAAACAAGACTCGCCTCATCTGCATATGTGAAACAATGACCTTTTGTATAACATAAGTTTGATATGTTCTGAAGCTTTACACCGAAGATAGCGGCGATTATTATATAGACACGAGTGTTTTACTGGAAAATCAGTCTCACTCGTAAAATTCTTACGAAACTACATCCGGAACCCGAGTGGCGTATTTTCCATATCCTCACTGTGTGAGGATATCGATGACGTCGGGTTCATTACTTTTAGCAAAAAAATAATATTTTTCGTCAATTTTATTTGGGTCTATATAATAAAAAGAAAATTACACGGCGGTTTGAAGATATGAATTTTATTTTATTTTGCCACTCGAAAATAAAATTCATATCTTCGCGCCGCCGTGCATGTAATATCCTCTCTATAGTATGAGATGCTTATCCTCTAAAAATACGTTTCAGAAGCGCTTGCTGTTTAGAAATATTGTCGACCCATTTTATTTGTTTACTTTGAGCTGTATTTTTGCACCAAAAAAACTTTACTGGTGGATTTCTCGAAAACGCAACTAGACTCGTGTATGACGTTTAACTAGCTGCTCAAACTTGGAAGGTGCGCTGTGACGTACAATTGATTGTTTACATTATTTATTCCATTAGACAATCTCACATGTACGGCAAGCAATAAAAGTCAGAAGAGGAAGAAGAAACTCGAACAAGGTAGCTGTGGCGATCAACTACTTTGAAATATTTGGAGTTTGATTTTAGTTTATCAGCAATATTTAGCGTTACTCATCTCTCTTTCTTAGATGATGACGATAATGAGTCAGATGAAACTGATGAAACTGATGAAGATCAGCCGAAACGAAGTAAAGTTTCTTCCTCTATTGTTTTCTTATTTTTCAGTGTTCCCAGGGCTTGAATTTCGATTTCATGAATTTTGTTTTATTTTTCCCTTTCTTCGTTCTAATTCACGCAATGTATCATATGGTTTACAGTTTCTACCAAAGAATACTATAGCTTTTTGATTTTCTAATAATTCAACCCTATTCCCGCCATCAGAAAATCGCAAGAAGAAGAATGCCTTCAAGAGCAACAAGGATGTAGCTAAACGCGGTACGTATATCGTATAGTTTAAATTTGACAAGGTTTTCGCACGAAGCAATCTGATGCATTTTCTGGTATTTTTTGGAGTGTTATTTAGCATGAATACTATATGAATAGCATGAAGAATAGCATTTCAGTGCTCATTATGAATTCGCCGGGATGTATTCATATACAACCCAGGGCTGTATATGGATACATCCCGGTGAATCATAATGAGCAATTCAATTCAATTCTATTGTTCAACCGGTCAATACCGGAGATAAAGCCCTATGAATAACAAAGAAAACCGTGTCAAATTTAAACTAAAGTCAGATAAATAAGCCATATAAATCCCGAGGGCCGTACCATTTCCAAAAGTTTGTTTGTTTTGAATAGTTTCATATTTTTAAATTGTCAAATTTCAATACATATTCTTCAAGATATAAAGTTTAAAATTTCCAAATGCAATTTGGGATCAATTTGAACGAAATGGTTGTCGTACGAGAGACCTCAAGTCCACGCGACTAGACCGAAAAGGAGTATGGGTAGCTGCAAAACTTCATTCCTTTTTCGGCTTTGATCTTGACTTTTAACATTGACAAATGAAGTTCTTTGGTGTTTTTAAACCTTAAAAGGTCGTGAACCGTCGTGTTGATAGAGTGATTTTATTCAACCCGTGCACCTTGGTAGTCTCTAACTCCATTGTTTTCTTTTGTGTCTATTTGACTATTAGATTTTGTTTCACGGGTTAAATAAAATCATTCTATCCATGCAGTTTTATAGGTTTTAGTAATTTCTACCCATACTCCCTTTCAAATGAGAAATTGAGCGCGCCCTCGATGACGTGTGACGGGGTCAGTAGCGCTCGTATTTCGAAAACACGACAAAAATCCTCAACTTTTTGACATTTTTTCCATTACACTCGTTTCTGTGGCCAAATATATGTATAGTTTTGATGTTTGGCAATGTGAACAACAGAAGAAGATAGATATACTTTATTAATAAACTACCTTGCAGCCAACAGGCTGAATTACGTAATTTTTACAAATTAAGAATATATATAAAATTAGTCTTGTAATTTGGTATCTTGACTGGTTGTTTATACCGAGTGGAAGCAAAGCTTATCACATATAATGTAGTACGGCTACCATGTAATTATCTAAGACTAAATGTATCTAAGTTGCTACTATAGGTGGCATATGGTGAGATCACAGAACTGATGCACATTTTTGAAGAAAAGTTTGATTTTCGCGCTGTTTTGCACTAATAAATTTCCTTTTTCTGCACTAAATTTCCAGGAAAGAATACGAGGAACAAAAAGGCGCATAAGTTCTGGACGCGCGAGGAAAAAGAGGCCATCATCAAAGATCTGAACAAATTCATTACTAACAAGAAGACACCAGGGAAAACCGAATGCGTCAACTGCATTTTAAATAATCCCTGTTTGAAAAACAGAGATTGGACGGCAGTGAAGTACTGCGTCTATAATATGACCAGCAGAGAGAAAAAACGGCTACTGAAAGCGGGACAAGCCAGCAAGTAAAAAAGACATCTCGCTAGATTAGATTTCGTATGAGGCTGCGCCGTGTTGTCTATACAAGCATTCGGAATTACTGCCGTAACCCATACGAAATCTACTCTAAGCGCAGAGCAAGTACATCCAATGATCATATATTTATTTTGCGCGCGCTTTTCTACAAATATCCAATTCACGTGATAAGTTTAATGTTTTTCGCATCACAAAAGCGTTGGATAATACAAAGCGATAATACATAACTTTAATTCTACAATTCTACAAAGAACGCACACAATATGCGCAATAACGCAAGTCAGAAACATTTAATCATTGTTTTAATAGGTCTTTGCAGAATTGTATAGTAAATAATTGATTCATCGACTAGCCAGCTAATACTGCTGTGGATTTTGTTTCAAGGTTTCCAGCGTGACTGGTAAAAATACCTAGAGATATTTATTATGCGAGCCGAGCGCATTTTAGATGGTTATTTGGTTCTCCGAGCGCGGTCGCTATCCTGCAGTACTTCGGAGTGGCACTCCGAATGCCACTCTGACCGGGACTAGAAAATGTTTCCTTTCTTGGGTATTTTTTCTCGAAACGTTTAGCAAAAATCCAAATACACCTATTCCAAATATCATTGTCCGAGCTGAAAGCAACAAGCAAGAACCTGACGACCGCAAAGGACTTTGGGAATATCTTAATTAATTAATTAATCCGTGGTACTATGTTGTCAAAATGTCTACGGATGAATAAATGAATAAGAAGAAAGTCCCAATGCCCTTTGCGGTCGTCAGCTTCTTGCTTGTTGCTTTCGGTGTGGACAACGATATTTGGAATAGGTGAAAGTATACTACGCCAAGGATGATCAGTCTACTTTTTGACCGGAAAATGATAAAACTTTCGATGTAACGATACTGTTCTGACTTGAAAAATGCTCATCAGTACTAGCCAGAACCAGGCTCCTGTCGGCAGAACAGAGCCATTTACATATCGGATTTTATCATTTTCTTACAAAAAAGAAGAATGGGGAGTTTGCAGGTCTTGCGTGACATTTTAAAGTTTTAATCCAACAAAAACAAAAACAAAATATTTGAAAAGAGCACACCAAAGTTAGCAAAATTTGAAATTGCCCAAAGTACTACTAGTAATTAATTGCTAAAAGTTTGTTTTAATAGTACAAAGTTAGAGTGATTCCAATAAACCTGGGCACTACTAATTAGCTGTCAGTGTTTATTAGATGCAAAGAAACAAAAGAAAACAAAAGAGTGAGTGTCTAAAGGCCTTGTTACACGGTGAAACTTTTTCGTGAAACTGTTTCGTGAAACGGTGCGAGACAGGTTTCACAAAGAGTTTCACCGTGTAACATGGTCGTTTTCAGGAAACTTTTTCGAATTTGCGTTGCGAGACAGTTTCATGAAAAGTAGAGCTTCTTTCTACTTTTTCGTGAAACTCAAGCAAAAACGTTTCATAAAACCAGCCATTGCACCGTGTAACACACCTCGTGAAACTTGTTTCAGCAAACATGTTACACGGTGAAACTGTCTTGCACTGTTTCACGAAAAAGTTTCACGAAAACGTTTCACCGTGTAACAAGGCCTAGGGCAAACGTCAAACTAACCATGAACTTAATTCAGTCGAACCTATGAATTTTGAAATAAGCTCAAGCCAAGTCGGTAGTTACGAGTCTGAACTAGCTACTTTGCCCACAGGCAGCCCAACCATTGCTTTTGAGGCTACTAATTCAATAAAATGATATTTGCGTCTTTTTTTGATGGGTTTCCTGTGGTAGAGCGCGCGCGCGCGCTCAATATATAATACGTAGATATGTTGGGTTCCCTGTGCTGAGTAATATCCTCTATTGGGCTTCCTGTGCACATCCCGCGCGTCCCGCACTACATGTGTATATTTACACAAGGTATGAAACTAGGTCACGTGGCAAATACGTTTTTGCTCCTAATTTTGTCATTGTGATGTGAACATTCAATTTTTCTTCGAATAATTAAACCTTACCGTATTCTCGAAACACCTTATAAGTGTCAGTCGTCTAACTTCAACGTACGCTGAGAAACTAATTTTTGAAATTTTGAGCGTGATGGCCCGATGTGTGCCGCATGTATGTGGTGCACTTTTCCGTGAAGTAGTCGGATTTTACCTTCGAGAGGACATCGACAAGCGCTCGGCAAATCTGAACTATGCTCTTTTTGGCAAGTTTTAATATTTATATGTTCACTAAACATAAATCAAAACATCTAAATATACTTTATTTGCTTTCTGTTTTGACTTCTGTAAAGTATTTGTATTGTATTTTGATTTTTATCGTTTAAAATCTTCAAAATTGACGCATTGTGTTTTATTAATGCTGAATAGTCTCAATATTTAGTACTGCACAACACATTTTTGCTATCAGTACTTGTACACAAAATGACAAACAAACGTATTTATTTCAACAATAAGTTTACTAGCTTTTACACACTGTTTTCGCCGTTCTTTCTGTACAATTTATTCACTATATTGATCAGTAATAGCTGGATAACAACAATTAAATAAATATTATACACAATCGACAAGTTGTGAATGAATAACAAACATCACAGTTGGAAGCGAAAATTACTCTGTGTTTCTCTCAGATGATAGTAAGCTTATTTGCTAAATGTGTTGTGCTATTTCAATGACAATAACGAACAATTGTTAATATTTTAGTTCACGGCAGCTTCACGAGTCCATCGCCATTCATGTCTCCTTCGATGTCAGTGAATTTGAGTTCGTCTATATTTTTGCTTCAGATGGTTTATGCTGTGTTGGCCGTTCCCTTGTGTCAGAAGAACTATAAGTAAAGTACAAAATTACGTCAAACACTTTCTAGATGAGAGAGTCAGTAATGTTTAAACAGATAAAGTAAAGTCAGTCAGTTGAAAGAGGTTCCTTGTTGAAGTGTATTTCGATCACTGACAAAACTACACAAGTCAAATCAGTTCTGCATAATTTATGAAAAAAACTGATTTGTTGAGGAGTATAAGCAGCCCTTCTGCCCTAGTATAGGCAAGTCCTTTTATTAGAGAACATTTAGAGCAAATACTACGTAATAACCTTGACAAAAATACTTTTAGTTCAGCTTCAGTTTCAACAAAACTTTCAGGCTCACATGTCGAGGACAACACATCCAAACTTTCTCCACCATTCAAAATGAAAAAGGACTACTTTAAAACCGTCAAATCTCTTCTAAGTTGACTTAAAGTTGACATGAATTGTGAACGTCTAAACTTACCATGAATAGGGAATAGAATCCCAACGTTTACACCGAAAAAATCAGTCTTTCTTGATATGAACTTTCTCTTCCATGCCCCGCCATTAGCGACAAAATGACGACTTCACCCTGGGTACCCCCCACGGGCCTGTAGCGTACGACGACTTCGGCTATTCGGCTCACGGAAAAGTGCACCACATACATGCGGCGCACATCAGGCCATCACGTGACTGGAGTTTCATACCTTGTGTAAATATACACATTTGCTGCGGGCGCGTCCCGCAGGAGGTACACAGGGATCCCAACATTATATGTTACTCAACACAGGGAACCCAACATATAAATGCGCGCGCGTGCGCTCTACCACAGGAAACCCATAACAAAGACGCAAAATATCATAATTTCATTATTTAGTAGCCTCAAAAGGAATGGTTGGGCTGCCTGTGCTTTGCCACAACGCACAAACGCCTTTTCAAACACAAAACGTCGAACTAACCATGAGCCTATTTCAAAATTAATAGGTTCGACTGAATTAAGCTCATGGTTAGTTCGACGTCAGTTGTCCTAGACCTAATAGTGTGTATTGGTGTAGTTAGTAATGCCCAGATTTATTGGAATCACTCTATAGAAACCATTCAATGTTGATATCATTGTTCCGTACTGCATGCATGGCCCATGCTCGTTATTGTTCTTTGTTGCGCTAAATTGTGTTGTGTAAATTAGTTGATAACTAAATACTATTACGCACTAAATAGTTGAAATAATATAATATCAATGTGTTGCACGGTTTTAGTCACTGGCATACCAGCCTCTTTAAACTTATCAGATGACAACTTGTTTAAAAAAAGTTTAAAGAAATGAAACTCATATCTGATAAATGTAAGGATTGAACTTTATTTTGACCGGCAGAATATTTTGAATTTCAAGAAGTGAAGCACTCAATAATTGCGATTAAAAAGCTCTAAATGTCAGCTTGTTTGAAAGCAACGGTCATTGATCATATCACACAGGAAGTCCAAACCACAAACTAAGAGGATGGTATGCCAGTGTAGAGAATTTGTGATACGAGGATTCATTCGTTAATTAATCTTGTTTTCTCTAGGCTTCACATTTGATCGCTAAGATCGCTGCGATCGCCGCCGAAAAACGTGTTCTGAACAGCGATCCTAGCGATCAAACTAGGCTTTAGTTTGGGAGTCTGCCGTTTGCAGATTTAAATTAAACAGTTTAATTTACAATAACTTTTATCTTTCTTATACAACTTAAATAGAAACAAATATTTGATCAATAAATGACCACATTTTGTTTCATTGCTTCAGGGTTTGTTTTTTTTTGCTGCACATGCTTATTGCAGCGAATCTTGGTGCGATTTTTACAGCTTTTTTACAGCGTTCTCAATGAGGCGATTTTTTTTTCAGTTTTGTAAATTTATTCAAATCTTGCATCACCGTTCCCTGCTGGCAGAGTAAAGCTTTTCTTTCTTTCTTTTGGGCTTCAAGAAAAGTTAATGCTTTCTTCTCCCTCCCCAAACAAAGAAGAATGCTTACTCTGTCAGCAGGGAAGCATCACCGTTAAATTGCCGCGAAAATTGCACCTCAAATCGCTGCAAAAAGTCGTCCACAAATGATGAATAGACACTCTTGTGGGGGATTTTACTTGTGGGGACCCGAGTATTAACATACACACTCTTGCGGGGAACTTTTATTTGTGGGGACCCGAGTATTAACATACACACTCTTGCGGGGAACTTTTACTTGTGGGGACCCGAGTATTAACATACACACTCTTGCGGGGAACTTTTACTTGTGGGGACCCGAGTATTAACATACACACACTTGCGGGGAACTTTTACTTGTGGGGACCCGAGTATTAACATACACACTCTTGCGGGGAACTTTTATTTGTGGGGACCCGAGTATTAACATACACACTCTTGTGGGGAACTTTCGGTTTGAAATCTTATTGAAATATAAAAATGACTGGCCTGAGGGTTGTAATATAAAACTGCTGTGTGGTTAGCATCACAAATTCTCCATCGAGGTAGGAAGATCCAGTTGATCAACGAAATTTTATAAAGTTCCCCACAAGTACAAAACCGCTGACTGGTTCCCCACAACGGTTACACAAGTTCCTCACAACTTTGTTTAAAAAAGTTTCCCACAAGTCTAACAACTTGTTTGAAAGACATATTAAGCACTTTATGGTATGTATACCATGCCTCTTCGACGACGTTTCCCATGGCCAGAAATTCCGGACATCCTGATCGGCAGCCAGTCAGCGGTTTCACCCAAGTGAGCATCAAATTCACGAATAATTTTTACAAAGAAATGTATATGTTTGTTCAAACCATAGCAAATATAATCGTACCCGTTCAATATTTCTAATTTTCCCAGGTGGATATATTTCTTCGATATCATTTTAACGTATATGAAGACAAATAACATTCAAAATCAAGTTCCTTACCTTTCCTTTATTCAGTTTTCTATAATACTACAATTCTCACGCAAAGCGACATACATGATCACCAAATCATTGACAAATTGGTCATCAATCGGTTCAACCGATGTGAGTCTTGGCCGGATTGCAAGATAATCCATTGCTTTATCAAATTTTCCCAGGTGGATTCGTATAATAGACATATTAGTTCTTCTAGATCCATTAAATTAAACTGGTTTACTGCTCTATAAACCTTTCCTTTTTGACTTCAAACTTTACACTTTTTGGGAGTTGTAATAGAGTCATCTTGTGAAGTAATGAACCTTGAAACTTGGACATTTTAACCGAACTGCTGCATGTTTGGCATCAAACTAAAGCTCAGACATCCATCTTTCGTTTGCCGTAAAGATCCATGGGATAGCTGTTAAAGCACAGGCATACCGTCGAAATTAGTTTGATTTCTCCTAGTCCGGGCCTGAAGGCGCTTGGGATCCCTGTGCTATTCATTGATTTCGTCGACATGAGCCAGTATTTCGCTTCTAAAATATTTATTCGATAATATTGAGCTCTAAATATACCTAACACATACAGTTTGCTAGTTGTTTTCAATTCGAATGGTGTTTAATTCACTAAAGCAGCCTTCTTGAACGTGTTTAGGAGCGAATTTGACTGACACTCGAAGTCATACTTCCAAATGAAAACCGTTGCGTCACTTCCGGCTCAGGATGACCGGAATTTCTGGCGATGATGCCGTATAATATCATATGATTCTTGTCCCTATAACGAAGGTTCCCCATAAGTCGGTATGAAGACTAGTTCCCCGCAAGTGGGTAATTGCTGGTATGTATGTACTTGTTTGTTTTCACATTACACCATGGAAAGTGCTTTTGTACGGTATTTATGTACTTGTTTGTTTTCACATTACACCATGGAAAGTGCTTTTGTACGGTATTTATGTACTTGTTTGTTTTCACATGTTATTATAAAGTCCACACTACTATCCGTTCTTGTAAACCTCCGTATACGTTTGACCGAAAACGGATAAAAGGCTCTGCGTCCACACTAGCGTTTTCACATCGTTTTCGACCGTCCACACCAGGGGATGAAGTTGCGTTTTCGTCACCAGGCTCTACTCGGAGGTTTCTTTCTGTTAAACAGGCATGCTCCAACAGCTTCAGTTCATCCGCCATATTGAATACTGGTTGTTTGCGGGAAACTGGGGCTGAGTTGTGACGTCAGCGTTTCTGAAAAGCTCCGTTTTTGCCGTCCACACTAAAACCATGGATCTGCGTTTTCAAAAGTTTCCGCTTTGAAAGTTTCGATCGTTTTAGTGTGGACGCTCGGTACGGTAAAAATGCATAAAAAAGTATGTGTTTCCATATGAAAACGGATTAGTGTGGACGGGGCCTCAGCCGTTATTATTCGCTCGAAGACTACGCCGTAGCTTCAGCGGTCGAATGGCAATTTTACCGTGTAATAGTTAAGACCCATAGCATGCACTCCAATGTGTCTTTCGTCGATGTATTGACAGCAAGGTATACCTACAATCCTGGAATAATTACATTGGGACACATGTCAGTCACGTGACTTCAAACTCCGCGCGCAGTACTGTCACGTGACTTCAGCGTGCGCAACGTCTCCTCCCCCTCCCCTCCCCCCACCGATCAATGTTGATACCGAAAATTTGTTGATCAAAGCTCAGAGGTTCTCCCTGTGGGTCAACATTGATCGGTGGGGGAGTGGGGGAGGGCTGGATGGGGAGTGGGGGAGGTGGACATTGGAGTATCTATACCGCAAAAGGAAAGAAACCCAAAATGGGCTTCGGTGTCCCAATGAACTATTCCCTGATTGTAGCCCTCCATGGCGTTGGCTGCCATTGACCCACCCATAGATCCCAAAGTCTGGTAACCAAAGTGGCTTTCTCTCCACTCGCTCGGGGTAAGGAGGCTATATGATTAACCAAGTTTTTGACATAATTTTAATCCAATCGAAATGAAACTTGGCAACGTGACAGTACATGGCAAGACAGCTGGTTCTATGGTTTTTGATTTTCTGATTTGTATGATTTTGGCGGGAAAATGACGTCAAGAAAATGCCAACAATGTCAGTGAGTGGGTGAGTGAGTGAGTGAGTGAGTGAGTGAGTGAGTGAGTGAGTGAGTGAGTCAGTCAGTCGGTTAGTTTGTCAGTTAGAAAACGAAGAAAAAATCACAACAGACAAAAGAAATTAGAAAAGAAAAGAAATTAAAGGACAACACGAAAACACTGCAACGATTTACGTTTTATGTATTACAATGTTATCATACTCAAAAATACAACCTTTAATTATATAAAATGCATTAACTTAAATATTTGATAATATATTATATAATATAGTTATATTTATCTAATTGAGCTTAATTGCATAATCGTTGATTAGGTTATTATGAATCATCAAAGGATTGACACATACCACACAGGTGAAATAAATATTCAAGAACATGATTAGTTTGTTTGTTTCTTCAACCAAAACATTTTTATTTTAAAACCAAGCTTTCGGACACATGGTCCATCTTCAGGGTGTAAAATGGTAGTAATTCGTCAAAACTAACGGCTATTACGTTGTAAACAAATAGCGCGCGCAAACAAAAAAAAAAAAAACAAAAAAAAAACAAAAAGACAATTTGCGCGAGCAAGGAAATTAGCAAGTTAAGAATGTGTGATAGATGACAGATTAAAATTTCTTAATAGAGCAGTGTAATTTTGTGGCAAAATTCTGCCAGTGTCTCTGTTACTAATGGCATCTGTACTCTTAGCAATGTGGCATGCTTCTGACCATTTCCTTTGGTGCCATTTTGTTTCTACTTCAAGGATCTTGGTGTTATTCCAGGAGATGGAATGTCCTGTATTGTGTGCGTGTTCCGCGAGAGCTGACTTTTCGGTCTTGTTAAGTCTAACATAGGACTGATGTTCCTTCTGTCTTGTGGCCACAGAACATGTTTGGACAGGAATGTTGTTGATTTTTACCACGTGATTTGAGAATTTCGATTTACCATAATTCCTTTTGGTCTACGAACTATCAACCCGACAACGTGTATGCGATTCGGGTCTACATATCTACACAAAGCATTTTAAATGCTATTATATTCTATAATATTAAAATATTGTCTTGTAAATGTTGGTTTTCTAAACTGAGTTTAACGGTAAAGTATTTGAAAATATTATTTCTTTCTTATTTTATTAACAAGGTAGAGTAACTATGTATAAGCTTCACTTCTAATTGCGTTATTATTGTTTTCTTGAATAACGATGCTTGTTGTCACGTACTTTTAGTATTGGAAGTCTGTCGGCCTGGTATCTCTTCGTATAATGGCATCATTGCTATATCACAAGTATCCTGCTAAAATATAATCGAAACAACGAAAATTAAGGCAATTTCCAAAAATTGAAAATAATGTACAGTTAATTAATAATTGTACGACTAACCATGCATTAGAATATAGTCATACGTACTCACTCGACCAATCAGCGCCCAGCATCTGTGCGCTCTATATCTCATAAAGTAACTAATAAGGCTTTAACAATGGACTCATTAGTATTCTCTATATAGAGAATACTAATAAAGCTCTTTGTTTTCTTTTGTTACAAAGCCTCATTTCCACAACAAATGGCCGGTAATTTCTAGCGTTGCAAGCTTCGTATTTAAAAGCCTCGAGCTTCGGATATATTCATCTTCACTCCACTGAAGTGACACACAACTGAACAGCTTTGCATAAGCGTATTTGCATTTGAAATCAGTATTCCTTTGGGAAAGCAACAGACATGCAGCCAAAGAATACTCTCGTGAGTATGACTATATTCTAAAACGGTTAGAGAATAAACACTCGTGCTTTATGGAATCCCATAAAGCACTCGCGTTATTCTCTAACCCTTTCGCGTTCACAGATCCCGTTGTAAAACCGCTGTACTTATTGACATAAAACGCATTTGTACAGGGTTAGCCTCGAGTCAGTGTAAAATATTCACAAATATCAACAAGAACACGTAAAAATGTTGACATAAAACAATAGAAACATTTTTGAATTGCACGGACTGTTTTCTGAATCGAGGCTAAGCCTGTACAAATGCGTCTTTTGTCAAGGACAGCGGTCATCTCTAAACAACGCGAAACTGGAGTATTACTTGCTTGTAATGCATGTAGAGGGTAAAATTCAACCAAATAACAGCTCGTGTTGTCGTCGATTTGAAATGGCGTCATGATGGCGTATCGGTGCGCGCTCTCTGTCAGCGTTTACTGTTTAATAACTCGAGGCTGGCATTAATTGTGATGGAAAGCAATTTTTATTAATATACTGCAGTAGATTGATATCAACAACATAGCGATCGACCAATCACCTTCAAGTAATTTTGCCCTCAATTAAGAAGAATTTGAAAAGCCTTCTTCATTAGCCAATGAGCATCAAGTACATTTTCCCAACAAAGTAACTGTACCGTGTTGTGTTGGTTTGATGTATTTAATTAGTGTTCAGCACTCACGTCACTAGACAAATAGTTGTTTACAGTAGTGTTGTTGTTATTGTTTTATGAACCAACCTTTGATTTCTTGTCTTTGTTGACTTTAGCAGGTGCTGTGACTTTCTTCTTAGGTGATCGTGAATTGATCACACTAGCATATGCATTTTCATCATCCACACTGGCTTTCCCTGTATTCCTACTCACATCCTGGATAGAAGTGTAGTCACCATAGCAATCTGTGTTAACTGATGGAATAATAACATCGATGGGGTCTCCGTATGGGCTTTCGTCAACCATCTTTAAGGAGACTTCTTGAATTTCCCTAAACATTGCATGAACTGAAAGTGAATAGTGTTTCTATAATGGTGTTTGATGTTCTGATGTTAGGGAGAAAGTTCTTCATCAAATGTTTGTACCCAAAACTATCAATAACACAGGGAGCCCAATCAGGTCAAAAAAATAACTTTTCTTAATAAGGGAATTATGCTTAAGTTATAAAAGTGAGAGATTTAATGGATTTTTCTACGGCTCTCTTGGAAGTATTTTTTCTGTCTTGTTTTTTTTTTTACTTAGATAAGATGAAAGCACGATTAATTACGAAGTATACACTCATACACTCATAAAGTTAGTCACCCGTAAAGCTTCGAAGGTGAGACCGATGAGAATCCTGGGTTGGTTAAAATGTATGTACCCATGGTCCTTCTTGGTCTCACCTTCGAAGCTTTTCGGGTGACTAACTTTATCGAAATATGATAGATAACAAGTACTTCATAGAAACTATTCACACTAAACTATTGTACTTACGATCCTTGTCGATGGCGAGGACACTTTCCAGCATCTGACACAAATAAACACATTATAAACTGACAACAGTTAACAATTGAAAAGGAAAGATTGTCTCATCGAAAGATTGAGTATAGAGAATTAATTAATTACCCACATACAGCAGCAATTTTAATTGCCGTTTTTTTAAATTAGGAAATAGTTACGTATACCACGTTAGTTCTCAATTAATGAAAAATACCACTTGTATTTGATGTAAGTGGTGTATTACCACTGAGTTTCGAACAAACCAGAGTTAAAATATTTTAATAATAAAAGTACTAATGAAACGGTTTCTTTATCCTGAATTTCGTCTTTTCCTTGATATTCAAGTCTAAAATTAATTATACTAAAACAATTATTCACCTCAGGCTTAGTGATTATAGGAGAACATTTGTTGATTATTTCATGGTTTTTCTATGGAATACGGGCGGATATTTCACCAAAAAATTATATTATTTGGTATACAATGGGGCTTTAGGCGAGTTGTATGTTAAAATAGTATAATTTTTGAATCATCTCTTCGACAATGGCAACACGATTCCCAGAGTAGTTGCTTAGGTGAGAAATAATGTGAATCATATAAAAAAAATACTGGACTCAAAATATGCATGGCATCGGCAAATAATTAATCTGCGGCTCCGTCGCCACTGACAAATCACGATATTTTGCGTGCATGCAATAAATATAATTGTTAAATATCAACCTCATTAATGTTTTTCTTTGCACAATTTTAGTTAATTTAGTTATTGTATTGTTTATCTGGCTGGGGCTTCTTTTTCTATTCTTCATATGATTTCTTGTTTAAACATTTTCTTTCGTCAAACCAAAACATTTGACAAAATAAGTCAGAATTAAACAAAACGAAATGATAATAGTAATGATAATAACAATAATAATAATATTAATGATAATAATAATAATAATAATAATAATAATAATAATACATAACAAAATAAAACTAAGCGAAATTATACGACGTTTCGGCGTCACAGACGCCATTATCAAGTAAGTTTAATGAACAATGTGGGAGTTTATAAAGGCATCAAGATGAATAACAATGAGTTATTAAATGAAGAGTTTGGCCCTCAGGGAGTCTGATTGAATATTTAGAGAAGGTCTTTTGTCTCTTATGAAAAACATTTCATACAATAGGCAGTCGAACTTATTGGTGCATTTTTTCAGAATTGAAAAGTTATTGTTCAGATCTTGTGGGACAATAGAGTGCACGTTCCTGTAGTGTCGGCCAATACTCGATGAGGTGTTCTTGTGTTCTTCTATTCGCTCGTGTAGGTGGCGGTAGGTATAGCCAATATATCTTGCATCGCACAAGTGACATTGAAAGGTGTATACTACACGTTGCTGGTTAACTATCTGGGGTTTCGGTTCTATATTGGCTATACCTACCGCCACCTACACGAGCGAATAGAAGAACACAAGAACACCTCATCGAGTATTGGCCGACACTACAGGAACGTGCACTCTATTGTCCCACAAGATCTGAACAATAACTTTTCAATTCTGAAAAAATGCACCAATAAGTTCGACTGCCTATTGTATGAAATGTTTTTCATAAGAGACAAAAGACCTTCTCTAAATATTCAATCAGACTCCCTGAGGGCCAAACTCTTCATTTAATAACTCATTGTTATTCATCTTGATGCCTTTATAAACTCCCACATTGTTCATTAAACTTACTTGATAATGGCGTCTGTGACGCCGAAACGTCGTATAATTTCGCTTAGTTTTATTTTGTTATGTATTACGAAATCCCTACTAATCAATAATAATAATAATAACTTTATTCCTCAAAACAAATTACAAATAAGAGATAGAAAAATATATAAAAATCCTTATTTACAAAATTTAAAATGATCGCTTGGATTGTTCAATAACAATTAACTAATGATATTAAAATACAAATAATAAATAATAATAATAATAATAATAATAATAATAATAATAATAATAATAATAATAATAATAATAATAATAATAATGAAGAACAGTAGTTGTTAGATGCCATGCCTGGTAATATATGGATTGAGGGTATTTAACTTCTTCAGGCAAAGGGAATAGACGACAAACGCGTATTCAGACGTTTCGCCGGTGAAGGCTTCATCAGGGGTATATTAAACTGAAAATCACTATCTTAAATAACTTACATTAGAATTCTGAAATACCCAATGGTATTTGAATACGCGTCTATTCCCTTTGCCTGAAGAAGTTAAATACCCTCAATCAATAATAATAATAATAATAATAATAATAATAATAATAATAATAATAATAATAATAATAATAATAATAATAATAATAATAATAATAATAATAATAATAATAGTAATAAGAATAATAAGAAACAGTCTAGAAACAGTCAACATATTCTAATTTATTTTTCACTCATCTTACTGCCCAACCAGGCATAAACAAAAAACAGTTAATCAACTTCTTTGCATTTCTAGCATTGTATTATCCTTCTAATTTTTCCAGCAATTATGTCTTTATCTCGGTTTGCAGCTTTGCTCTAAATTTGCATTTAAATAAAAAAGGACCCTTCAAAACAAAAAACGTTTTCACATAACCACGATCAAAAGTTCAATTCTTTTCAAATAAAATGTCTTTCTTTAAATGTACGAGGTTTAAACAAAAGAACTAAAAGAAAGAAAATCTTTATGTGGTTGCGTAAACAAAACGTACAATTAATTTTTCTTCAAGAAACATACAGTTCAAAAACAGAAGAACAAATGTGGGCAAATGAGTGGGGCGGACAAGCATTCTTTAGTCATGGAACTAAACATAGTAAAGGAGTGATGACTCTTGTTCATCACTCGTGTGATATCAATGTCAAAAATTCTATAACGAACAACAATGGGAGGTTTATTATCCTCGAAACAGAAATTGAATCAAGCCCTTTTATATTTGTTAACGTCTATAGTCCAAATAATTTAACAAAACAAAAATTAACAAATCGCAAGGGGTTTTCCATTGTCTGTACTCTTATTGACAATGGATTTGACGTCACAAAATGTTCAAAACTCAAGTGGAACCACGAGCGTAGCGAGTGGTTTCACTGCAAAGTTTTGAACATTTTGTGACGTCAAATCCATTGTCAATAAGAGTACAGACAATGGGAAACCCCTTGCGATTTCTTTTTTACAATAACAAAGTCAATAAAACATCCAAAAGCAAGGATAAAGTTTGACAGAAAAACCGTTTCTAGCGCGCTGGTTCCGTGCGCGAGCGATTCGTTATGCTATGTGTCTGTCCTCTTATTGACAATGGCTGAGAGCCAATCAGATTGCGAGATTTCGCTCTGTTATTGTAAAATTCTTTTTTACAATGGACCTTTCCGTAGTTGCCCAGAATGCTTCATGATTCTGCGCGTGCAAGCGAGGTCAGGGATAAAAATATTTAGAATTGATCGTGTATTGAGGAAAATATGACTACTGTAACGAATCAAGAAGAGAAAAATTGTTTTTTCTTTGCTTGAGAATTTGCATCTATCTTTGTGATTCTTCTTACGCACTTTTAATTTAACAGTCTAAGTTTTTTACTGAATTTCTTCATTCTCTCTTAATATTTTCGATCTACTTTTATCCCTGACCTCGCTTGCACGCGCAGAATCATGAAGCATTCTGGGCAACTACGGAAAGGTCCATAACAAAGTCAAAAAAACGTCCAAAAGCAAGGATAAAGTTTGAAAGAAAAACCGTTTCAAGCGCGTGCTGGATCCGTGAGCGAGCGATTCGTCATTCTATGTGTCTGTACTCTTATTGACAATGGCTGAGAGCTAATTAGATTGCGAGATTACGCTCTGTTATTGTAAAACACTTTTTTGATGATATACATAGCTGTCTAGAAAACTATGTTGGAGAAAACATAGTAATTGGTGGAGATTTCAACTGCGCTCTAACTCATTTAGACAAGGAAGGAGGAGCACCCATTGAACAGAAACAACCCCTTATAAACAAAATTAATAGTATCATGAAAGAAGCCCAATTAATCGATATTTGGAGAGAATTAAGAGTGTATCCATGAGTGGACCAGGCAGTCGTGACACATGACATCTCTCTGATCTCAATGAAACTAAACCAGAAGAAAGCCCTCACCTGAAAATTCATACCGCCAAAGTATGACATTTTTTGATTATTTCAGGGGGGAGTTAGACCACCCCCCCTCGTTTCTGCAGGGGAAGGACTGAATTTCCATAGCAAAATAATACCTACTTCACACACCTCTCTTTCCCTCCATTTACAATCAATTCAGTTCTTACTTCCCCTGAGGAATAAATGGTCCTTTAGCAGCTTACAGGGGAGACTACAGTCGCGTGACTATAATACCTGTCAATTGGGATCTGTCAATCAATATACTGTCACACAACTGATTTGTGTGAAGTCAAAAACCCAAATATTTGACCTCAAATATCTCGAATGAGAAACCTTGTGCAAACCCCAAAACACTTTTCTGTGTTAGATCTACCCTTCAACTAAGAATAACTGAAATAAAATG
Organism: Actinostola sp. cb2023; assembly: GCA_033675265.1. Classification (NCBI taxonomy): domain Eukaryota; kingdom Metazoa; phylum Cnidaria; class Anthozoa; order Actiniaria; family Actinostolidae; genus Actinostola; species Actinostola sp. cb2023. The sequence continues at coordinate 26,091 of JAUJYZ010001092.1, forward strand.
TTTGGGATATATTTTAGTCTTGGCACAATGTGTCACAGCAGGAGTCAACCCAAACAGTAAAATTGTTACCTACTTACAGCGAAAAGCTCGCAACTTACATCTCATAATCAATAAACTAACTCTTTTTCCATGCTTAATCTCGTTTATTAACAACCACTTTCCTTGTACAATACTCAAATATGAGTTATTATTTGAAAGAACAGCAGTTGCTGTTGCAATATCAACTCTAAATTGCACAAACGATTAGATGCAACAATGAGTATTTTGTAATCATTCGATCCTATGTCATTTCAATACAAAAACATTATTGCTGAGTGAATAAGACTTACATATGTTGCTCACCGACGTACGTTCCTTGGTCTCTGTCGTCCAAATCAATAAGATCGCAATTGTTGACCTCACACGTTTCTGGTTGAAATTCGAGAATGCCATTACATCTTCTGAACATTTTGTTGTCAACCGTCTAATGTTGAAGGCCGAGCTTCGTTTAAGTACTCATTTAGCTTTGTCTTGGTAGTACAAATACAATTCCTACATCTTTACTACAGTTTTGCGAAGATTTACGGCATTTCTTTCCTGACAAACTTGCGCTGCACTGGCCTGGATTGCGTGACCAGTATTTGGTCAGCGGTATCTCACATATACAGGTAGCCCATGACACAAAAATAAAGGAAATGGCCGTTTTCGCATGGAAATGATATATAAAATCAATGAATGTTTTTGTTTTATTCCCATTTTGAATCATTGGTTATAGTTTGTTTTTTCCATTCATTCAAAAAACCATCAATGGGAAGAATTCGTTTTCCCAATGATTTGAACAACAACATCAACAAAAAAAAGTGTATTACCTAACTTCTTTTCCTTTTTTACAATTATTATTTTCAATTTAATTAACTAAAATAAGGTAATTGGCACTCAGGGTAACTGATAAAGCTATTCTAGCTGAGTAACAATATTTGATTTGAACATGACAAAAAAAAAAATCGAACATGACAAAAAGTATGGATCGCGGATTTTAGAATTTTTTCCTGTGTTTATTTGTTAAATGAAAATGCATATCGGCTACCTAAAAGAATACATATTTACATTTACAATCAACTCTCGCCTTGAGGACACCTCACTAAAATGAGGACACTCAATCACGGAAAACAAACAGTCCTCGGACTAAGCCAAACGTACTAAAATGTTGCGGTCGGTTTTGAAAACGACCCCTAAAAGGTATGCAGAAATCAAAAAAGCTCTTGAAGTCGTGTTCATTTCGACCCCTAATAGGTACGACCATATATATGGCGAAAAAGTGATTGTGTTGATATCGTTTAATCAGTGACTGGACAACATATTTCTTCTGTTCTTTTATGTTGTAATGTAACTGACTTTTGAGTCGTAACCCTAAAAGGTACACACAGGAAATATTTTCAACCTTGAAAGGACCGCTGATCACCCCGATCAAAGGGAGTATACCCCCCCCCCCCTCCCCCTGGGGCATGAGTCAAGTGCATGAGTCAACTCTGTCATAGGGACAACCCTGGGACCATGTGGTGTCCGCAATTGCTGGTTTGCGCGTGACGTCATGGCAGCCATGTTGGTGCCCGATAACACCAACATGGCTGCTGCGTCTTTCAGGTGATTGATTGCAAACCAGCAATAACGAGAGTTAATTTTAGTACGTTTCGCTTAGTCCGAGAACTGTTTGTTGTCCGTGATTGAGTGTCCGCATTTTAGCAAGGTGTCCTCAAGGCGAGAGTTGATTGTAAATGTAAATATGTATTATTTTAGGTAGCCGATATGATTTTCTTTAAAGAATAAACACAGGAAAAAATTTAAAAAATCGAAGTCGCTTTTCTATGGTCTGTACTCTTATCGACCATAGAAATGACGTCGGGAAAATGATCAAAACTTTGCAGTGAAACCACAGGCAGCCCAACCATTCCTTTTGAGGCTACTAAATAATGAAATAAAATGATATTTGCGTCTTTTTTGATGGGTTCCCAGTGGTAGAGCGCGCGCGCATGTATATGTCGGGCTCCCTGTGCTGAGTAACGTCCTATGTTGGGATGCCTGTGTGCGTCCTGCGGGACGCGCCCGCTGCAATGTACACAGGAAACCCATCAATTAATAATTATAACTAGCCTCAGAAACGATCGCTACGCTCGTGGTTCAACCACAGGCAGCCCAACCATTGTTTTTGAGGCTACTAATTAACAATTAGTCACCAAAGGCGAGGTGAATATAGGTGAATAATAACCGAGACGAAGTCGAGGTTGTTATCACTGCTATTCACTGAGCCCGAGGTGACTAATTGTTTTAGTAGAATTACACAGGTGATTATTTGAAAAAATAAAAATAAATAAGCATTTTAAAGAAAATCATTCTTTATTTCATATTTCCATTTTGTCAAAACGCTGTAGGTAACTATCGAGAAATAGACCGAAGTTCTCGACCAATCAGCGCGCTTGATTTTCTATGATCACCTGTGTAATTCGAGGTTATTATCACTGCTATTTTTATTATTAATAAAAATATTTTTGTATGCGCGTGTATTTTATTGATGGGTTTCCTGTGGTAGAGCGTGCGCGCAATACGTCTTATATTGGGCTTCCTGTGTTGAGTAAGGTTGGGATCCCTGTCACACAGGGATCCCTGTTGGGATCCCTGTGTACGTCCTGCGGGATGCGCCCGCAGCAATGTGTATACACATATACTGCGGGACGCGTGGGATGCACACAGGAAGCCCAACATTATACCTTACTCAACACAGGAAGCCCACTATAATACGTAATGCGCATGCGCGCTCTACCACAGGAAATCCATCAAAAAAAGACGCAAATATCAACAAGAACACGAAAAAATGTTGAGATAAAACACCCGAGAAAACAATAGAAATTTTTGAATTGCACGGACTGTTTTCTGAATGGAGGCTAAGCCTGTACAAATTCGTATTTTGTCAAGGACAGCGGTCATATCTAAACAACGCGAAACTGGAGTATTAGAGAGCTTCAGATTCGACTACGAGTACGACTACGAGTACGATTTTTCGCCGTTACGATTAGTGCGCATGTGTAAAGCCGTGACATTGTCACGCCAGCTTGAAAATCTCGAGCTCGTCGTCGTCGTTTTGACTTCGACGAGATTTCTCGCAAAACTCGTTGTCTAGAGTACGAGTTTTGAGTGAGACATTTTGACTAAATATTTTGGTCTTTTAAATCTAGAACACTCAATAACATCTCCTTTAATAATTGTTCTTCTTGTTGTGATAAGAAATAATTAAAGATCAGTTTTATTTTTGCTATTGCGGGACGCGCGGGATGCGCACAGGGAGCCCAACATTATACGGTACTCAACACAGGGAACCCAACATATCTACGTATATATTGCACGCGTGCGATCTACCACAGGAAACCCATCAAAAAAAAGACGCAAATATCATTTTATTGAATTATTTAGTAGCCTTAAAAGGAATGGCTGGGCTGCCTGTGTCTCTGCAACATGTTGCGCGCAAATGACTAGCGCGCTAATACGACGTAATTTGTTGCTCGCAATGTTGCAGAAGTAGGACTCGATTCTACTTCTGCAACATTGCGTGCAACATGTTGCAGAGGTGGACACACGCTGCAACAATACGTGTCGCGTGCAATTGCGCGCAATGCTGCACCGTGTGTCCGGCCCTGTACTCGTAGTCGAATCTGAAGCTCTCTAAAGGATCTTATCCAATACTTTTTGTCATGTTCTCATGTTCCCAAATAGGGCTCTATAAGTAATACATTATATATATTATTATTATTATTTCAAAACAAACTATAACCAATGATTCAAAATGGGAATAAAACAAAAACATTCATTGATTTTATATATCATTTCCATGCGAAAACGGCCATTTCCTTTATTTTTGTGTCATGGGCTACCTGTATATGTGAGATACCGCTGACCAAATACTGGTCACGCAATCCAGTGCAGCGCAAGTTTGTCAGGAAAGAAATGTCGTAAATCTTCGCAAAACTGTAGTAAAGATGTAGGAATTGTATTTGTACTACCAAGACAAAGCTAAATGAGTACTTAAGCGAAGCTCGGCCTTCAACATTAGACGGTTGACAGCAAAATGTTCAGAAGATGTAATGGCATTCTCGAATTTCAACCAGAAACGTGTGAGGTCAACAATTGCGATCTTATTGATTTGGACGACAGAGACCAAGGAACGTACGTCGGTGAGCAACATATGTAAGTCTTATTCACTCAGCAATAATGTTTTTGTATTGAAATGACATAGGATCGAATGATTACAAAATACTCATTGTTGCATCTAATCGTTTGTGCAATTTAGAGTTGATATTGCAACAGCAACTGCTGTTCTTTCAAATAATAACTCATATTTGAGTATTGTACAAGGAAAGTGGTTGTTAATAAACGAGATTAAGCATGGAAAAAGAGTTAGTTTATTGATTATGAGATGTAAGTTGCGAGCTTTTCGCTGTAAGTAGGTAACAATTTTACTGTTTGGGTTGACTCCTGCTGTGACACATTGTGCCAAGACTAAAATATATCCCAAACATTTTATTTCAGTTATTCTTAGTTGAAGGGTAGATCTAACACAGAAAAGTGTTTTGGGGTTTGCACAAGGTTTCTCATTCGAGATATTTGAGGTCAAATATTTGGGTTTTTGACTTCACACAAATCAGTTGTGTGACAGTATATTGATTGACAGATCCCAATTGACAGGTATTATAGTCACGCGACTGTAGTCTCCCCTGTAAGCTGCTAAAGGACCATTTATTCCTCAGGGGAAGTAAGAACTGAATTGATTGTAAATGGAGGGAAAGAGAGGTGTGTGTAGTAGGTATTATTTTGCTATGGAAATTCAGTCCTTCCCCTGCAGAAACGAGGGAGGGGGGGGGGTCTAACTCCCCCCTGAAATAATCAAAAAATGTCATACTTTGGCAGTATGAGTTTTCAGGTGAGGGCTTTCTTCTGGTTTAGTTTCATTGAGATCAGAGAGATGTCATGTGTCACGACTGCCTGGTCCACTCATGGATACACTCTTAAACACAAACAAAAAGCAATTTACATGGAGAGAAAAAACAAAAAATATCCACTGCAGACTGGATTATTTCTTAATGTCGAAGCATCTTAAAAAATATACCGAGAACTGTTACATTACTTACGCTCCAGAATGTGATCGTTCCGCCATTGTATTCCAACTGCAAACATCTCATTTCAAACATAAAAGAGGCCCAGGTTTCTGGAAGTTCAATAACTCTCTACTCACTGACAAACCCTTTACCGATGAACTCCGAAAAAACATAGAAATATGGAAAAAAAGTTACAGCGATTTAGAAGATAAACGTTTAGCGTGGGACCTTATAAAAATGGAGATTCGCAATTTCTCCCAGATACTTCTCAATAAAAATGGCAAAAACCAAGCAAAACTTAGAAAAAACATATTCTGAACAAATAAATAAAATAATGACAAACTTACCTACGATTAAAGATCAAGATGAGAAAGAATTGGCAGAATATGAATTAACCAAAATCAAAGGAAAGCTAAATGAAATTCTTGACGAAAAAACAAAAGGTGCAATACTCAGAAGTAAAACACGCTGGTACGAACTAGGTGAAAAGAACACCAAATATTTTTATGGCCTAGAAAAAAAAAAAATGCGACAAGAAAACACATTACCAAACTACAAACTTCAGATAATAAAACTTTAGAAAAACCAGAGGAAATTTTAAGTGAACAGAAACGCTTTTATGAACAACTGTACCAAACTTCCAGACCGAATCCCGACGAAAATTTAAAGAAGGAATTTCTCACTCCAACAAATTTAATACAATTAAACGAAAATCAAATGCTTTCCTGCGAAGGGATGTTGTCTAAAGAAGAATGTTTCAAAGCATTAAGTGGTTTTTCAAATAACAAAACACCAGGAACAGATGGTCTATCCGCCGAATTTTACCGTTTTTGCTGGAAAGAAGTTAGTGAATGTATGATTGACAGTTTCAACTACAGTTTCATGAAAGAAGAAATGAGCATTAGTCAAATACGAGGTGTCATCAGTTTAATTCCAAAGAAAAAAAAAGAACCCTCTTTTCCTTGAAAATTGGCGCCCAATTTCTCTGCTCAATGTAGACTATAAAATAGCTACAAAATCGATATCTACTAGAATAGATAAAGTATTGCCGTTAATAATAAATTCAAATCAAACTGGTTATGTAAAAAACAAGGTATATCGGTGAAAATATTAGATTAATCTCCGACATCATGGAGCACACTCTACAACAAAACATGCCTGGAGCTACAATCTTTATAGATTTCAAAAAAGCCTTTGACTCTTTAGAATGGAACTTCATGTTCGATGTTCTTAAAACCTTTAACTTCGGTCCCACTCAAACTTCTTGGATTAAGACTTTCTACAATTTCTAGCTGCGTAATAAACAACGGATTTGCATCAAACTTTTTCACTCTACATAGAGGTGTTCGACAAGGTTGCCCTTTATCTGGACCGCTTTTTGTTCTCTCTGTAGAGATGATTGCATACGCTATCAATAATAACCCACACATAAAAGGCATCTGTATCGATCAAAATGAAATAAAATTAACCCAGTACGCTGACGATACAACATGTTTTGTTCAAGATGAAAACTCCATTCAAAATATTCTCACTGTGTTGGATAATTTCAAAAAAGTATCAGGCCTAGAACCTAATCTCAACAAAACTGAAGCGATGTGGATTGGTTCCACAAAAGGAAGCTCAGCCCAACCTTTCGGACTGAAATGGACTTCAGAACCCATACTAGCACTAGGAATTTATTTTCACTTATGATAAGCAAACAAGTGACCAACTAAACTTTTACAACAAGCTTAACCAATTAGATGACATACTTTCTTCGTGGAAAAAAAGAAAGCTCTCATTGTATGGAAAAATCAACATCGTTAAAACCTTAGGATTGTCTAAACTTACCTTTAATGCTTCGGTGTTATGCATTCCAGAAAATTTTGCCGAAAAGGTAGACAAAGTTACATTTAAGTTTATTTGGGACAATAAACCCGCCAAAATAAAAAAGAGAACCATTATCGGCAACAAAAAGGAAGGAGGACTAAATATGACATCGTCCGTACATATAGAAAAGGCCCTTAAACTTGCGTGGGTTAAACGCCTTCTGGACGAAAAACAATCCGAATGGAAAATGATCCCCCGAAGTTATTTAGCGAAATATGGAGGGTTGTTTCTGTTCTCGTGTGATTTTAACAAAAAAGAGCTCGTATTATCTAACACACCAAATTTCTATAAATGTATTTTGTCCTACACTCAGAATTTTAACGCGCTAAATCTCCAAAAACAAAATATTTTGAATTCATTCATTTGGAACAACAAACATATTAAAGTTGGCAACGCATCAGTTTTCTATAAATCATGGTTTGATAAGGGCGTTAAATCTTTTGAAGATCTAATAGGACCCGGAAATAAGTTTATCAGTTTTTCTGAATTTACCAAAAAATACAACATAAATACTAATTTTTTAACGTATGGCGGTATTGTTAATGCAGTTAGGAACAGAATAAAACAAAACAATTCGACCATAATATCAGAAAAACCACCTAATAATTTAACAAAAATGACAGTAAAAATAATAAGACAGTTCTTTTCCAAAATTGAGTTTGAGCACCCCACAAATGAACCTTTAATTCTTAATGAAGGTTTTACACAAAAAGATCTAAACGCAATATATTCACTGCCGTTTAGCGTAACAAAAGAAATAAAATTATCAGTTTTCCAGTTTAAAATCATACACAATATACTTCCCTTGAATGATTACCTAAAAAAAGTAGGTATTAAAAATGATGATTCCTGTCCTTTTTGCATAGATAAAGAACGTCACACTTGCAACACACTTTTTCTATCTCTGTACGCACGCACGATATTTTTGGAACAAATTTCAAAGTTGGTGGTCATTACACATTGATGCTAAGTCACAACTGAAACTTGATCTCGGAACAATCCTATATGGTCATTTATCCAACTTCAAATACTCTCTGTTTTTAAACCATCTAATTCTGCATCGGGAAAGATTTGTCACAAGTAGTCAACTAGAATTTCTCTGGCACGCCCCCACATTCTAGTACATACAAACATGGGCTCAAATTCAAGGTTTTTTGCAATTTTCCTCGTATAAATGCATATAACTAAAAAGTTAACGACGGATTTAGTTTGTTTGATCTTTCATGGACCATATTATTTGGTTATAATTGAAATTCGATGCAAAAAAGTACCGTATTTTTTTAGTTGAATGGGTCTACCTTACAAGAGAATTGGCGTGACATGACCTCAAACTGGCCTGTCAGCCCACATAAATAGCTTTTATTGAAACTACACAGGCCTAGTCACGAAATCAACTACGGATTAGCATAGCCCGCGCTTTTATGGACATTTTGATACCAAATACATGTTAGTTCGTAAAATTTTCGCACCGTATTTCGGCCAGTTTTTATAGAGTCCCATACAGAGTATATACACAACAGCCTCGAAGCTCTTCCTAGTATTTATATCTATTGATCATTGTATTATTTTGACTCGATGTAAACTACTGGGGATTAAAAAGTATGATGTGTCAGGCTTCTCTGGTGTTGTTAGTATGACTATTGATAACAGCTTGTGCCTTCGCCGTTGCACAAACACTGAACTGATGAATCTGAGGGAACTGATAGCGGGTGAAAATACTCAATGCAAAGCAGTGGTGAACCCTTTTTCCATGCACAATTAATGTAACAAGTAAGTGTTGTATATGTCGATGTATTAATCAGATCTAATCACGGCATGAAATTATAAAAGCAATAATCTATGACTGATTTGGGGATTTCGTGGAGGGGGAGGGGAGGGGGTCAAGCGAAAATATAAATTAAACTGAAGTACATATTGCATATTATATATATAATATCAATATACCGAAGTGAAAAACAATCAGAAACTGACAGGAAAAAAAAGAAGAAGAAGAATTCGAAGGGATTCGCAGGGACTAGGACCGAAAAGACCAAATGTTCCAATTTGTAGGCAAATCTTTTCCGATGTTGCAAAACAACATATGTATAATAGTTTCATTAATGAACAAAACTACACATTTCCATCATTTCTAAATCACGCAACCAACAAATATCAAATTGAAAAAAGAATTGCATTATTTAAGCAATACAACACATTTTCCGTGTTTATATTCACTTTTACAAACACGCGGGATGTTGGGAGAACACGAGAAAAGTTTGAATTCAAACTTTTTCGAGTGTTCTCCCAACATCCCGCGTGTTTGTAAAAGTGAATATAAACACGGAAAATGTGTTGTATTGCTTTTATAAAATAACTACACGGTTTTCTTTACGCAAGTTTTCATTGATCAAATGTGCAATTCTCCTGAAAACATCAGAAATGGCTCACCATCCAATCAAATCTTGCTAAAGAAATCAAAATGGCAAAGCGATTCGTGCCGTTTCGCCGTTTAAAAATTGTTTTGACAGGAAAATCGTTTTGAAGAATGCTATTTTCTGTCAGAAAATTACAGAAGAATGCTTCCTTTGTTAGTTAGTGTATCCTGTGAACACGAAAGACGAAGAAAAGTGAGAAAAAGCTCTGAGCTGATTCAATGAAGACGTCAAACTTTCTGAAATATTTTACAACTTGATGAATGGAGCACGAAGTCAGGTAGCCAATTCTACAGTTTTTGTCGTACTTTTGAACCTTTTCATAGCCGTTTTTCTCAACAAGAATGTATAAACGATAGATGTTTTTGAGACACACGACGATATTTTTTTCTCTATGACACATTTTACTGAAATTAAGCTAAGCTTATAGTCAATATTTAATTTTGAATTTAGCTACAAGAATCGAGAATTGCTCTGCTTTGTGAATAACTTTTAAATAGAGTAATACGGCTATCGTTGCTTGGTATTTTCAGTCGTACACTTGATAAAATATTGTAGCTATAGAACTCAAAGAACGGTTAGTATGTGAGTTTAATACATTTAGTTTTCTTCGTTATTCAATGTTCAAAATAGGACGACTCATCTGTCACCGTCGTCGTTTCGTGTGTTAATCAATGCACATGTTCGGCTTCAAAACAACAAAATCACATTTAGATAGAAGTTGAACTTGAGAAAATAAGAAATGCTGTAATTCTTTGGCTTTTGTTTAGTAAATAAAACATGTTTGACAACAGAAAAATATATATTTGTCGAATTGAATCCACTGCATCGCTTCAAGGTCTCTCAAGGTCACGGAAACCATGTTTATATCACTTTTACAAACACGGTTTTTGGGAGCTTCTAGCCAATCAGAGCGCGCGTTATATACATGTTATTTTATAACATCTAATACAAAACAATTATCAACGTTTTGAAAAAAACTTTTGGGGCACCTTTTTACATTTTTCCTGAGCAAAACTGCATAATACCAAACCTTCACTTACTTGCTGTTTTTCCTCTCATTTTACACTATATCATACCGTACCATACTATACTATACAATACTATATTACTACACTATACTATTATTATATACACAATTGTATTTGTATTATTACAACCATTGTAGTAAAAATAACAAGAACATTTATTGTAACGATGTACTGATTATTACTAATAAAAAATAAATTAAAAAAATAAATAAAAAATAAATAAATAAATAAATAAAAAAAAATAAAAAATAATAATAATAATAACAATGTATTAATTTATCTAGCGCTCTGATACCTGTTGACATCAAGCTTTTCTTTCTTTTCTTCTTTTTCATGAAAACGATGATTAATCCCAGCACAATGAGCATAATAATCAAGCACAGGACTCCAACAGTAATGGCGATTAGTTTATCCATTCCATGATTGCTTTGATCTGACAACAGATAATTATAATTATCAAGTAGGATGTAGTATGGATCATTGAGTATTTTCTGGAATAATTTTCCAATGAGTGACAAAACATTTGATATGCTGTACGAACTACTTCCAACATTTTCTCCTTGAAAGCTGTTAAATCTACAGAATCACCAGCAGCTTTCGGTATCCTGCAGAGATTACGAACGCGCGTATTGAGCGCCAAACACCAATAGGCTGGAGAATACGTTTTGTGTGATGCTGAAACAGCTTTTAGCAAATAGTTGACCGGTAAAAGTGAAATTATGCAGGATTATTATTGTTAGTCATTTTTCTTTTTTATTAATTTGAGAAATTGGTAGTTTTAAAAGGAAACTTTCCAAATCCCAAGATCCTGAAATATACACCAAATTGAAGAATCCTTGACGGGTTCAAAATCATAGAACATAGAAGCTGAGACCGAAACCCCTGAGCTTATGGGAAATATGTTAATTAGATGCAAGATACCGTAGCCGGTCCGACCGGTTATAAGCCCCCCAGGTTATAAGTCCCCCCCCCCCCCCCCCCCCAATATATGAAATATTTCATTGCATTTTATATTATAGATTATTCAAAGAAATAATGTTATCATAAATAAAATATATTTTTGTAAAATGATTGCTTTCTAAGATATTCAAGTAAAACAGAGTGTGACGTCACCAGGTTTGAAGAAATAGTTGTCCACTCAATTCACTCCAGCACAAGTTCAACAGTTTGACATTGAACGTGCTATCCATAGCTTAAAGCAGATGCAAGGAACACATTAAAGGTGGCCGCACGCTAGGGGTCGTGAAGCACGGACATGTCCCAGAAACATGCAGCAGCAACAAAATCACGTTCTGTACATACGAGAGAATGCATGTGTAGCGGGGACATGTAGCAGCAAAATAAGTACACCATGTACACGCCCATGAATATGTTGCGGGGACGTGTACCAGGGTCATGTAGCAGCGACATGTCCCTCCGTCTGAACTCTTGTGTTCCTAGCCATGAAACAAGATTTTGGCAGATATTTTGTCCCTGCAACATGATCCACAAAGTTCAACTGGTTGAACTTCATGTTGTTTGTATGATAATTGATTGTTGATCAAAACATTTTCAGTTGCAGATTATCATATATGATTACAAGAGTGCAGTTCAAAAGCTAGGTTTTGAACTGCATTCGTGATATTTTTACCAAATTGCACCGCTCGAACCCATACGATTTCCTATACAAATCGTGCGATTACATGTACAAACTACAATATATTTTACTTTTTATGAAGAATCGTTTCAATTTAATAACATTAGAGTTTCTGTACGTTAAAAAAATAAAATTAACCGCACCATTTTTAGCCAATCAGATTGCAGGATTTACTAGTGATGTCAAAATGAATATGATTACTTAGGTGACTCCGTTATAATTCTCGACGCACTCGTCTATGACAAACTTTTGGTCATAACTTTCTCTGCTTTTATGCAATTGCCATAAAACATTGGCAACTATTAGAGCTATCATTCACCTATAATACAATATAATTCGATTGCACTGCAGAACATTTTTTTAAATAATATTAGAACTTAAGTAAACTCAATGTTTTGGATAAAATTGGATCTTGCGAAAAACCTGGATTCACTTGCGATTGACATAATTCATAACCTGACCAAGTTTTAGCAAAATCGTTGGAGCTAAAATTTTATATAATAAAACAAACTAGTAGATTCCATTTTCCCATGTGTCTGTACTCTTACTGATTCACAGAAGACGTCAAAATGTGATCAGTGAGAACGACAGTCGACACGCCACTCGACTTCGTATTCTCACCACATTTTGATGTCATCTGTGCAGCTATAGGGACCTTACGCAGCAGGACGACGACGTCGAGAACGACGAAGTTCCAATAAAGTGTATTGTTGTCTATTCTTTTCATAATTGTTTCATTTTCCGTGTTTTCACTAAATTTGCGCCCCCTTTCACGAATGATATCGTCTTTTTGTCGTCCGGTTCACTTCTGCACAAATACTGACTAACGAACTGACGTTCTCGTTCACTTTGCATCGCCAAACATAGGCATTTCACGTTGTAGCTTTGCACAGAACGCCTCAAGTTAAATAAGACCATACAGAGCTCATTTCATACATTCCAGCAAGAAATTATTCAATGTTGTAATTAGCGCTATTGTTTCTCTGACGTCGTCGTCGTCCATTCCGTCCCCGATGCGTAAGGTCCGATTCCTTATAAGAGTGCATACACACGACAAAACGGAATCTCTGATATACATGTATTTGTACTGACTTACCCGTTATCGTTGCACTAGTTGACATGCATTGATATAAAGTATTCACTGAAAAGAAGTAACGTGTTCGTTAGATTAATTCATCAATAAAGCAAGGATTGTACTAGTCAAATACAAATCAGTGTTTTGAATGACGAATGACTGTTTCCCATCAGACCTATAAGAAAACAATGGCTTTGGATGAGTTAATTGGCTTCAAATCTTACCTTGTACAGTAATAGCTTTCCTTGTTGTAGTTCCAATGAAATTGCTTGCCACACAGTAATACACCAATATTACTTCATTACACTCTTCATATTGCACCGTCAAATAACCATCTCTTGATTGCTTGATTGTTCGGTTTGACTTATCGGTCCACGTTATTACAGGCTTTGGGCTTCCTGTGGCCTCACAAGCGATAATTATGCTGTTGTTCGTCATAGTGTAGTTGGTGGTTGTAGTGTTACGCCATAACGGTGAAACTATTGGTGGATATATAGTAGTGGTTCATACTGGAATGTGGACCCTTTCCATATCTATTATATCACTACAATCTAAAGTATGTACGTACCATATACTGGAATGTGAATTGATTGATGTGGACCCTTTTCATATCTATTATATCACTACAATCTAAAGTATGTACGTACCATATACTGGAATGTGAATTGATTAATGTGGACCCTTTCCATATCTATTATATCACTACAAAATAAAGTATCTATCGTACCATATACTGGAATGTGAATTGATTGATGTGGATCCTTTCCATATCTATTATATCACTATAATCTAAAGTATGTACGTACCATATACTGGAATGTGAATTGATTGATGTGGACCCTTTCCATATCTATTATATCACTACAATCTAAAGTATGTACGTACCATATACTGGAATGTGAATTGATTGATGTGGACCCTTTCCATATCTATTATATCACTACAATCTAAAGTATGTACGTACCATATACTGGAATGTGAATTGATTGATGTGGACCCTTTCCATATCTATTATATCACTGCAATCTAAAGTATGTACGTACCATATACTGGAATGTGAATTGATTGATGTGGATCCTTTCCATATATATTATATCACTACAATCTAAAGTATGTACGTACCATATACTGGAATGTGAATTGATTGATGTGGAGGACCCTTTCCATATCTATTATATCACTGCAATCTAAAGTATGTACGTACCATATACTGGAATGTGAATTTATTAATGTGGACCCTTTCCATATCTATTATATCACTACAATCTAAAGTATGTACGTACCATATACTGGAATGTGAATTTATTAAATGTGGATCCTTTCCATATCTATTATATCACTATAATCTAAAGTATGTACGTACCATATACTGGAATGTGAATTGATTGACGTGGACCCTTTCCATATCTATTATATCACTACAATCTAAAGTATGTACGTACCATATACTGGAATGTGAATTTATTAATGTGGACCCTTTCCATATCTATTATATCACTACAATCTAAAGTATGTACGTACCATATACTGGAATGTGAATTGATTAATGTGGACCCTTTCCATATCTATTATATCACTACAATCTAAAGTATGTACGTACCATATACTGGCATGTGAATTGATTGATGTGGACCCTTTCCATATCTATTATATCACCACAATCTAAAGTATGTACGTACCATATACTGGAATGTGAATTGATTGATGTGGATCCTTTCCATATCTATTATATCATACAATCTAAAGTATGTACGTGCCATATACTGGAATGTGAATTGATTGATATACCCTTTTCCATATCTATTATATCACTACAATCTAAAGTATGTACGTACCATATACTGGAATGTGAATTGATTGATGTGGACAGTAGATATGAAATGGCGGTTCTGGAACACCTTGGTGGGGTATGGTGGGGTATATTGGGGTATGCCGTGGGGTATTGTGACATCATCAATTTGGGGTATGGGGTATGGGTGAGTCAGGTCTATTTTTAAAACGTAGTTCTATTTTGGGACACCGATAACGTCATCGAGGGTGTTATAAAACCTAGGGTGTAAGGCATCAGAAATCAAATCATTTCAACCCTCCAACCAAACGTACATTTATTCAAGTGAAGTTGATAAGATGACCCTTCCACCAATCCTTGGTCGATTATATTTTCTTGGCGATCGGGATTATTGTGCAACCGTGAACACATTCAACAACCAACTCAAAATCCATATAAGAAAGTTTTTTCGAACCAAAAGCCATCCCAGGTGAGGCACCTCCTCTCTTGCCAACCAAATACGGGGTGGCCCTCGACATAAAAGAATGGAAGGAACTGATGAAGATCGCACCAGAACTCAATACCGCGATTGAGAAATATCAAGCGAGACAAGAACCATCAGTAGACAATTTGGAATATACTAAAAAACTGAAAAACAAGAGAGTTGTAAATCATAAACCATACGACCGAAACTTGAATGAATGAACAGATACCACATGAAAAGAATAAAGAAATTAAACGAAACAAAAAAAAACAAAAAAAAAATTGTCTGTACTTCTTGAGTCGTCACATTAATTTCATAAAATAAAATAATTGACTTTCCCCGCTCTATTAACTAACGGTTTTCCACTTTAATTGTTTCTGTACTCACAATGACACATCCGCATAATTGTCTCAATTACACGTTTGATTGCACAAACACTTCAATATATCTACATGGAACACATTATTAAATATCACAGCGGGAGGGTATCTGGAAAATCATTTTTCAGCAATATACCCAAGGTGCGAGAAATTATAAAGCAAACTATTTTGTATCCCAAAAATCAAGGACCAGATAAAACCCACCTGGACAGGTAACGATAAATTGGTAATTTGTTTTTTATACACACCTCGACCATTTGTAGTGATCTATATACATCTCTTGATTTTAGGTGGGTTTATTATAGTTACCCATTTAGTAACTCAATTGGAGTGAATGGCCTCACTAATAAACCCTGTCACAGGGTAAAAGTTGTAGTGGGGTCAAGAGGCCAACTTATAACTGCATACCCTATATTGTGAGAAAAAAAGAAAGAAAGAGAGAAGAAAAAAAATAAAAGAAAGAAGAAGAAGAAGAAGAAGAAGAAGAAGAAGCAAAAGAAGAAGAAGAAAAAGAAAAAAATAATAATACTATGATAATGTAAATAATAAAACCGTCAAGTGAAATTATTGTACATTTGCGCGCGTGTAAAACAAAACAAATCAACGATCCACATCATTTAAATATTAGTTTTATTATCAACAATCCTTTTATATACATTGATTGGAATACAATTTTTCCAATGGTTCATAGTTCTCATTTATATTTATTCCTTCTTCTCACCTACTTTATTATCCATACAATCTTCCCAGGGAAAGTTGGCATTCGTATCAAAATGTATGTAATCACTTATCATCAGGTTTAATTGTTCATCCCATGCTTCATTGAAAATGTCTTCACTAAATAATGAATCACTTATCAGGTTTGATTGTGCTTCCCACGCATCATAAACACTATCCTCGTCAAATAATGTAATTGTGCTTAAATTTTCAAAGTCCATCAAATCATCTGTATTGAAAATTACACTTGTATCTACGGTTTCTACATTTAATTGTTCGTTCCAATACTGACACCACCAATTCAACGATTTGTCATTTTGGTCACTCTGTCCATCACAGTACCATGGCTCGGTCTGATCTTCATGAATGGTAACTTCTACCGGTACATCCGTCATATTTTTATACAGTTCATTAACTACTTTTTCGACATCAAACTCTTCCTGACTCGCCAGGTTGGCGTTCTGTCGTTGGTATACAGGTCTATTCTTTTTGAGTACGTTGTGAATTTCTTTATCGACGGTATTAATATTCTCTTTCAGTCCTTCCCATTCTGATAAGGTTAGGACAATACCTTCATTGGTTGGAGTGTCATCCTTGTATTTTCTGATTGCAACCACTACATTTCTTCGAAAGTCTTGATGTATACCAACTGTAATTTCAATATTCTTCTCTTCTAGTTCCATGTTGACCTCTCGCAGTGTATTTTTAAACGAATACAGTGAGCTTATTCTTTTTTATAAGCGAGGATTCTAATACAAGCTATGATGTAATTGTTTATGCTTCTTTATAAATCATAAGTTAAAATCTGGACATGACATCATACACTTATATAAAAAACCCTTCCCGCCATTTTCAATTAAAAATCTGAAAATAGGAAAATGACATAGATGTTCTATTTTGAAAATGACATCATTCATTCAAGTTAACCCCTATAAATATGAGCAGAATACTCCAATCCAGTACAGAGTTTCAGCAACCATCAAGCACAGAACAACTCCAAAGAAAAAGAAACGATGGAGGATAACGACTGGTTAGAACAATTCATCGACCCAACTATACAATTATATGAAGTACCAGAAATTATCCGCATGGATGAACCGCGACAACCCTTCACATGTAATATATGCAAGGTACCTTTTACACAAAAATACAGTTTGAATCGACACTATAAAGAACAACATAACAGAACAGATACACTCACCTGTCCTAACTGTTCCAAAGAATTCACTAGAAAACAACACTTGGAAATACACGAGAAAGTGTGTAACGGCGGCTCTTCTAAACGAAAACACCTCTCAGACTGTCCAGAACTAACCCCACCAGCAAAGAAATCCAGATTGATAGGTCAAACACTCATTGATTACGAGGTATGTACATAGTTTCTTCATTCATACCCTTAGTTGATAACAGTTAACATAGTAATAAAATAAAACATAAATTCATAGCTCTATCAAGCATCACTGAATAAAAGTAATAATTAACACACAAAGAGATGACACAGGGATCCCAATTTGTACACATATGTTTAGCAATGCTGTTGTTTTTTCAGTTGGCTAACATTCCCGATGTAATGTATCAAGAATATAGTGGACCACTCCTAGGTGATGATGTTCATGATGAGCATGATAAAAATAAAACACTCACCTGTCCTAACTGTTCCAAAGAATTCACTACAAAACAACACTTGGAAATACATGAGAAAGTGTGTAACGGTAGTTCTTCCAAACGAGAGCACCTCCCAGACTGTCCAGAACTAACCCCACCAACAAAGAAATCCAGATTAATAGGTCAAAAACTCATTGATTACGAGGTATGTACATAGTTTCCACATTTATACCCTAGTTGATAACAGACGCTTTCAAGCAACACTGAACATCAAGTAATAATAATTCATGACACACATCACTACACAAATAGATGACACAGGGATCCTACAATATTTTATAATAATTTTGTTTCTCAGTTGAACCATATTCCCGATGAAATGATGGAGGAGTATGAGGGACCACTCTTAGGTGAAGATGTACAACAGGAGGGAGGTGGAGAAGTTGAAGAGGACTGTGCATTGGATGAAAATGCAACGATAAGTAAATTTAACCCAACCCAGCGTGAGAGACATGATCTCCTTCTCACATTACAAGGGAAAAAGAAACATGTCCTCAAACAACTCAAAAAACAACTTGAAAAACAACGAGGAATCAAGTGGTTTCTCTGTACAAAAGTGGAGATGATCAAATCCTCTCCTGATGGTGAAGATCAAGTCTCCACCCCCCACTTCAGAAGCGTGTGTCACACTACCACCCACCCAAACGACTTAGAAAAGGCTTACGATGAAGCAGTCGAAAAAAAATAAAAACGTCCTTCCTGGAGTTCCAACGGGAAGGGTCCGGCTGGCAACTCAGTCAGGTAATAATAATAATAATAATATTTATTTATTTATTTATTTATTTATTTATTTATTTTTATTTATTTATTTATTTATTTATTTATTTATTTATTTATTTATTTATTTATTTGTTTGTTTTTTTTATTTATTTATTTATTTATTTATTTATTTATTTATTTATTTATTTATTTATTTATTTATTTATTTATTTATTTATTTATTTATTTATTTATTTATTTATTTATTTATTTATTTATTTATTTATTCACAGTGAATGATTTATTTACAGGTCCTTCATCTCGAATTAGGAGTGGCTGTATACACCCCCCTGGAAGGTGCCAGCTACCTCCCCCTCCCTAAGAAAATCAAGAACAAGAAGGCGGTACTCAATATTCAGAACCAAGATCAAAAATGCTTTCTGTGTCATTATTATAAATAACAATGTACATCATGAAAATTAAAACACTTAATTTGAAGAAAAACGTGGCCCTCTTAATAGTATATTTCTTTTGTTCTCAAAATGAAGATACGTGAAAAAAGTGGCCCCCGTGGCCCTCTTTCTTTTGTTCTGAAATCGGATAAACGTGAAAAATGGCCCCCGTGGCCCTCCCTTGAGATCTTAGGATACACATATGCACATTTCATGGAAATGAAATTGTGTAAGTGATTTTTTTTTTTTTTTTTTTTTTTTGTGTGTGAATTTTTTTTTTTTCATGACAGGGAAAGCTTAAAAGAGGGATGATTTCTAACTTGTATTCATTTACGATGGTGCAGCGAAAACGAAAAGACTGTCCCATTCCTGGTTGTTTTAAACCACAATTATTGAGACTAGCCAATCATTTAGCTAAAGTTCACACGCTCAATTCTGATGAACGTAAACCTTGGTTAGAACGTGTGCGAATTAAACATATAAGCGATCAACAATCCAACAATGACTTAGTGTTCAATCAACCACCGTCTGCAATGGATGTCTCGTTCAAAAATCCAACCAACATTCAAGTGTGTGGACCAACCTGTTGTGGGAAATCGTATTGGACCGAAAACCTTTTACGACATGCGGATGAGCTGTTTACACATCCCATTCATAAGATTGTCTATTGTTATGGAGAATTTCAGCCGCGGTTTCTCATTATGGAACGCGAAATTCCAAACCTTCAATTCATTCAAGGATTCCCAGAGGAAATCTATCCTCTCTTTGATAAGACCCCAGGCCTTTTGGTGTTGGACGATCTGATGCGAGAGAGTAGTACAAATGACGCTATGATGAACTTAATCACTCGAGGTTGTCATCATCGTAACATTTCAACCATCTTCCTGGTTCAAAACATGTTTAGTGGAAACAAACACTCCAGAACCATTTCTCTGAACACCCATTACATCGTATGTTTCAAAAATCCCAGAGATTCTTTAGGGGTGTCTACTTTAGCCCGACAAGCCTTTCCTAGAGCTGTTCCCTATGTGATGGAGAGTTTTGAAGACGCGACCAAACAACCTTATGGTTATTTACTTTTTGATTTGCACCCTTCCACACCTGACAACATTAGACTTCGAACCTCCATTTTAACGGATGAGCAACAAGTGGCGTACGTAAAACGCATATAAACTGCGACACACGAGAAACTCAATCATTTGATCATGTCTCAGCGGATGAGACACAACGCCGATCTTTTACGCGTATTGGCTCGTGCAAGTAAAAAACAAAGGAAGGCGATTTTAGAAACGTGTCACATTGACTTAGTCAAGTGTCTTGCTGAAATTTCACTGAACGTACTTGAAGGGGTGGTGCCTATCAGCCCCACACAGAAAAATAAACTGAAACGTTACAAGTCGCTCTTGAGGTCGTTGGCCGATAAGAAAGTGTCTTTGAAGAAAAAGAAAACTAAGTTGAACCAGAGTGGTGGTAATTTATTGACATTACTCCTACCTCCTGTACTGTCAGCACTTGGAAGCTTACTTATAAAATGAAACACAGCCGTAAAATGCTGTTGGTCCCTGAAGAGGTCATGCGTTTGATTCAACAAAAAACCGACCTACAAACCTCACCGCTGGTGAAATCCATGAGCTCAATCAACCAGCAAATGAACCAAACCTTAACCGATCCCAATGTACCCGATGACATCAAACTCAAAAATCATGAACAATTGTTTAATCGTTACATGAATCTACAAGAACAGCGAGAGAGATACATCCCTACCGTGAAAATTCACTCAGAATTTACACCGCAGGTATCCCAACAACCGCAGGTATCCCAACAAACTCAAGAACAACAAACTCCACCCATCTCAGATTCTGAGATCTTGACCACGGTTCCTAAAAAGTTTCGAAGTCAAGCTGAAGGCTTATTGCGCTGGGTGAAAAAAACTCCCGAGGCGGTCAAGTGGGATGACAGGGGTGTGGTCTCTTTGGACGGTACCCCCATTCAGGGCTCAAGCATATCGGATTTGGTCAACGATGTTTTGAGAACACGAAGAGGGTTTTCTCCCGCTGGAAGAGATGATTTCACTCGAGTTTTAGCTAAGTTAAACACCCCCGAGGACTTTATAAGAAACGAGGGCAGAAGAAAATTGATGGCTTTGCATAAAATTGATGAGAGTCTACCCCCCTCTACACCATCTTTACCCACCCTACATCCCAGTCCTCCCAGTCGACCTAGAAAACGACCGATTTCCCCCGCCTTACAGAAGAGAGGACTGAAGGGTCCCCCTCCAGGGAAGAGGGGTCTGGACTGGATTTCCTATGATTGATTGATTGTAACCAAGAAACGAATAAAAATGTTTCAAGTACTTTATTGTCTCATTTTCTTCATTACAAATTCATAGACCGAGTGGTCGTTGTGCTGTTTGTCTGAACTAAATAAGTTAACAGTGGACGTCATGCTCACACCACGTGCTCGGTGCATTATATAAAACACACAGTATTCCCCACAGACAGCCGTAAAAGGGCTTTGTAGTTTTTTGGGGTTGAAGGTTTTATTTGTACTGTTTCGTTTGAGAAAGTTTACAAAATGTGGACTATAAAATTGAGGTGGGTGTCCGTAACTGTCAAAAAATTCACCCTGGTGTGGCGAGGTGAAATAAAACGCCACCCAGTGTTGTCCAGGTTTGGTATCTGGGTCTGTGTTGGCAATAAAACCACAGGGAAAAAAGTCAATGATGTAGGGCAATCTGTTTTCAGTAAACACCCCTCCAAACTTTTTCTGGGTCATGGGATCTTGTTGGATGACATGTTCTATCTGTTTGGTATTCATGCTGAGTAGTCGAAGGTCACGTGACGAGAATAGTCAATCTCTACAATGGATTCAAACTCTCCGTAGACAATGAGGTTGACTGCGTTGGGAAGTCCGGTAGTGAACTGTATTTCCAGAGATACGTTTCCCTTCTGCTTCTGATTGAAGTGATTAGAGGAACCGCAGAGGTCGGGGGTTAAATCAAAAACCAAAATACCATAACCTTTATTGTAGTCTCCTCTTCCGATGTCGATTCCAGAGTCGGCAAACAGCCTCCCCGTTCCAGAAAACAGGGACTGATAAGCCTCCATAAAATTGGTTTCCTTAGCTTGTGTTAGTTTCAAGGTGATGGGTTGGAATGGGATCATCTCCCCGTCAATGGTTAGGGTAATAGAATTCGCTTGATACAATTTAAAAGCGAAGGGGTTCTTGGTGTAACTTCCGTTAAAAGAATCAGAATCTACCATGGCCACGACTACGCGTTTGGGTACCAGTCCATTAAACAAATCACTCTTATGTATCGATGGGTTTCCTAATGGGATGGTGTAGGTTTTGCAATCTACCCTTCGTATAGGGTATTTCGCATTCGCTCCCTTTTTCAACTCGTTCAAGTGCTGTAACTGTAGGACAGGACTGGCTTTCACGGTGCGAACTTTCAATACAGCGTTTTGAATTACAATTTTGTAATTAGGGCTGGCCTCTCCCGACATCAAAGCGAACGCTGGGGTGTTGGGCGTTAATTTGATGGTGACGTTGACGTGATTTAACAGGAGACGATCGCTGAACAGCATGTCACAGTGTAAACCTCCAAACAAATCCACAATGTAACTTTTCTGAGTGAACTTATAGCGTTCTTTGAGTCCTGCGTTGGTTCCAGTTGTAGTACAATCTACACTATCCATGGCACCTGCTGTGTCTTTGTAGTAAAGACCTCCCGTTAGAAGGGACTTTTTAGCAGCTGGACCATAGTTTAACAGGGTTTCTAGAGTACTTTTGTAACTGTAAGTTCCTGTTGATTGAGTGACTTGAATTCCGTTGAGAAACAAATCCACTTGTTTGAACAAGCTTTGCAGGAAATTGTTCACAGGTGCGGTTTTTTTTCTCCATTGTCAAGGTCTGTGCCATCGGCTTTGGTCACTTTCACTTTAAGTAATATCATGGTCTTGGCTAAATCCAAATAATTTTCTGTACCCACAATTTGAAATTCTATGGGTGCTGTTGCTGAAATAGCTGACACGGGTTGGTACTCTATCCATTGCCCTTTGTCTAGAACGACTTGAGTTGCTGGTACTGTAAACAAATCCACTTCACTCTTGGTACAAGGAATGGAGTGGGGGTGTACAAAGGCCATGTTAATATCCAAATATGTCTTTTTTACTGGCGACTTTAATTCTTTTTATCACACCCACTGTCTGCGGTGCACGACGTTTTTTCTGTGGTGCTTTTTTCTGAGGAACTTTTTTAGGTCTTTTCACGTTGCCTGTCCGGGGTGAAATGAGCTTTTGCTTTGGAGCCCTACGTTTTTAAACGTTTTGCACCACTTCCACTTTGTGGAATGATGTGGTTCAAAGCTTGTCGTTTCATGTTGTTTGCCGTCTGTTGTAGTCTTGCTTGGGCTGAGTCTTTTAGATTATTCCCAGCTAACACATCTTGTGTGATGTTCATTCCAGTGTTGAGTGCGGCTTGACCGATTGATTTAGCCCCCTTCTGAAGGAAGGGGAAAGCTTTTCTAGCTAATGATTGGAAAAAGGAGCCGAGACCGTAACCCTTTTTGAAACTGTCCACCGTGGAACACCATCATCTGTCCTCCTTGTTGTTTAACCATTTTATTGGAAATAGGGTGATTGGCGGAGCCTAAAATTCAATGTGATCACCACGCGTCCACGTTCAAATGGGATTTTTTCCCCTGTGTCGTTGGTTATAAGGACTTCTACAATTTCAAAGTCTCTCGTGGTGAGAGAGAGGTACTGGGGGTTGTCGTAGTTGATCGTGATAATTTCTCCGTCTTTGCCTTTTGCGGGAACGATACGTAATAGGGGAGCACGAATGTCCCCTACAATCTGACTTTCCACTAGATTCAGGTACACATAGAGTGATTGAAGACCGATATTCAAATCACTGACGAAGGGTGCTGTGGTTGTCTTGGTCATGATAATGTCGTTGCTAAACCCCAAAATCACTCCCAAGTCGTTTTCAAAACTAAGCTTCTTCCCTGTGTCTAGTGTTATCGTGACTTTTTGAGATCGAGTATCCAACTTGAAGGAAATACCGGTGACTGCATCATATTTGATTGCTTTATCTAGTTCTGTGATAACCTCTACGATGGTTGAATAATAACCTACTGGAATCAATGCGACCGTCCACACTTCATCACCATCGTCGTAATAAAATTTACAGTTTTCCCTTCTAATATTAAACCACGTGTGGGGAAACGTGATGGAGGCGAGTCCTACTTCCCAATTCCCTGATAAATCCACGTGCTCGGGAAGTTTGACTTTATATTCTGCTAGAGTGTTATTGGGGAAAATGGTCATGGAGCTGTTGCTGGGCAGCGTTATGTAGAACGAACTGACTACCATGGTTGGTTGAGGTAAATGAAACCACTTAACACACAACTGAAGTTTATAATACTTTTATTATTCAATTCACCACGGTTGATTACACAACAATCATTTTTCAATGTCACTTTGTAAGACCCAGCTGTTGTATTTGTCTGGGTACCCTAACCACTTGACTAATACTTCAACTCGTTTTCCTCGTTTACGTTTCTTCAAAATCTTTTCTATCTTATACACTTCATCCTCTCCCTTGGTCTGAACATGTTGTAATTCTTGCTTGTAAAAGGTTCCTTCTAACTCATCCCCATCGTACTCTTTCAACTTGTACACTGGTGGGTTTCGAGGTAGACGCTTGGAAACGTAAAATATTTCCTCACTCCAGTTGGGTAGATAACCTTTCTCAAACAACCCTTTGGACTTGGAAATACGCACCTGATCGCCTAGTTCGAAAGCATATCCCCTCTTCGGGGGTTGGTTGCCATACAAGGTCATCCAAACCTGTTTTTCATTGTTTTTCGTGACTGATGCTGGGGTTCTNGGTTCTCTGAATACTTCTGTGGTAGGAATGGTTGTAGGCCTGAACCAGTTCGGGTAATGCATCTGTATACTTCAAGGTTCCTTTCAGGGTGAAGTATCGATACATTCGCTGTTTTAATGATCTATTAAAACGCTCAACAATGCTGGCTTTTATTTTTGTGTTATACGTGTGGTACAATTTGATATTTTTTTCTTTTAAAAACGATTGAAATTTCCGATTGGTAAATTCACTTCCACGGTCTGAATGGATTTTTTCAGGTTGACGACTGGATTCTTTTAATATCTGTTGAAACGCATGAATTAGTGTTGCACCGGTTTTGTCTTTCAGAGGAACAGCCCAGGCATATTTTGAGAGAACGTCAATGCAGCACAGTATGAATCTGTTATTCTTGTTGTATTTCTTGAGAGATTGAAGGTCAATCAAATCCAGTTCCCACACGGCATCCATGGATCCTACGATAACTCGGTTTCTACGGAATTGTTTACGCGCTGGTCGGTGGAGTGAATAAACCCGTTGTGCTTTTAACCATTCTCGAACTTTTCTTTTCGTGACTTTTTTATTTTGCTTTTTAGCAGCATAGTATAGGGCATCTACGCTTCCGAGGCTCCCTCCTTGGTTTATGTTGTAGTACAGTTTCTCTAGAAGGTTCTCCATCGATGTGAGAGTTTTCTATAACCACTTTACCCCCGCAACACGCGAGAACACAACGAATTTTACGAAATATGTTTTGAAAGTTAAGATTGGGAATGGAACTAAGGCACCCACAACCCATGTCTTTATCCTATGAAATCAAACACGAGACTGATTTATGGTGTAGAAAAACATCCTTTTATTCAGTTTGTCATCACTACTTTAAATTTATCATAAGTATCTAGTGACCATGCGCTACTGTTATGCATGGTGTCACACATCATATTTACAAAGTCGGTAATGATTAGATCATCATCCCAGGAATGCACCATCTCTTCCCAAATGGTAAACACCATGTGGGTGGACATGGATGGGAAGTTTGAAATAAACTCATTCCACTCTGTCGTCATGGGTATACCAACTAGGGTGGTAAACGGAACACACAGATTGTGTAACATTTCGAGATCAATGTCGTTTTTGACATCATCATAGTAACTGTCGAAGATGTCCTCTTCACTTCTGATACAGCATTCATGATCGCGTTGACTGGGCCAATTCTGCTCACAACCCTCACAATGGAACTTTTTGAAAATGCTTCTCTGACATAGTTCAGCATAGAGGTAGGTCAGTACTTGACGGACTTTGACGCGTCCAACCACCTCTACTTCATCACTGACAATCATAACTACTTTGTCGTCTATGAGGGAGACGCTTTGTATCATCTTCGAACTTGATACGTTCATGAATGGTCCACAGAGGTCCTTGGTAGTAATCTCGAATCCAACAATAAATGAGGGGTATAATGGTGAGCAACATGAGCAGCCACCACATCTCCGTAGAATGAAGAAGATCCCAGTTTTATACTCTTCTTTATACAGAAAGCATAACGTCATGATTCTGTTTTTAGAAAATGACCACATTTTCTATTTACATCAGGATGATGTAATCTGTTTAGAAATGAGTTATAAGAAGCCATAGTACTTAAGTATGGGAGTTAGTTTGATCTAGACACCAAACTTGAAAAAGAACACGATGACCAGATCTATGATGACGCCATCTGCGGTTCTGGAAGATCTTTTGCAAAAAGTGAATGTACAAAGTGTGACTGTGGATCAACCCAATTCTATAGTTGTGAAATTCAACATGGCCGACCCCGTCCATCAAAGACAGCGAAAAGCCCTAACAACAACACCTGCTTCAGAAGTGTACAAGGAAACCAAGAAAGTGGTCTTAGACGGTCAAGTGACTGTCGTACGCGTGGGAATAAAACAAGAGTTTAGTTTTCCTGCTGAGTGGTATTACCATGTGGTAGAATCAGATACGTTTTTTTAAAGCACCTACAGTGGATGCAGTTTTGGCTTACGAGTTTTGGATAAAGAACCGTGACATAATTAACTGTAATCTCACCCCATCTGTACAGAAGCGATTTCAAACTGAACACAAAGGGGATAAAGGCGAAGAGAAGAAGGAGTCCAGAAAGAGGAGCGGTTTGTTTGATGTGCCATTTACAAGTAAAAAGATTATGTTTGGACCCCATCAAGTATCAGACCAACCTTTATTTGTGTCAAAAGAACTTTTTTAAACAATGAACCCTTATCATTTAAAAATACTATTCTTTCAACGATGTAACAACATGTAAATAAATAAATAAATTGATTAGCTAAATTGAACATTAAAACCTTTTTTATGATTAAAATGAATCACAGGCGAATTTGTTGAATTGAATTTATTTTCGTTTTTCTTAATTAGTACATGCGTATAATTTTAACTGTTTCTTTAATCTTTCGACGAAGATCATAACTTGATAGGAGTGGGTTATTGTTCAACCAAGAGTACAACCCAGTTTTGGTTTTAGCTGTGAGTTCAAATGGGCTCATGCAGTCTAAGACTTTTGTATTAGCATTTTCATGGTTTACAGTCTGTAGAGCATGATCAAAGTGAAAATCTATCTTTTCCTCTTCTGATAGCATGAGGCATTCCACTGTTTTATTCTGTTTACACCCACAACACCGTTCCATATCAATTTGAACAAGATGCCGACAAACCTCCACGGCATAAGTTGAAATGTAGAGCTTTTCCGCTAATGTGTTGGGATCCATAGTTTGATTTTTGAATAAATGTACGTTTGGTTGGAGGGTTGAAATGATTTGATTTCTGATGCCTTACACCCTAGGTTTTATAACACCCTCGATGACGTTATCGGTGTCCCAAAATAGAACTACGTTTTAAAAATAGACCTGACTCACCCATACCCCATACCCCAAATTGATGATGTCACAATACCCCACGGCATACCCCAATATACCCCACCATACCCCACCAAGGTGTTCCAGAACCGCCATTTCATATCTACTAATATGTTCTATGGTGGGACCATTGGTCAGTGTATCCGTATTACACCTAAGAGTAACTATGGCTCTACAAGCTGTATGAGAACAGAGCTGTATGGTGTACCACAGACTACAGGTATGTAGTATGGGTAGATATGATAGCTTGTACTGTCATATAGTAGTATATGTTGTATGGTGGGATCATTGGTCAGTATATCCGTATTACACCTAAGAGTAACTATGGCTCTACAAGCTGTATGAGAACAGAGCTGTATGGTGTACTACAGACTACAGGTATGTAGTATGGGTAGATATGATAGCTTGTACTGTCATATAGTAGTATATGTTGTATGGTGGGACCATTGGTCAGTGTATCCGTATTGCACCTAAGACTAAGTATGGACCTAACAAGCTGTATGAGAACAGAGCTGTATGGTGTACCACAGACTACAGGTATGTAGTATGGGTAGATATAATAGCTTGTACTGTCATATAGTAGTATATGTTCTATGGTGGGATCATTGGTCAGTGTATCCGTATTGCACCTAAGAGTAAGTATGGACCTAACAAGCTGTATGAGAACAGAAGTGTCCCCGATTAGTGTACCACTTGTGATACGCTAGAAGTCTCGACACATTAAATATGTATGTAACTTGTCGAACAAAATGTTTGTATTCCATCTCCTTTTCTATATCCGGTACTAGTTCGTAGAGAGGACACAGTTGGGGAACATAGTTCAGTCTTCTGCTCTAGATAGATAGATACATTTATCTTATGAGGCGAGTCAAATAAATGAGTTTGTGCTATGTGGCGGTTCCCACCAATCATGTCATTAGCCGTGTTCACACTAGACCTCTAAAGTAGGCCTTAAGTATATTTTAGTCTTACTTTCAGTGTGAACAGGATTTTGTACTTAAAAGTAACATACTTTGTAAAGTTATGGTTACGTCTGCACTTCAAAAGGGCCGAAGTAAGAGTCCAAGACGGTTTTAACCACACTTACGGTCATACTTTAGGTCGTCTAACAAAAAAACGTCAATCACATCGTCCATTTAGTAAAATATGCTACGTTGTGCGAAGCTCGTAATTTAGTTGCTTTCAGTTCTAGCTTGAACAAATCGGCAGTATCGATATTCGCCGACGATGTCTCACCCTGTTTCGAGCAAATCAGTTCAACTATCCGGCAGCCATACGACGAGTACATTTTGACTTTAATTTTGTGTTAGTTTTTGTGCTTTTTATTTGTTCGAATTTAGCTGCAAGGCTTCCTCCATTAGAAAAAGGAAATGCATTCGCTGATCAAGCATTAACAGCATGGAAATGATCTGCATGTTGATGTGCAACGTTCGTGGGAATAGATCGGTAGTTTCGAATTTCCCATCCCTTGATTACTTCTAAGTATTACTTATGAAGTCAGTGTGAACGCTTATCTAACAAAGTAACCATCCATTACTCCAAGTATAACTTACGAACGTATCTTACTTAATCCCTTGATTGACAGGTGATTACTTCTAAGTACTACTTATGAAGTCAGTGTGAACGCTTATCTAACAAAGTAACCATCCATTACTCCAAGTATAACTTACCAACGTATTACTCCAAGTATAACTTACGAACGTATTACTCCAAGTATAACTTACGAACGTATTACTCCAAGTATAACTTACGAACGTATTACTCCAAGTATAACTTACGAACGTATTACTCCAAGTATAACTGTCTTACGAACACATTACTCCAAGTATAACTTACGAACGTATTACTCCAAGTATAACTTACGAACATATTACTCCAAGTATAACTTATCAACGTATTACTCCAAGTATAACTTACGAACGTATTACTCCTTACTCCAAGTATAACTTACGAACGTATTACTCCAAGTATAACTTATCAACGTATTACTCCAAGTATAACTTACCAACGTATTACTCCAAGTATAACTTATCAACGTATTACTCCAAGTATAACTTACCAACGTATTACTCCAAGTATAACTTACCAACGTATTACTCCAAGTATAACTTACCAACGTATTACTCCAAGTATAACTTACCAACGTATTACTCCAAGTATAACTTACGAACGTATTACTCCAAGTATAACTTACCAACGTATTACTCCAAGTATAACTTACCAACGTATTACTCCAAGTATAACTTACCAACGTATTACTCCAAGTATAACTTACCAACGTATTACTCCAAGTATAACTTACCAACGTATTACTCCAAGTATAACTTACCAACGTATTACTCCAAGTATAACTTACCAACGTATTACTCCAAGTATAACTTACCAACGTATTACTCCAAGTATAACTTACCAACGTATTACTCCAAGTATAACTTACCAACGTATTACTCCAAGTATAACTTACCAACGTATTACTCCAAGTATAACTTACGAACGTATTACTCCAAGTATAACTTACGAACATATTACTCCAAGTATAACTTACCAACGTATTACTCCAAGTATAACTTACGAACGTATTACTCCAAGTATAACTTACCAACGTATTACTCCAAGTATAACTTACGAACGTATTACTCCAAGTATAACTTACCAACGTATTACTCCAAGTATAACTTACGAACGTATTACTGCAAGTATAACTTATCAACGTATTACTCCAAGTATAACTTACCAACGTATTACTCCAAGTATAACTTACCAACGTATTACTCCAAGTATAACTTACGAACATATTACTCCAAGTATAACTTACCAACGTATTACTCCAAGTATAACTTACGAACGTATTACTCCAAGTATAACTTATCAACGTATTACTCCAAGTATAACTTACCAACGTATTACTCCAAGTATAACTTACGAACATATTACTCCAAGTATAACTTACCAACGTATTACTCCAAGTATAACTTACGAACATATTACTCCAAGTATAACTTACCAACGTATTACTCCAAGTATAACTTACGAACGTATTACTCCAAGTATAACTTATCAACGTATTACTCCAAGTATAACTTACCAACGTATTACTCCAAGTATAACTTACGAACATATTACTCCAGTATAACTTACCAACGTATTACTCCAAGTATAACTTACCAACGTATTACTCCAAGTATAACTTACGAACGTATTACTCCAAGTATAACTTATCAACGTATTACTCCAAGTATAACTTACCAACGTATTACTCCAAGTATAACTTACGAACATATTACTCCAAGTATAACTTACCAACGTATTACTCCAAGTATAACTTACCAACGTATTACTCCAAGTATAACTTACCAACGTATTACTCCAAGTATAACTTACCAACGTATTACTCCAAGTATAACTTACCAACGTATTACTCCAAGTATAACTTACGAACGTATTACTCCAAGTATAACTTACGAACATATTACTCCAAGTATAACTTACCAACGTATTACTCCAAGTATAACTTACCAACGTATTACTCCAAGTATAACTTACCAACGTATTACTCCAAGTATAACTTACCAACGTATTACTCCAAGTATAACTTACCAACGTATTACTCCAAGTATAACTTACGAACGTATTACTCCAAGTATAACTGTCTTACGAACACATTACTCCAAGTATAACTTACGAACGTATTACTCCAAGTATAACTTACGAACATATTACTCCAAGTATAACTTATCAACGTATTACTCCAAGTATAACTTACGAACGTATTACTCCTTACTCCAAGTATAACTTACGAACGTATTACTCCAAGTATAACTTATCAACGTATTACTCCAAGTATAACTTACCAACGTATTACTCCAAGTATAACTTATCAACGTATTACTCCAAGTATAACTTACCAACGTATTACTCCAAGTATAACTTACCAACGTATTACTCCAAGTATAACTTACGAACGTATTACTCCAAGTATAACTTACGAACGTATTACTCCAAGTATAACTTACGAACGTATTACTCCAAGTATAACTTACCAACGTATTACTCCAAGTATAACTTACCAACGTATTACTCCAAGTATAACTTACCAACGTATTACTCCAAGTATAACTTACCAACGTATTACTCCAAGTATAACTTACCAACGTATTACTCCAAGTATAACTTACCAACGTATTACTCCAAGTATAACTTACCAACGTATTACTCCAAGTATAACTTACCAACGTATTACTCCAAGTATAACTTACCAACGTATTACTCCAAGTATAACTTACCAACGTATTACTCCAAGTATAACTTACCAACGTATTACTCCAAGTATAACTTACGAACGTATTACTCCAAGTATAACTTACGAACATATTACTCCAAGTATAACTTACCAACGTATTACTCCAAGTATAACTTACGAACGTATTACTCCAAGTATAACTTACCAACGTATTACTCCAAGTATAACTTACGAACGTATTACTCCAAGTATAACTTACCAACGTATTACTCCAAGTATAACTTACGAACGTATTACTGCAAGTATAACTTATCAACGTATTACTCCAAGTATAACTTACCAACGTATTACTCCAAGTATAACTTACCAACGTATTACTCCAAGTATAACTTACGAACATATTACTCCAAGTATAACTTACCAACGTATTACTCCAAGTATAACTTACGAACGTATTACTCCAAGTATAACTTATCAACGTATTACTCCAAGTATAACTTACCAACGTATTACTCCAAGTATAACTTACGAACATATTACTCCAAGTATAACTTACCAACGTATTACTCCAAGTATAACTTACGAACATATTACTCCAAGTATAACTTACCAACGTATTACTCCAAGTATAACTTACGAACGTATTACTCCAAGTATAACTTATCAACGTATTACTCCAAGTATAACTTACCAACGTATTACTCCAAGTATAACTTACGAACATATTACTCCAGTATAACTTACCAACGTATTACTCCAAGTATAACTTACCAACGTATTACTCCAAGTATAACTTACGAACGTATTACTCCAAGTATAACTTATCAACGTATTACTCCAAGTATAACTTACCAACGTATTACTCCAAGTATAACTTACGAACATATTACTCCAAGTATAACTTACCAACGTATTACTCCAAGTATAACTTACCAACGTATTACTCCAAGTATAACTTACCAACGTATTACTCCAAGTATAACTTACCAACGTATTACTCCAAGTATAACTTACCAACGTATTACTCCAAGTATAACTTACGAACGTATTACTCCAAGTATAACTTACGAACATATTACTCCAAGTATAACTTACCAACGTATTACTCCAAGTATAACTTACCAACGTATTACTCCAAGTATAACTTACCAACGTATTACTCCAAGTATAACTTACCAACGTATTACTCCAAGTATAACTTACCAACGTATTACTCCAAGTATAACTTACGAACGTATTACTCCAAGTATAACTTACCAACGTATTACTCCAAGTATAACTTACCAACGTATTACTCCAAGTATAACTTACCAACGTATTACTCCAAGTATAACTTACGAACATATTACTCCAAGTATAACTTATCAACGTATTACTCCAAGTATAACTTACGAACGTATTACTCCTTACTCCAAGTATAACTTACGAACGTATTACTCCAAGTATAACTTATCAACGTATTACTCCAAGTATAACTTACCAACGTATTACTCCAAGTATAACTTATCAACGTATTACTCCAAGTATAACTTACCAACGTATTACTCCAAGTATAACTTACGAACGTATTACTCCAAGTATAACTTACCAACGTATTACTCCAAGTATAACTTACGAACGTATTACTCCAAGTATAACTTATCAACGTATTACTCCAAGTATAACTTACCAACGTATTACTCCAAGTATAACTTACCAACGTATTACTCCAAGTATAACTTACCAACGTATTACTCCAAGTATAACTTACCAACGTATTACTCCAAGTATAACTTACCAACGTATTACTCCAAGTATAACTTACCAACGTATTACTCCAAGTATAACTTACCAACGTATTACTCCAAGTATAACTTACCAACGTATTACTCCAAGTATAACTTACGAACGTATTACTCCAAGTATAACTTACGAACGTATTACTCCAAGTATAACTTACCAACGTATTACTCCAAGTATAACTTACCAACGTATTACTCCAAGTATAACTTACCAACGTATTACTCCAAGTATAACTTACCAACGTATTACTCCAAGTATAACTTATCAACGTATTACTCCAAGTATAACTTACCAACGTATTACTCCAAGTATAACTTACCAACGTATTACTCCAAGTATAACTTACCAACGTATTACTCCAAGTATAACTTACGGCCTACTTGGGGCTTAGTGTGAACACGGCTATTATTGCATTTCCATCACGACGGTTCACAAGAGGTGATTGAAACTGGAAATAAATAATTAATAATAATAATGTATTCATTTATATTGGGTATACAATATACATTGCAAAGTCGCCGTTTAGGAAATGAAAATGAATGAAAACATCACCAATTGATCTAGCCAACATCTATCGGCTTATTTTGCCATTAAAAATATTTAAACTTCGTCGACTAATTTATATATTTCAACAGGAAGCCCAAGCTCAATACTTGTGAATTTACAAATCGGTTAAATTTATTAGTAGATTTGTATATCGTACGATTATTAAAACAATATTCATATATTATGCTTACCAATTACAAGTTTTTCTAATATGTATCCACAGAGAAGAAACATTGTAGTATTGTGTAGTTTCTAAAAAGATGAGTCGTTTATTCTTTCAGTTTGCTCCAAGATGTCTGTTGGTTTATCATATTCCATTGTGGTTCCTGATCACCGGTTCACTGCTAGTTCTTATTATGACCAACGTTATGTACCTAGTAATGCCAGGCTTGTCACATCAAGTAAGGCTTGGGGCCCTAAAACAACTGATGGTCAATGGCTACAGATAGACCTTGGTTCTGTGGTGTATTTATGTGCTGTTGCTACACAAGGTGCTGGTTCATCATTAAAGAACGAGTTTGTGAAAACCTACAAGCTTAGAATGTCCATGGATAACATCAACTGGGAATATTACCAGCAAAATAATATAGATAAGGTATGTTGTAAGTTATTTTAAAGCCTGGTTCACACTAGCTAGCGTCGGAATCGGAATCGTAAGATAGAGGAGCTTGTGAACAGTGTGAACAAATAATCGGAGTCGGAATCGTAAGAGGGGCTTATGACCAATGTGAACTAATAATCGGAATCGGAATTATAGAAGGAGCTTTTCAGCATGAATTTATCAGTAATCATCCAGCTCCTTATGTCTCGGATGCAGTCAGACATCGACCTCAAAGCAGCCTCAGCGTCTCCAGACAGGTTCGGACTAAACGATACGTATAGCTGCGTGTCGTCAGCATAGCAATGCACCTTTGGTAAATGCTTTTCCACTATCGCGAATAGCTTGCTTGTGTAGATTGTAAACAACACCGGGCCGAGGCAGGAACCCTGTGGAACACCATGCTTAAGGGAAAACTTAGACGACAACCCGTTATTCACGGACACACGCTGAGACAAAAAATAAACAAATAAACTGACTGTTTATTTAAGTGTCCAATGTGTTTTTAGCGCTTGCGCACTAATTGGGGGACACTGTACTCTCGCACACACTACCACTAGCAGATCAATCAAAACATCGTGATGGAGAGTGTCAAACGCGGCGCTAAGGTCCAAGAGTACGAGTAGCGTGACCTGCTGTTCATTCATACTCATCAAGATATCGTTTGTGACTCTGAGCAATGCTGTTTCAGTGCTATGATTTGCCTTGTACGCCGACTGGTATAGGGAATGTAGGTGGCGGTCATGTAGTCTTTCAGCTGATTCGCAACAACCCTTTCTGATAGTTTCGAGACGTAGGGCAGATTGCAGATTGCAGATTGCAGATTGCGGAAGTTCTTGAAGGCGACTTGGACGAAAATCGATCGGAATTTAATTTAGCTGAAACTTCACTGAAATAATCTCAAAGAGCCATACAATTACTGGTTAATGTGTTTTCTCAATATTCCTATGGGAAGTATTACATTTTTATGAATCTTTAGAAGTGTCAGTGAGGTCATCTACTCAACCCTAACAATCAACACAGCTTCGCTACATACATTTCTTTGTGTTAATTTAGTTTCTTGAATTATTTAATTTCTATGAAGCTAAAAGTTTGGGTGAAGGAGTTTTCTTACATTATGTGTGCTTAGGATTGATTGTCTGACAAGTTTTCTTCAATGCAGAGCTGTTATCTGAACAAAACATTTAGATATTTTGATTCACAAAATGATACAAAGAAATGTATGGAGCTGAATGTTGGGTTGAGTAGATCACTGACACTGACACCTCTAATGATTCATAAAAATATAGTACTTCCCTCTGGAATATCGAAAAAAGATTTTAACTAGTGATTATTAGACTCTTGCATAATTTTTCAATGAAGTTTCAGCTAAATTAAATTTCGATCGATTTTCGTCCAAGTAGCACTTTAAGACCGCACTTTTTCAGGAGTGGTGACACAAGTGCCTCCTTCCATGCTCCAGCAAAATGGCCTGTTTCGAACGACATGTTGATCATAGCAGTGATGACGGGCAACATGACGTCAAGAACCTGGAGAACCACGAACGTGGGCATGGGATCCAGGGGGCAGGATTTACTTGCCGCTTTTCCGATTAGATCACGAACCTCATCCTGTGACAGCGACTTGAAGTTAGTGAACGAAGCTCCAGCACAAACGGTTTCGTCAGCAACCAATCAAGATGACACAGCCAGCACATTGATCAAGTGATTTGTTAATGGTGTCGATCTTCAGGTCCAAAATATGACCACCTTCGTGAGTAGCCTGAATAACATGCTGTTTAAGGCCCATTGGCGTAAGTAAGTCCGCAAACTCACAAGCTTCAGGATCATCAACGACATCGACGTGGATATTGAAGTCACCCGTAATAATCAGCGGCTCCGATGGTAGAATGATAGATTTCAAATACTCAGCGAAATATTGAAAGAATGTACTGAGTGACACTGGATGCGCAGCAGAGTAAGGGGGACGGTAGATGATAGACAGTTTCACCCGTAGTGACTTGAAACTAACACCCCATTCAGAGAACTCAAACGAAGTCCTTTCTACAGCGTCGATTTGTTTGACTGATCGAAGATATTCTTGAAAAGTAATCCAGTGCCACCTCCTCTGCGACCT
Source organism: Actinostola sp. cb2023 (assembly GCA_033675265.1). Taxonomy (NCBI): domain Eukaryota; kingdom Metazoa; phylum Cnidaria; class Anthozoa; order Actiniaria; family Actinostolidae; genus Actinostola; species Actinostola sp. cb2023. Next base: position 63,450 of record JAUJYZ010001092.1, read on the forward strand.
GAGCGATTGTGCTGGATAAATTTGCGGGAACCCTGTGGTATAAACTCCAGTTTCACGGCAGTATCATTGCATTTCAGATAACCAAGTTCCAGTCATGGCGAACAAATCAACGTCAGAACTACAAATTAACTCCAGTCAGTCAGCAGACTTAGACTTCGCCGAACGAACATTTGCAGAACATAAAGTCAATGGATGAGGACAATTACGAGGAGAAGGCAACAATGGAGACCATACGATAACAATCCAATTAAAATTCAAAGAAAATAAGCTTCATCTACGCTGTTTTTTGACGGATTTATTCCGAGCTTTCGGGTTCCAGACCCATCGTCAGGGAAATGATGGTACAATGCAATGCTTCAATCGAACATTACGTACAATAACACAACAACAATGATTACTAAGGTGACAAAAATAACGGTGCAGAGCGCGAGCTAGAAATAAAACAAAGTGCGCGGGCGTGACAAAATAGAAAAACATCATAAAAATACTACAGATAGTTCAAACTAATTACACATCGGCTTAGAAATCAAAGGCGTGTAACTTGATGGAATAGTTCTTCCACAGTCTCGGTTAAACAACACATTACAACGACTAGCAATAATAAACGCCTCAGTCCATCTATACGTTTGTTCCAACAATGTTCCTTGGCAAGAATTCTCGAATTCTTCCACTCAATGTTGTGGTTCATTTTATTTGCATGTTCAGCTAAAGCTGACGTCTCAGTCTTCCCGAGGCGTACACTGGCCATGTGCTCTTTTTGCCTTGCCATCATTGATCTACCCGTCTCTCCAATATATTTGACATCACACTCGCCACAGGGTATTTCGTAAACCACTCCTGTACTTGTCTCTTTTGGTAGTACATCTTTTGGTCTCGATAGCTCTTGTTTTAGTGTTACGAATGGCTTAATTGAGGATCTTATTTCATGAGACTGGAGTATACGCTGTATTCTTTCAGTTACACCCTGAACGAAAGCTTATTTTCTTTGAATTGTAATCCTACGCACAAACAATCTTTAAAACAATGCAATTGTTTGCATTACTGTGGCCCAAGGTGTTAATATTTAATGAGTCAATGGCGGCAGGATGCAAATTATCTTGCTCAATTTATCTACAGTGATTCAACGAATTGATAGAACTAAGCCATCGTGAGTCTTGTAACCATTGTGAACTAATAATTGGAGTCGGAATCGGAAGCAGAATGACGACGAAATCGGAATTGGAAGGATCAGATCGAAGGTTTTCTTTACGATTCCGATTATGATTTTGATTCACACTAGGTTCTTGCGATTACACTTACTACACTAGTGATTGTCACATTTGTCTGTATGTATAAAACACTAGACTGCAAAACCCCCCTACTTGTTCGCGAAACTCCGTCGAGAAGAGTTGAAGTGGGGCCGCGAGAGAATGAGGCGAGGCGAAAAGACGAGAGTGGAGTGAGTCGAGAAGGGGAAAAGCGCCAACGACTCGATTGAATTAACGAACTTCTGACTCTTCTCGATTAAGTTTCGCGAATAAGTAGGGACTGTTTTGCAGTCTAATATTAAATTAGATATAAACTGAAACAATATCTCAGATCTCGTTTTTCAATCGAAATATATGATTTTTTTAAATTTGAAAATCCGCCATTTTGTCAGCTAAAAATAGCTCATAATGGCGGAAAATTCAAATTTCAAAAAATCATATCTGATTATATTTTATCATATGCATTACATACATGTACCGAAAAGTCGTCAATGCGGATAAAATATTTTCAGTTTCACAATTGAAAACCCGCAGCACACTAAACAAGTATAGCGACATAAATAACAATAAGCAATTATTGGACGAGGTTGAGCAAAATATCGTGATTTGTCAATGGCGAGCAGATTAATTATTTGCCGATGCCGAAGGCAGAGGCAAATCATTAATCTGCGAGACACTGACAAAATCACGATATTTTGCGATAACCGAGTTCAATGATTGTTTTATCATTCGACTCATTTCTATCAAAAGGAATTTATTGAATATAAACATCAAGAAAAAATATTGTAAAACGAGCTGCCATGTTTACACTGTGAATGATCAATTAAGTGCGCATGCTCAGACCGTTATTTGCAGCGAACATTTCTTAATCTTCACTGCGCATGCTCAGACCGTTATTTGTACGCAGTTATTTGCAGGTCTTTCAGCCAATCAGAACTGCTGATAGAAATGAGTCGAATGATAAGAGTAATTATTGTGATGAGTGATTTAACCACTTTGTATTTATATTCAGGTATTTACCGGTAACACAGAGAGGTACAACATTGTAACAAATACTCTGACCACACCAACCAAAGCAAAGTTTGTAAGGTTTTACATTCTTACATATCACAAAGTGGATCCATCAATGAGGGTTGATGCATATGGTATACCTACAGGTATGTAATAATATTTCAATTAACAAATATTTCCCGTGCGTTTCTACTCTTATAGCTGCACAGAAGACGTCAAAATGTGGTGACAATAAAAAGCTACAAAAAAGTACGTTACACGAGGCGAAGTCAAGTGGCGTTAATGATGTTACGTCTCACCACATTTTGGCATATTCTGTGCAACTATTAGAGTACAGACGCACGGGAAATTATTTTTATATATAACAGTTTGAGAATTGAGTGATTTTGTAACGTCATTTGTGCGTCTGTTTAACTGAATATTTTCATTGCGGGATCACGGGCAACAGGTCACGTAGAGTCAGTATTTTGGGTAATATCTGTATTTTCCGTATCGGTTATAAGCTGTCCGAAGCTCTGTTATTGTCTGTATTTGTTTCTGATGACCTTGAGTAATCCGAACCCCGACATCTGGTTTTATTTATGACGTCAGCGAAAGCTCCCGACTACCTATAAAGAAGGGATAAGAGTATGCAACAGACCGTTATGTAAACAAAAATCTTCGTCCTGAGTTTGTGCAAGAAAAGTCACGTGGGGTGGACAAGTGATGACAGATACACTTTTAGAATCGCAGTGTTAACAGATTTGTATCACAACAAACTCTTGAAATATAAACGGTCAGTAGCAGTGAAATCAGAATATGTATTTAATCTAAACGAAATGCTAGAGCTTTATATTTTAGAAGTTGGGGAATACCCAATAACATTGTAATCGAGACATGAGGTAAGTAAAACACGGCGGATTCAAATAGAAAGCTACTGATAACGGTTGACATATTTATGCCGAACCCTCATCAACTGAATTTTGAAATATTTTCAGGTAGGCATACGTTAATTATTCATGATTTATCTCGATTGTAGATTATTAGGACATATAGGACATATACGGGGCCACATGGAAAATGTGGACTGGACTATGGACTGGACTATGGACTGGACTATGGACTGGACTATGGACTGGACTATGGACTGGGGTATGAAACATGAATACATGATTTATAAGCACCTTTTTTTTTTTCTTTTTTTTTTAAAGAAATGAATAATATTTGAATATATTATGACCGAAAATTCAGAGATGTTTGTAATTTCCTTTCATTGTACTGGGGTACCTGACTCTGATTAGTCTGCAAACTATTTTCAGGTATCCCAACACCTAACTATCTGTATTTTTTTTCCTAACTTATTTATTAATATTGTAAAAATGGTGTAAATTGAATAAACGACCACTAGGTAAACATTGAAAAATATCTGCACTGCGGTAGGTTAATTGTATCGAGACTCACTTCATCCATATTCATTTTCTTGATCATGAGTTATTATTATTTCTCTAAATTACACACATATATTTCCCCTGTTATTCTTTATGAGAGTTCAATTTTAAGTTACGTACAAGAAGTGCTGGTAGAGAATGGATAAAGTTTTACCTGCTTCTAGTCTGCATGTCTTTCTTGCCTCTTATCCATTGTCGAAACTCAAAGTGCGAAATAGCGTGATGGCGAAATACATTTTATAAGATTCACCGATCAGTTAAATAATTAATTCGAATCGTCAAAATTGGATACAAATAAAGAAATAAATTATATCCGCTAGGTTCAATATTACAGACACTCCCGCATAAACAGTTGACATATATGTTAGTAAAACAGCAGGAGATAATTGCTTTTACTGCCACTCAGCATCAATCTTCCTTCTAATCTATTCTAAACATTTTGTGTGGCAATCTGTCTATAAAAAGGACTGCCAAAACTCCGACAACAGAAACCAGAAGTGTATGGGTTCAGATAATAACGACGTTAGGGAATCGAAATACCGCGTGACATTACGCGACCAGTTGCCGGTACACCCCGGGGGTGTACTCCATTTTTCCAAGTGGTGGGGGTGATCGGCGGTCCTTTCAAGGTTCAACATTTTTCCTGTGTGGCCCTATTAGGGTTTCCGACTCAAAATCAGATACGTAACATGTCTCTGTACCTTTTAGGGTCAATTGTTATTTATTTTCTTTATTGAACAAACATGAAAGAACAGAAAAATATGTTGTCCAGTCACTGATTAAACGATATCAGCACAATCACTTTTTTTCGTTACGTTTTCAAAACCGACCGCCGATGACCCCTACCAGTATCCCTATCGGCTTCAATATACCCTCGCCGCTTTCGTTATTTAAACAAATCTGTTCTTTCCCCTCGTTGACGAGAGAGTTTTAACTAAAGGATACGGTGGCAGTTTTTGTTAAAAGTTTAAAGTGCCTATGAAACGAAAATGTCGATCCTTGTTTTATTGTACATTATTGTTGTTTGGTCTTTCTCTGAACATTTGCTGTATTTAAACATCGACTTTGAGCGTGCGAACATTTTCTTTTCGCGGTTCGAAAATTATCATTTTCAACCAAAATGTGCGACAAGAGACTGGGCCCTTGACAATGGCTCGGTGACGTCATAAGTTGTGTATGCCTTTGTTTGCACAACTCTTGACGTCACATTTCTATAGTTTGACCGAGCGGGAATACTCCAGTTTGGCGTTGTTTAGAGATGACCGCTGTTCATGACAAAAGACGCATTTGTACAGGCTTATAGCCTCGATTCAGAAAACAGTCCGTGCAATTCAAAAATGTTTCTATTGTTTCATGTCAACATTTTTTCGTGTTCTTGTTGATATTCGTGAATAATTTACACTGACTCGAGGCTAAGCCTGTACAAATGCGTCTGATGTCAATAAGTACAGCGGTTTTACAGCGGTATCTGAACGCGAAAAGGGACTATTGTCGCACTTTGAAACCCAAAATGCCCAACTTCGCGCGCGAAATAAAAAATGTTCCTGAAGCTCAATTCACTTTTTATTAACGCCATGTAAACAAGCAAATAGTAAGCTTTCGTAGTAGCAAATAAAAACGGGGTCTGTTTTTTTCGTTTCATAGGCACTTTAAACTTTTAACAAAAACTGCCACCGTATCCTTTAGTTAAAGTCCAAGTTTAACTCTCACATAGTCTTTGTGAGCCTGGACAAAATATTGTTCTCTAAGATCAATCGGATGGTATGTTAATAGCATTGGAAGAAATACTGGTGCGCGTTTTATCACACAATCGCTTGTAGGATGGAAATAAACATTCCCTTCTTTGCCAATCCGACGTTCTCCATCCTGAGAGTACTCTCTTCTCATTTTACCAACAATGACAAGGTCGAGCGGTGGCTGGGGGACTGTTGGAGTATCTCTCAGTTTTTGGTTACACCCATAACAGGTCGATACTCTCTTGTCACAGTAAGACAGGGATGTTAAAATAAATGCCCCTGAAGATGGGGATGGCTTTTTGCTGTGATCATTTGTTGGTGTAGTGCTAGCAGTGGGCTGGTATGATTCTGATGTATGATCAGCAGTAGTACTGGGGGTTTCCAAAGATTGCGACTTTTTAGCTTGGTACTCTATGGCAACTTCACGTTTTTTCCGTATGGGCCCACCTTTCCGCCTTGATGTTGCCTTTTCCGACTGCTTCTTTCCTCTACCCTTCGGCATATCCATCAGTGCTAGTGATGTCACATCTGGTCTTGACTGCAGTGCAACTTTGTTCAAAAAGAGGCGTGTCATATCGTTGTTTTCGGCAGCTGCCAATGTATGCTCGCAGAATTTAAAAGTTGCCCAGTTAATACATGAACTGTCACACACAAACTTTCCGTTACCTTTATGAATGATCTTATGAGGATTTTGCGGAGAGGATCTGCTGGCTACATATATAACGTTTTCTCCAAATTTATGCATATCATTTTTAGCGTCACTGAGGATTTGGCTTGCCTTCAAAAACACTTCTTTTAGTTTTTGAAATGGTACATGAAGAATTTGGGTATCTTCTGGTGTAACAGAAATCAAGGAAGCAGAGGTAGAGGGGTGACTGGTCGGCAATAATTGAGCAGCAACATCGGTACTAACAGGTGTCAAAACATAAAATTTATCAAACGTTCTCTTCTTTTGTTCTTCTGTCATTCTGTAGAATTTGGTCTCGTCAATTTTCTTATTGGAATATTTATCATCGAGGGACCACTCTCCTTGACCACACATAGCAAGATACTCCATTGCTTCTTGCCGTGAAATAACTTTTCTGATAAGTTCTACACACTCTACCATTCCCAAACTTTTTTTATCTTTGCCATTTTTGATGATAAAATTGGCACATTCGCTGCCATTTTGAGTGTATACCGTTGGAGGGTATCCTAGCCCTGCCATCATACGCGTCGCAGCTCCCATGCACGATAGAATAAGCGGGGCTTTGTGGCGAACAAAATATTCATAAAACTGTCCTCCTTTACTGTGCCTTTTCTCCCAGACTGGACGAAGCAACTCAAGCTCACTTTTAAAATCTTCTGCAGTCAAGCAATCAACTAGTCCTGGTTCTCTAATTCTGTCGGCAACATTCTTTCCAAATATATCTTTTTTATACAAATTGGCTAGTGACTTCTGCATTCCCAGGTCTGTAAGTTTTCGTAGTACGTTGTCTTCCATGTGAATGTCACATAATAAATGAATGGCAAAAGTAAATACATCACCGAAAGCTTTTTATAACATATCTAACATATAACGCGCGCTCTGATTGGATAATAGAGCGTGCACCAATTCTCCATGGATGCACGCTGATGTCATATTGACGCGTACTTTTCTGTTTGATTTCGGATTTTTCGTGCTTTTGTTGGGTTTTCTTCCCTTTTTATTAGCTTTTTCAATGCCATTGAAATGGATTTTCCAAATTTCGAGATAGATTCATGTATAGATTTACCACCAGCAAAGAGATTTGCAACATTACGAGACGAAGACCTCGCAAAACTTGTGGATGAAAGACACTCAAAGAAAACCAAAAGTACGACAAACTGGGCAATTTCCACCTTCAAAGGTACACAAAATCATTAATTGTAAAATGCATTATCTGTGCAAAACCTTCACGAAGGATATGTATCGAATATTTGAAGGTTTTTGCTATTTATTCATTTATATTGAGTTTGAATGTATCTGATTTGCCTGTCTTTTTAACTTTTACTTACATGGTTTTCTTGAAGAAAAAACATGCAAAAATGAAATGTTTCGTCCTATTATACAGTTGAAATTTACGTTTGTAGTAAAATAAAGGATCTATCTATCTATCATTTCAGCCTGGTGCCGGGAAAAAAATGTAAAAACGCCTCTTGAACAAATGACCTTTGGGCAAACTGATGCCAATTTACGGCGCTTTTATGCCGAAGCGCGGTCATCAAAACAACAAGAATACAGCAAATCTACCCTTCTCGGCTTCAGATACTCGATGGAAAGATATTTAAATGCACCACCACTCTCCAAACAAATCAAGATATCCACCGACCCTAGGTTCAAGAGGTCAAATGAAATGCTCAATGCCAAAATAACAAGCCTGAAACGCAGTGGTAAAGAAAACGTAGTGCACAAACCTTACATTGAAGACGAAGACCTGCAGAAGCTTAAATCCAGTGGTGTACTGTCTCTGTCAAGTCCATTATCGTTACTAAGAAATGTTTGGTTCCATGTTGTTCTCTTCTTCTGTCGAAGAGGCCGTGAAGGACAGCGAGCGTTAACAACATCCAGCTTTAAATTTGAGACAGATGCAGCGGGTCGTAGATATGTCACCATGGCTCATGACGAAGCATCAAAAAACCACCCCGGTGGCCTCAACGACACTAGCAGCCACGAAAAAGATGCAAGAATCTATGAAAACGACCAGGAAAAGGACGGATACACAGCACTGAGTCTCTATCTATCAAAGGTGAATCCAAATTGCTCTGCGTTTTTTCCAGTACCCAAAGAAAAACTGGCGACAAGAGGACGCGTCATGGTACGAAGAGAGACCAATGGGTGTCAATGCCTTGGCCAATATGATGAAAACTATCAGCAAGGAAGCACTTCTCTCTAAAGTGTACACCAACCACAGTGTCAGGGCCACGGCGATAACATTGTGGTCCAATGCCGGAATTCCCAACCGCCACATTATGGCAATATCCGGCCATAGAAACGAGCAATCTCTGGGTCACTACAACAGCCGTCCATCAGTCAACCAACTGCACAATTGCAGCGAAGTTCTGTCAAATGCTCTGTCAAGCAGTACCTCCTGCCAACCTCAGAATAACGTCACTCAGAGCCAGGTGTTGGTCAGTACTCCACAACACAATTTTGCTTCCATCTTTGGTAATTGTACCATCCAAAATGTACAAATTGTGAATCAATACGCCAGCCAGTGAAATGACTTGAAGTTGAACTGTTCACTCGTGTTTGTCGAGTTTTCTTGTACTTTTCTCGGATTGTTTTAGAAATATGTTGGCTTCATTTGTTGAACTTTAGTGCATTACAGATGTTATTTTCTTCTTCATTGAATGTAGTGTCATTGAATATTGATGTAAAGCATTGTAAACTCATGAAACCGTCATGAAACTCGGGCCGTGTGGTTGTTGAATGAAAACTCTGAATAAATAATTATGCAAATTTATGCATAAGACAAATCTTCGCTGATGAGTTTTCAACGTTTTTTTTTTATCGTCTAAATTTAATACATATTTTTTTACATTGAATACTGCTTTTCTTTGCTTTTTTCAGTCAAAATCATCCTTTATTTTTAACTAATAATAAATTTTCTTACTCAGGGCAATTTGTTTACATTTTGGGAAACCCTTTAAGTGCATGTCTTCGCTTTTTGATTGGATAAATTAGGTCACGACATGACAAGTACAAATCAACGATTCTCATAATGAAATTTTATTGGTTCAAATTTGACAGAAAGCCGAAAGCGAGTTTGAAGTTACCACGTAAACAGCGACTCATATTTTGTTGTATTTTCTTGTGAATGTTGCGTGCGATTTTCACCAAAATATATAGCAAATTAGCCCTGTTATTGCATGTTATATTGTACCTGCTATGTTATAAAAGCATTGGTGAACAGCTAGCGTGCATCTATCGAGTTTTAGATGCACTTGGTCGGTTGCTAAGCACTCAAGAAGCTAGAGTCGCACTCGGCTACGCCTCGTGCGACTCTTACGCTTCTTTCGTGCTTAGCAACCTCCCGCGTGCATCTAAAACTCGATAGATGCACGCTAGCCGTTCACCAATCCTTTAGTAGATATTTTTTTCTCCATCGGTTCCGTAGCATAAGATGTTTTTCAGTTTTGGATTTAAACGCACGAGAGAAGATGCGAAAGTATGATATGATTCGTACAGACGTTGTTGGTGTAACATAATTGGGCCAATCATTACAGGATTGCACCCATTGTTAGTTTTTAATAGTAGATTTCTATATGCCGTAACTGCAACATAAAAATCTCCTATGTTGAACGTAACATCAACACTAAGAGGACAAAATTGCTCTGGGTTGGTACAGAATTGCTCCAATTCCCTTAGCTGCCGTTCGGTGCACAACATTACCTGTAGCTCTGGTGATGAATTTACTTGTCGGACAAGCGCTGTTTCCGTTTCACGGCTTTCCACTTTACACATTTGTATTAGTTCAATTAAAGTATCAGGAGCCTTTTTTTTGTCTGATTTACTCTCTGACCTTCTAAAATCGGCCACCTGCTGATAACTTCGAGCATGCTCGTCAGGGAAAGATATCTTGCAAATGCCGCCTTTCTCTTCAATAACTTGATGGAATACCTCTTTTGGGTAGGAGGATTTGGCTAGCCTCTTTATTTGGTCTTTCGTACTTTTTTGTGTTGGGTAATAAGGCCTTTCCTTTTTCGAATTGCCATGAGGTTGTGGTTGAAGAGTTCTTTCTCCATCTGTGAAGATGTATTGGCACAACGCATAATCTGTCAAGTTTCCAGAGTGATCTGTCAAAATTAAGGTACCTGCACTGGCTAAAATCGGTCATTTTTGAGCCAACAAAATAGGTTGTATATTAAATAGAAAGTGTAATTTTACTTGCACAATATAATCTACAATATTTTTAGAATCTGATAATATTATTTTTTTCATGACTTTCTCACCCTAAGGTGATAATCTAATTAAATTGTTGACATAACATTTTCTGATATATGTTCGTTTTCTATAAAAACTAATGAACTTTAGTCAAATGTGAAGATCAAATTCATTTTGTATCAGCACAACGAACAAATCTGTGCGAGAGTTTTACTGGAGATGATATAATGACAATGATATACCTCATTTGCAAAAGCAAAATGTATGCATAAGTTACATATTAACAACTGCACACAAATACCTACACTCGCACAGATTTGTTTGTTGTCATGTTTCATTCATTTGTGGTAAGTTTCCTTCAAATATCTTTGATAGTTTTTCCAGAAAATTAGCTCTAGTGATGAGTAGTAGCTCCAGGACTTGTAATTTGTTCGAAAAATAGATCTGTAGTCCCTTGAAGTAAGGCAAAACATCGACAATTGTTGGCCATCGATCGCTTGGCCGCCATTTTGTATTTTCCAGCCTATTTCCGCTGTTCACAAAGTCTGTGTTCTTCGATCGAACCATTTTTACTCACTATACCCCTGTGGAGTGTGTTTTGTTTTGTCGTTGCTAGGTGTTGCCAGAATCAACAGTAATACAGCGCATGCGCCAGAACAGCGTGGTTTCATTTTGCACGTATTGATAAACATTGAACGAAATGCCACCCAAGAAAAAGAAAAAACTAACCAAATCTCAGAAAAGAAAGTTGCTACATGATAAAGGAAGGAAAGGCAATGAAGCCAGGGGGTTAGGGGTGGGGGGACGGAGAAATTTTGAGCTTCCAGCACTATGGCATTCAGAAATTTATAGCGACGAGAACAGAGAACGCTTCGTGAGTCCAGGCAAGACTGTATACACAACACAGAAAAGTGTAGAGGCGACGTTTGCAACTAGGGACTTGAAAAACTGTCTAACTTTCAATGAGGCAACAAGTTCTGAAAGCGACGATACAGCGAAAGACCCCGATTTCTCCACGAATTCGGACGAAGAGCCTTCAATGCCTATCAATGGCTATCAAATTTCAGACTTCCTTGGAAACGAAGTTGAGAAATTTATTTCCGGTTCCGGTAAAATCAAGGATTTTCAACCAACGTTTACACCCTGTTCAATAATAAAACATCGACAACAGATGCTGTTTTGTAAATTAGATCTAATACCCTGACTGTGTGTAAAGTATGGAATGTTTCTAATTCTTTCAAAAATGACCGATTTTAAATAATGACCTAGTAAAATTATCGGCGTCCGTATCATAACTTTTTTTATAGCTCTTTGTGTAATTACATACCTTTAATGACCACGAAATTTCTTTTAACATCCTTGAAAACCTTATGACGGAAAAACCTTCTCTCTATTTGAAAGGTTTCATGTCCTGCCGCATTATTAGGGTGTGCTACCATTTTCATTTTTCCATCTCGTAGTCTCACTGCATGGAGAGTTTTAGTGCCAGTTGCTCTCCACACGCCACAGCCATCTGAAAGGACGTCCTGTATGTTTTCAAATGACTTGCATTTAAAAACATACACACAATTTGTGGAGATCTTGAAAGCTTTAAAATGAGCAACTCGATCAGCAGTTGGTGAACCAAGTAAAATGTTTGCCACTTCTTCTGTTGGCAGTCCGCTTCTCTTTGCCACAAAGTAAATAGGTGGCAATGCTTGCACATCTCCCTCATCTACATCACTTTTCTCCCCATCTGATGTGCTATCCTGTTTCAATCAAAGACATTTTTTTTGTATGAAATAGTCCGGGAATAGTGTGGTGAAAAATGCCGAAGTTTTTGATCGGAAGTGGAATTCATTTCGCGGCTTGAGTTGATACATCACTATGTATATTCAGCAATAGACTATATTTTTTTACCTACCTGTAAAGTACGTTGTACTTTACTGGTCTTCTTTTTTAGCACCTTTGGTTTTATCGACTTCTAAATAGATTAATACCGCATTAATACATTCCACTAGCTATCAATGCCGGATAGCTCTCGACCATGACTGCCTATATGAATCCCGGCGTAACCAATGGAACTCAGTCGAACATCGTGCAATAATTGTTTTGTGATTGGTTCGGAAATCGAACATAACCGAACTGGGATGAGACGATTTGGTTCGATTGAAGAATCGGCGTTCGATATTCGATTTCGAACGTTCGATTGTGTTCGATTACCACCATGTCAGTTTTGCCGGGTGAGTTCGATTATGTTCGGTTGCCGAACACAATCCAAAATATTCGAACGATTGGAGTTCGATTACCGAAAGTTCGATTAGTTACGCAGGGTATAATGTACCATATTCGCATACTTTTGTCTCGCCATCCTTCAATTAGCGCTTAGATCAGATATAAGATAAGACAATCCTGCTAATCCTGCACGACTGCCAATAGTCAGGCCCAATAGTCAGATAATAAAAAACAACAGAAAAGTTGTAAGTTGCTTACTTTGAACGTTTCCTTGTGTTCTGAATCACTACTAGTGTCCGTCAGCGATACCTGTTGGATTTCTTTTCTTTTCCTCGAAATAGAGGCATTGAATAAGGGCTTTTTACCACGCTAAAACAGAGAATGATGAAAAATTAATAAATGGAGACTTTTTCATCGCTGCCTTTTCAGATTCATGGAAAAATATCTCATATTTTAAAGTGGCGGGATAATTGATGGGCTGATGGGTGTCTTTTATTTCAAAGTTATTTTGATGTGAAATTGTTAAGTTCGATGAGCTTAATAACAATAACAGGCTTGAGTTGGTCAGGCAATATCTATATAAAAATGAATACCGGTAAGGGAATGCCTTGAAGCTTTATAAGCAAAATTAAACCTTTGGACGACTAACCTTAATAGGACGATTGGTATTGGGGTTTTGTTCTGGAATTGACAATGGTGTTGCTGATTCATCATCAAACGCGTCAAGAAACACCGGGGTTAACTCTTCGTCACTTCCATCGCTAAATGTTTGGCATTTAGACTGCAATTAACGCAAATTAATTATAGCATACAGCTTCTTTCTTCTTTTTTTCTATTTTTGTACTTATATTATAGTAACATTTATTGGAGTTTACTCATGTAAAAACACCAATAAACTGAAACATTATTATTACTATTTTTATAATTATTAAATTACTATTAATATTACTATTTTTATTATTACTATTATTATTACTATTTTTATTATTATTATTATTACTATTATTATTTTTATTATCATCATTATTATTATTATTATTATTATTATTATTATTATTATTATTATTATTATTATTATTATTATTATTATTATTATTATTATTATTATTATTATTATTATTATTATTATTATTATTATTATTATTATTATTATTATTATTATTATTATTATTATTATTATTATTATTATTATTATTATTATTATTATTATTTTATTTTTTATTTTGTTTTTTCATTATTATTTATTATTATATTATATTAAATAAATACCTCAAACAATGACTTCGGCCCCAAATCTGTAACTGGAAGATTTACATCTATTGTTGGGAACACTATAGATATAGAAATAAAGTGTCAATTAATTGTGTTTTTTTTCCGTTGCCATGTACTCATCTTTTCACTTACTTACCTTTTAACCGGTGAAACCCCGTCGCCAGAGCTTGAAACGATAACATGATCTTTTGTTACGCCACTTGCATTCTGGATTAAAAGGTTGTTATTATTAAAAATATGGTACTTGAAAGATTATTAATTATGAGATAGCAAGCAACATTTACCTCTTCACTATCGGTACCAGTGTCGTAGTGGTGGTTGTCCTCAGTTAGGTCGAGTTTGATCCCTTTAAAAATACTAATCCCTGGATTATAATCTTCTTTCTCCCATAGCTCAAAGGTACGCGCGCGTGGCCGTTTCTACATTTTAAAAAGAGATATTCCGTTGCAATACAAAAGAGTTATGTGTGAGTTAACATTTAAAAAACAGTAAATAAGTCTATAGTCTATACCTTTTTATGTTTCATTTGCTGCCTCTTTGGAGAGATAATGCAGACATCCGAATCTATATCATCTTCTACAAATTTAACGTCTATCTGTGGAGCGCCTTCAGTGCATTCTCCCTGGAATAAACATTTCGTTTAGTAATTTTTTACAGTGCCAAGATCATACAGAAGACGCTGATATTGATGAATATGTTTTTATAACTCACCGATTTCGACAAAAGCATGTAATGATTTCCAGTGTATCCAACATACATGTGATTTTCTGAAGTAAATAGTGCTGGTCTGGTTAAAGTTAACCTCTAGAAAGAAGAAAAAGTAAAAAAAAGATCAGACATCAAAGCCGTTCCCACCATGACATAATCTGTTTTCAAAAAGTTACCAATCCACCAGATGTGTGAATACTTACTCCTTGCCAATCTATTATATGGATCTCCAGAGAAAATACTTCGGATGCCGACACAATGACTGCATGAGTTGCCATTTCATTTCTCAGTGCTCTGACAGCCTGCTTCCATGATGGTGGACGTCTATTTCCTCTCAGAGGAAAATCAGCGTCGGTTAAAAAGTCAAACAGATCCGTGTTAACAATATTGTCATCCTGAAAAAAATAATATCATACTCCGGCTATTTGCAAAGTACGCTTTAATTTATTTAAAGGCCAACTTTCACATAGTGAATGGATGAATGAACGAATGAATGAATGAATGAGTGAATTAATGGCCATGGATGAATTCATTAATAATCGGTAGTAATGCAGCCAGACAAAAGACGTGTGTGGTAATCATGTGAGTGAAGCAGCTGTTAAAACAATTAGAGTTGTGCAAGACCGATATAACGCTAGTCCATAAATTCAGTATTTGCAGTATTTTATACTGAATACTGCTAATATCAGTAAAACGCCAAAGGAAACGACAGAAATACCACCCTATACACTGTGTAAACAATGATAACACACTAAAGCGGGATTAACTGATAGCACATGAAATATAGGAAGGTTGAAAATGTACAACCAAAAACCACAAATACCGGTACTATCAGTTTGATTGAATATAATGTATGACTATTCTCCAAGTATAAACAAAAATTATATGAGCAATGCACTAGAGAAAATATTACCGATGTAAGGTTTGGCTGCCTATCTGAAATTCCAGCAAAAAGTTTCACGTGGGATCACTGAGCCCCCCCCCCCCCCCCCCCCCGGGGGCCGGGGGGGGGGGTACTCCCAATAATTACATGATATATATGTGCGGCGGTACAGGGTCCAGGTTTTGGGCCATTTGATTCTCTAATCCAGGTAAAATGTCCGCATAAAAATCATTAATCCAGGTTATAGCCTAAAAAACATTTATTATTTTTTAATAATTTGCATACAGACGTAAAGGTGTTAGAGTGTTAGTCTGGCAAAATATCCTGACGAATGCATCGTATCAGATCGTCAATAAAAATTCGTAAATCCAGGTTTTTTTATTTGGGAAGTTCGTAAATCCAGGTTTTCGAGTGACAAATTCCAAAAACAGGGTCCAGGTCTGAACATCTCGCCGCACATACCTAACCATTTTTTAACCAAGTACCCCCCCCCCCCCCCCCCCCCCCCGGGCACTGAGCCCATCCTTAATTTATTTATGCACAAAAATAACTGAATTAGGCCCATAAACTAGAATATTTAAATACATGGCAACCTAGATCGGCAAATGACCTTGATGCTTTATAAACATTAATAATAGTTTTTTTCAAAACGTACTAACCTCATTTTTCACTGGAATGCATTGGTTTGCCAACATAAAATCTTCCAGAACTGATAGGATGGTATTCTCCGATTTATCCAAATGCTTCGCCAAACATCTAAAAAAACAGCGATTTGCCGATCCGGGAGGATCGTACCTCAGACTAAGTCCTTGTTTCTTGCATTCCTTCAGGCACGATGTCATTTGGTCACACATCTTTACAAAAGTGATACATTTTATATTCAGTTCAAATTATGATCTCAAAATTCAGATTAATTCAAATAGAATGTGATTCTCACCTTTAAATTGTAATAACAATTCTTCGACAACAACCACAATTATACTCAATGATCGAAAACTATCCAAGACGACGGAGTGAGTGAGTGCAATACAGAAAGAAGATCTTATCTGATGTGAAATCAGTCACATGACCCCCTACTAGCTATCGGATGGTGATGTGGGACGTTTCTACCGACTTCCGTCTTCGTGATCAAACTTCATCAAGGAGTTTACATGAATGCGTTTTTTTGGGCGGAGCGCTAAAAAATGAAAATCAAATTCATCACACCAGTTTACCATGAAAATGTCATATAAATACCTATCTCCTGGTTTCAGTGTAGACGGTGAGAGGAGAAGAGAAATAACGTTCTCGTTTTCCGCGTTCTCGTTTTCCGCGTTCTCGTTTTCCGCGTCTACACCAGAAGCTGATGCTGAGTGTCAGTAAAAGCAATTATCTCCTGCTGTTTTACTAACATATATGTCAACTGTTTATGCGGGAGTGTCTGTAATATATTGAACCTAGCGGATATAATTTATTTCTTTATTTGTATCCAATTTTGACGATTCGAATTAATTATTTAACTGATCGGTGAATCTTTTAAAAAGCACAGCTTTTTTTCAATGTTTACCTAGTGGTCGTTTAAACCATAATTTTATTCAATTTACACCATTTTTACAATATTAATAAATAAGTTAGGAAAAAAAATACAGATAGTTAGGTGTTGGGATACCTGAAAATAGTTTGCAGACTAATCAGAGTCAGGTACCCCAGTACAATGAAAGGAAATTACAAACATCTCTGAATTTTCGGTCATAATATATTCAAATATTATTCATTTCTTTAAAAAAAAAAGAAAAAAAAAAAGGTGCTTATAAATCATGTATTCATGTTTCATACCCCAGTCCATAGTCCAGTCCATAGTCCAGTCCATAGTCCAGTCCATAGTCCAGTCCATAGTCCAGTCCATAGTCCAGTCCATAGTCCAGTCCACCTTTTCCATGTGGCCCATATACGGATAGGAACAAACTCCTGAACGGAGAATACAAAATCCTGATTAACAAAAGGTTAATAAGAAAAGTAAACAAACTTCGGTAAGTTCCAAAAACGTATCTATCATCACTTGTCCACCCCACGTGATTTTTCTTGCACAAAGTCAAGACGAAGGAAGAGAGAGGTCTAAGCCAATCAGAAGGTAGGATTCAGGTCTGTTGCATACGCTTCTCCCTTCTTAGGTAGTCGGGAGCTTTCGCTGACGTCATAAATAAAACCAGATGTCGGGGTTCGGATTACTAAAGGTCATCAGAAACAAATACAGACAATAACAGAGCTTCGGACAGCTTATAACCGATACGGAAAATACAAATATTACCCAAAATACTGACTCTACGTGACCTGTTGCCCGTGGCGGGATTGTGTCGATTTATATGGTCACAAATAAAACAAAATAAATAAACAATGATATTCAATTGTGTCAGTTTGAAACAAGTTCTAGAGTCATCGTAAGAATATATAACAAAATATACCAACTACTAAAATCGTTTCAAGCACATCGCACAGAATTACCCATACAAATCGGTCATATCCTTAAAATAGGTTGCATTTGAAGAAACGATACACGATCCTTATTTAAATCTCAGAGTTCCCTTCTAAAATAGAAAATGTATCGAAAATTTGGTGGGAAAAGCTTTTATTGGAAGGTTATAGTGAATTTCGCGGGTTAATCTCTTAAACTAGAACCCAGGTCCCGCCCGGCCAAACGCTCGCTCCAATGTCATAAATTCCCCTTACTTCGCGGCTTATTTTATCCGTGGTAAAAAAGAAACTGGTGCTTAAATTTCTGTAGCTATAGCAATGGAGGCTAGGCTGCAAGGTCAAATTAAAATGGCAGCCGATGGAAGTGTTTTGAAGCTAAAAATCGTCTCGTAATTTGACATTTTCGACTGCTTCGCTTCGTTGGTATGAAACAGAACTTCAAGAAAAGTCGCTAGTGAACATTGGTATGGAGGAAAGCTTGATATTGGAAGCAATCCAGCTATGTCGGGGCACCAAAATTCGAGTGTTACAATTATTGTATTTCGCAAGGCTGAGCAACAGGAATCGATCGAACTGCTGGCATGATGAAATCCCATACATTTGAACACTACGGAGACCTGACATTCACCCTGAAAAAGTCGCAAGAAGACGAAAGGATATTTACAATCGATAACTTGGCAAGTAAACTTCAGTCGCAAGTATTTTGTATTATGTTGTTACAATTTATCGTAGATCACTGGTTCATTTGTAAATGACAGCCTAAACATTGACTTTCTTCGATTTTACTGTAAATATTACGAAGATCGAGTGGCCGATCGAGTGCCGTAATGGGAATGGGTCTAGCATATAATTAGGATAATATCCCGGATGTGACACAAATTTCTGTGCGATAAGTCCTTTTAAAAAAATACTAGAACCCAGGCGCCCACGGACGGACGGTAATTATGTTAATTAGTAAATACTCAATCACGGTTATCACATTTTGAGCGTTTTGATTGGTCAGCGCATAACTATGCTTTTGCCTTTATATGGTCAACATGTCCTTATATGGTGTGACGTCGCCATACACACGGCTTTGATGAAAAGTCAATGTTGAGCCGAAGCGAACGAAGTAAATCTTCTCAACTTTCTCGAACATTTGACAAACTATTTGAGACGATTCTAAATTGAGGAAAACAGCTTTAGGTTGCCATTTTCTTCGACAGAGAAAACCGATAAGTGCAAGGAATTTTGTTGTAGATTTGCAAGAAAGGAAGATGGAGATGCTTGTTCTTGAATTTTAAAAAACATTGATGTCCTCAATATGGCTGGTGCTTCAAGGTTTTCAGTGGTAATGTTGTAATTTCTTTCGTGTTTTCCAACCTGAGAATAACGTTTGAACTTCGTAATTTCTGAATACAAGTGGCGGTAAGACCACTACATCACTTACTGTCTAGTTTTGTTTTCGTGATTGCTTTGACTTTGATCGTTGTGTAGTTTATATTTATAGCACCTTAATTTTGCTCAATTCCTGACCTGAGTATTCGTAAAATTCTCCAATGAATCATATAGATAACTAAATTGTGGTATTTCTGAGAGAGTTGAAGATATTTGTTTCGCTCATGGCAGTTTTGTATTTTTATTCAAATCGTTTGCATGTAAACATCGTAGTAGTTTCATTAGTATCATTTAAGTTCGACGGGAGTGTTAACTTCAGACTTTCTCCAAACTTTAACTGCCTTGCTACGTACCTTGCTCGATGACCAAAGTCATGCAATACGGTGATGAAACTGGAAACACATAGTACGGGTCAGAACTTCAGGATCATGGACACCAAATCCGTTTTCTTGAAAAATACGATTCATATGAGTCGTTGCTGGGCAGAGCCTTAGTTGCATTTGGTTTGTTACCTTACCACTTTTCTTGAGATATCATCGTACGTTTAGACTTTTTAAAACAGTTTCTGTAATTTTTGAATATCGACTTCATCTTTGAGGATATTTATATGTTTATATTTTAATATGTATTTAAAAATTACACAAAATAGTGTCAAGTTCTTTAGGGGAATAGCACAAGCAGCCCAACCATTGCTTTTGAGACTACTAAATAATTCAATAAAATTATATTTTTTGATGGGCTTCCTGTGGTAGAGCGCGAGCGCATTTATATATTGGGTTCCCTGTGTATAAAAATGTATAATGTTGGGATCCCTGTGTACCTCCTGCGGGATGCGCCCGCAGCAAATGTGTATATTGAAACAAGGTATGAAACTCGGTCACGTGACAAATACGTTTTTGACCCTAATTTTGTCAATGTGATGTGAAAATTCAATTTTTCTTCGAATAACTAAACTTTACCGTATTCTCTAAGCACTTTATAAGTATCAGTCGTCTAACTTCAACGTACGCTGAGAAACTAATTTTTGAAATTTTGAGCGTCGTGGCCCGATGTGCGGCGCAAGTACATTTTGTAGCTGATGCACTTTTCCGTGAAGTAGTCGGATTTTACCTTCGAGAAGGCATCGACAAGCGCTCGGCAAATCTGAACGATGCTCTTTTTGGCAAGTTTTAACATGATATGTTCACTAAACATGAGTCAAAACATCTACAATATACTTTATTTGTTTTCTGTTTTGACTTCTGTAAAGTATTTGTTTTGTATTTTGATTTTTATCGATTAAAATCTTCAAAATTGACGCATTGTGTTTTATAAATGCTGAATAGTCTCAATATTTAGTACTGCCAGGAGCCCATTAGTAGGAGCGTCCATCTCCCATATAGGGTATGTGTCACAGCGTATTAGCAGATAAATCTATTTTTAGATCAGCAGTTCGCGCGAAAAAAACACCTCGACCAATCAGAACAGGGATAATTTTGCCAATCACAACTCTCTAAATCAGTCGCACAAGACAGGCAGACAAGACAGAGAAGCGAGCTTTTCATTCAAACCTTTCGAGTTCAAATTTGAGCGAAGAGAGCGATTATACAAGTAAAGAACACAGTAGTCCACCTCAAAGTAAGCCTGATGAATCGATAAAGCGAGTAGCTTCTGCATGGTGCAAGGAAAGGGAATACACAACTGTCACAAGTGACTCCAGCGCCGAAGACGAAAACATACAAAATTTGACCTACACAGAGCAGTTGAAGCCTCTTCTTTCATCGACATCGATCTTATTTGAAAGGTACAACGGCGAAAATAACTTAGCCAGACAAATGTACAAATGATTGAGGAAATCGAGACTCGTACATCTCTTTTGAGTTTTGTCGTTTTAGATCGGCGAACTGATCAAGATTCAAGACTGCAAAGTCAACAAAGAAATGTTTGCAAAATATACTGTTAGATACTTCACAGGCAGGTAAGAACTCAGGTAATTTAGTTCAAGCTCGTAATACTAGGTTTTGCCAAAATATGTTTTGTATGAGAAAAAAACATTGTCAAGTTTTCAGATCGAAAAGGCGGCTTCTTCATGATGTGATTGTGAGTTCATGCAGTTCTTGTGGAGTCCTTGTGGACCAAATTTGAAACCAGTTTGGCTATATTTAGATTATTATTATTATTATTTAATTCACTGAATTTGTAAACCCACGTAAAATAAAGTTTGTAAGTAATCAGTTGTATGTAAGCTTAATAACCGAGAGATTATCGAGGGGAAAATCAGATTTCAACCGGCAGGAAATTGACTGAGTGATACGAAATCAGTATTAAGTTTAGCGAACTCGTTTACCTGACATAATTCACATGCACCATCAAATAAGATCGATGAAAGAAGAGGCATCAAAGGAGATTTCAGCTGAGCTAGTCATTTCCGACTGAATCAGAGCTCTGTGTAGGTCATATCTGTATGCCTCAAGTTCTCTCGAAAAGCTGAGCTGAGAGATTTGCCGTCTTCGGCGCTGGAGTCACTTTTGACAGTTGGTTATTCCCTTTCCTTGCACCATGCAGAAGCTACTCGCTTTACCGATTCATCAGGCTTACTTTGAGGTGGACTACTGCGTTCTTTACTTGTATAATCGCTCTCACCGCTCAAATTTGAACTCGAAAGGTTTGGATGAAAAGCTCGCTTCTCTGTCTTGTCTGCCTGTCTTGTGCGACTGATTTAGAGAGTTGTGATTGGCTAAATTATCCCTGCTCTGATTGGTCGAGGTGTTTTTTTTCGCGCGAACTACTGATCTAAAAATAGATTTATCTGCTAATACGCTGTGACACATACCTATATTAGATGGACGCTCCTACTAATGGGCTCCTGGTAATGCACAACACATTTGCTATCAGTACTTGTACACAAAATGACAAACAAACGTATTTATTTCAACAATAAGTTTACTAGCTTTTTACACACTGTTTTGCCGTTACTTTCTGCAGTGCAATGTATTCACTCTATTGATCAGTAATAGCATGGAAATAAGCTTAATAACAATGGATAAATATTATACACAATCGACAAGTTGTGAATCACTCACTGATCATGACTGATTGAATAGCAAACATCGATGTTGGAAGCGATAAGCTTACTTACGTTCCGTTACGAAAAATACGCCGTTAAAATCACTCTGTTTCTCTCAGATGACAGTAAGACTTTAATATTTGCTAAATGTGTCGTGCTATTTCAATGACAATAACGAACAACTGTTAATATTTTAGTTCACGGCAGCTTCACAAGTCCATCGCCATTCATGTCTCCTTCGATGTGGTGAATTTGAGTTTGTCTATATTTTTGCTTCAGATGGTTTATGCTGTGTTGGCGTTCCCTTGTGTCAGAAGAACTATAAGTAAAGTTCAATATTATGTCAAACACTTTCTAGATGTTTAAACAGATAAAGTAAAATCAGTCAGTTGAGAGAGGTTCCTTGTCGATCACTGACAACTACAGTCTACACACTTGTCAAATACTGAATTAGCTCCGTCATAAAAAACTGATTTGTTGAGGAGTATTTTAAAAGTAGCCCTTCTGCCCTAGTATAGGCAAGTCTTTTCATTAGAGAACAGTTAGAGCAAATACTACGTAAAAACCATGACAAAAAGTACTTTTAGTTCAGTTTATTTTCAACAAAACTTTCTCACGTGTCGAGCACAACACATCCAAAGTTTCTCAACCATTGGCGTTCAAAATGAAAAACGACTACTTTAAAACCGTCGAATTTCTTCTAGATTTACTTAAGGTTGACATGAATTGTGAACTTCTAAACTTACCATGAATAGGGAATAGAATCCCAACGTTTACACCGAACAAATCAGTCTTTCTTGATATGAACTTCTCTTCCACTCCCCGCCATTAGCGACAAAATAACGACTTTACCCTGGGTACCCCCCACGGGTCTGTAGCGTACGACGACTTCGGCTCTTCGGTTCACGGAAAAGTGCACCATTTACTTGCGCCGCACATCAGGCCATCACGTGACTGTAGTTTCATACCTTGTTTCAATATACACATACACTGCGGGACGCGCGGGATGCACACAGGAAGCCCAACATAGGACATTACTCAGCACAGGGAACCCAACATATGTATTGCGCGCGCGCGCTTTATATTACCACAGGGAACCCATAAAAAAACGCAAATATCATTTTTTTAATTATTTAGTAGCCTCAAAAGCAATGGTTGGGCTGCCTGTGGAATAGCGATGTTTCCTCGCCAATGTGAATAATGTAACTTCGAATGTAACTTCGAATGGCCAAATACATCTTGAAGACCTTTAAATCGTTCCTCGTTTTTCGTCAGGCTGTTGTCCATGGATGAAATCCTAGTAAATAGTTTGTGTTCAACATAATTTACTTAATCGTATTTCGTAATTTACTTGTTCTAACATATCTGCGACGTCTGAGTTATCGTCTAGATTACTGAAAACTCACGTTCATTGTGTTTCTTTTCGTCGCTCATATTTAAAATAATAAGTTGAGTAAAAATGTAAACAATCTCCTGACAACAATCGGGACGTGGGGCTCCGGCCAGATACGGCAACTTGCTTACGTATTTGCCAAATCACGTGACGTTGGATGCTTTAATTATTGAGAGCGCGCACATTGGTCTGTACGGGTCATATGATAAAATACCATAGCGGCACGTAATGACATTATAATATATGCCTTAAAAAAAACACCTGGCCATATAATCTATAATGCTGTTCTGAAATGTACTTCATACACTGCTACGCTGATTGATGCTAGTGAGATGTCATAGTTTTGAGTATTCTGCTGAATGGAGTATTCACCGTACTACGTTCAGGGCGCGGATTATCTGATTATTTATCGCTCTCCTTATTCTGCTGCTCACCCAGTGTCTCTCAATGTATTCTTCCAAGAATTTGGTCACTTTGGTCAGCGTAGCAGTGTACTTGAGGAATATGGTTTCTCACAATTTTAAATAGCTTATGGGTGTAAATAGGGCCAAGACATGATCCCTGTGGTTCCCCACGATCAAGAGGAAACTTAGAAGAAAGTCCACCGTTGACTCGTTGAGATCGATCAGATAGATACGACTTGAGCCATGTTAGTGCGTTGTCTTTAATTCCCAGGTCAGGCTTTGTACGCAGACTGGAGAACTGAGTGTAGGTCATTATTATTATACGAAGGCTCTCAGATAAAATGTCGATTAGTATTTTATTTGTAATTTTTATCTCAGTTAAAGACAGATAATTGGATGATTTTATCACATATTATAACATAGTTTGGGCGATTTTCTTTGATATGCATCGATCATAATTCAGCTTATTATACGACGCACGGTTTTCGAGTGCAAATACAAGCCTTTTCGAGTGCAAATATACGGCGTTATTCAATGGGTGTTATTACACGGTTCGCAAACCGGTTTGCCGAACCAGTTTTATTTTCATTGGAAAAAGAAAACACACTAAAAAACGATAGAAAAGTACTTCTAAAGGAAATAGGGAAACACACAACAACTTTTTATTGAAATCTTTGTAGAAAATAAGACAAAAACAACAATCTTTTTGGTGAAAAAAAAGCCGAGAAAAGCCAGCGAAAAATATCTTGGGCATGAGCGCGCGCTCGATGGCGCATCGATTGCGTGATAGCGCGCGCATTCACAAACAAAACACAAAATCAACTTTTGTACGCTAACAAATAAGCGTTTTTTTGGTTAATTTTGTTGTCGTATAATAAACAATTTATTACAGTTAGAGCGGTGTAATACGGCTGGACATTTTTACTCGTCTGCTTGTATATTTGTCTCGCCCTACGGGCTCGACAAAATACGGCGAGACTCGTAAAAATATCTAGCCGTATTACACAACTCTAACTGTAATAACCTATATCAAGAGACCATAAGGGACAGAGAGGGAGTCTAGCGCTATTATTGGGATATCTTAATTTCAATAAATCTATTTTTAGAATGCGGACGTCTGAGGAAATTAACTTCCGGTTCAAAGTAAATGGCGGCTAAGATCTATCTTACTCTATCCCGGCGAAATAAAACCATGTTTTTGTTTTGTTTTTTGAATTTGATTACTTTTTATAAATGGCTCGGGTAATTTATTTAACAAATTTACGATAGTTTCGCGTGGTATGTCCTCTTATTTACCACGGTTGGCGTCATCGAATCGTCAAAATTGTTGTGGATTCACGAGGCGTAGCCTTATTATCATTATAATTAGCTGAGGGAAATTATAAGAGGACATACCACAATAAACTATCGTAAATTTGTTTTTTACCACAACAGACGGAGAAAACATCCGAAAATGCCGAGAAATTTTGAAAGAAAAACTGATTCAAGCGCGCGCTAGCTCCGTGCGCGTGCGAATACGCAATTTCCGTGGTATGTACTCTTATTTACCACGGCTCTAAGCCAATCAGAGAGCGAGAAACTGACTAGATTATTAGACTTTTGACACGGCAGTAATGAGTCAGATGATAACAAAGAAAATGTAAATGTCCCGCGGAAAGAAACTAGTGAATGCTTTTTGTCAACAACTGCTTCTTTCATCTGCACCAAAATGTCTAATTCTTCTTCCATGTGAGACCTGCTTTCTGATCAGTGTTATTTTTCGTTTCCCTTTAATTTCTTTGCTGAGAGAGTGTCTTTCCCAAGTTTAATTTGGCAAAGTGCTGCACCAGGCAGAAATTCGGTATAAACTAACATAAGCTTATTCGTTTCAGCATCAACTGATTTGAGAAATAATATTACTTGATTCTGACTGAGCAAAGTCATAAACAAGGGAATACAATATACCGGTGATGCGGCCTCTGTTTTAAATGGTACTCGATGGATAACAAAGTAATTTTGAACGGTTTTGCGCTCAACTTTTTATGTTCACTGAAGCGGCCATATATAAAAGCCAACTTGTCAGACTCAGTGAATCCAGTAAACGTTGAATCAAAACTTGAATGAAGTAAACCGTAGTTTTTGCAGAGATTTCAAGTCATTCAGATGCCGTTATACACACAAAAAATATTCACAATCCATTTTTAAGTCATTTTTGGTAAAGAAAATACACAAGCACACAACAAACACGCTTACTATCACTGCTTGTTTGATTCACTCGTGACTCGTCTTGTCGCTCATCATCATGTTTCACGGCAAATTTGTTTTTGAATAGCCTTGTGAAAACTCTTCAAACGCCACAACGATAATTACAAGATACCACTAAACCACATCCAATAATAAATTGAAGTCACTTTCTGACGAAATTAAATAGTTTGACGAAATAGACGAAAATACGTCTTTGAAAGTCTTCGGCTAAGCCGACAGCTTTGCATCCACCGCTACAACAATCAACAGCCTTTTTGGAAAACCAGCAATTTTCACGACTTTATCCTTAGGTTTTCCATCGGATTTAGTCTTTAATGCACTTTAAAATCGATTACATCTATTCTTGGGAATGTTTTTCTTAATTGTTCAAGGCAGAACACCAAGAAGAAAGTACAAACAGCGACCTTCTTCATGCAGCGACCTTCTTGTTGAGTTGGCATGCAGTAGTTTTCGGCGTTTAGTTTTTGTTGTTCATTCAATCCTACAGGACCACAACACAAGGCGACTTTTGGCCTCTGTTCGAACTTAAACAACTCCTTTCCATATAAAATAAATTCTTGCGATGATTTTCGGATGATTTTCGGAAGTTAGTTTACTCAGACGTCCGCATTCTAAAAATAGATTTAGTGAAATTAAGATATCCCAGACCCTATACTAGAAGACTCCCTCTCTGTCCCTCATGGTCTCTTGCCTATATATAATGACCTCCAGGCCAAAAGCTTCCAAAAGAAAGGTTTCAAAATCATCGAGCTATAGCGTCTCTCGGTCCTATGCATTGAAAATGCTAGACTATTTTGGCCTTTACGGCAACACAACTATGTTCGAATGTGCACGTGAGACGGGTTTGACGGTTCAATGCGCATGTCAGTGACGTAATCTACCAAAAAAAAAAAACATTAATGTTGTCTTCATCGTACTGGTTTGTATTCATTGTTTTGTATTTCGTTTATACACATGTTTATCTTGAAGTACTCTGTAAGTTAGTTAATTACCTCGAACGTCGGCATTAAGCCTAATATACTATTGTTACGGAGCAAAAGTGCAGTCGAGTTAATCTCTACCTAGTTTATGACTTAATTAGTTTAAACCATTTAATTAACTTTACGTTACCAAGCGGCTTGCCCATTGAAGTACAATACGGCCAGTAAGCGGTACATATGTACTGGCACACTTCTTTTGTACAATATACAAGTTTTGATAACGTAAGCAAATCTATTTCTTTTGTTAAGTTGACCTTCTTTTGTTAACTACGGATTAAAGGATTTAATAGTTACTCGTAAGCACCTGGATTAGTTTCGTAATAACGAAGTTGTTTACGAATACTGCTAACTCCTTTCTCTGGACGAATATTATTTCACTGCGTCATCGCATGATTCAAACTCGTAAAACTACAACAAGCAACGACCTTGTTGGAAAACTTTTACATGGTCGCGTGCCTTGTAAGCTTATCTATTTAATTACTTAAGTATCCAAGTAATCTACTCGATAACTTTAGTAGTAATATTGAGTCTTATACGTATAAGACTCAATATTACTACTAAAGTTATCGAGTAGATAACTGAAATGTGTACGGCAAAGTACAAGCTCATTACATCTTAGCAACCAATAGTATTCTAGGATGATGGCACGTGCACATTAGATTACGTAGCTACATTAGTATGCAAGCGGCTACTATAAGAACCCTTGCACAGTAGAATCCACAGAGAACAATGTAAACCTTGAGTGAACAACACTAGTAAAAGCTGATCGAACAAATTGAAGTCGAAGTCGGCTGTCCTTACTGAATACTAGCTTCGTGAGGAATACCCTACGCGTGTGATAGTCTTTCCCCCAAAGACGCCATCACACTATATATGCGTCCCGAGTGCCCCCCGAGGCAAGTGACTTCCCTCGGGCACACGAGCACTCGGGACGTATATTGTTTATAGCCTCCCTCCTCGGTATTCAACTCTTACTTAATTTAATTATGTATTGAAATTGTTTCCATAATGTTTTGAAGACTGATGAGTTGACACTGATTAATGAACGGCGTTTATTTTTATCGAACGTTCATTAATCAGTACCAACTCATCAGTCTTCAATATTTGTCATGCCTGATTATAAAATATTCAACTTTGTAATGTTTGTTTCAGCCTGTCGGTCTCCCTTTGGTGTCGAAAAGGGTGGCGCCATTCAGAGCAATGAGATGTCGTCATCATCTCATCTTGATAGCACACACACTCCATCACATGGTCGTCTCTATGGTGATACATCATGGTGTAGTACAACGTCATCTAACACAGAGTACCTACAGATTAACCTGGGAAAGATAGTGACACTGACTGGCATAGCAACACAGGGTGACAGCACAATGGATAAATGGGTCAAGACCTACAATTTTAACTACAGTATGGATGGTAATCTATGGACTACTTACAGGGGTGGTCTGGATTCTGCTAAGGTATTCTAATCCGGTATTGCAATGGGACAAGTATACGATTCTAATTTATAATCTGAAGGCTGCTTGATAACACCTCACGACTAAAGTACATGTAACTGGCCTTATCACACATGTTAAAAGCATTGATATCAGCTGTGTGATAAAGCCGTGAATAAACACCACATACGTGAATTGATCATGATACGATATCACTTCATGGGTCGTATTGTCCAATCATTTTCGATTCCTCATTAGATATTCGGCTCTGGCCAATCAGAATCATTGTTATATTTCGACCATGACGAAAGCGCGTTTGGATTCCCGCCTTTTTCCATCGAGCTGAGGACGAAGTGAATCGACTTCATGTTCGATATTTGTACCTATTTCACAAGATATTTATGGTTTTCTTGAAGGAAATGAGAGCACAAAACACTGCTTGGAAGACCAACCAAAACATAAAATTGTTTGGATCATTTGTATGCGATAAAAAGGCAGAACTTCGAAGTAGTCGATGGATATATCAAGGAAATGTTGCCTTTGGCAGCGAGCAAACAATTACCTTTTATTAGTGATTTTAATAGAGTTGCTTTAAACCTTATGCACTGTATATCAATGCTTGGTGTGATAAACAAATTATGGCATATTAAGATCATGATATGTTTTTTATTCACTCGTTTTTAATACCATATTACTCACTCCGTCGCGGACTCGCTCGTTCGTGATGTGGCATTAAAAACGTGACTCGTGAATTAAAACCATATCATGATCTTAAATATGTAATGAATCTCTATTTATTACATGAAGTAATCGTCTACAGATAACTCCATCCAAACCTGGCCACACGTTCAAATGGTCTTAAATGTGAACTCCCTATTGTTTGGTCACTGCAGTACTGTTGTACTCTAAATTATCTACTTTTGCCAAACACCTTGTTAAGCCAAAAAGTAGTTTAAAGTTGCCCTAAAGGTGTGCAGCTTACAAGTGTTGACAGTATGATTGTCTACTGTAGGTCATTCAAGGCAACACTGACAAGAACATCATTAGAGTTTCATGGTTGAGTTATCCCACTACAGCCAGCCATGTTAGAATTCTACCACAGACTTGGAATGATGCTATATGTATGAGAATAGAACTGTATGGGTGTACAATCCGTAAGTATATCACTAACAATACAGCTATAGATTGTATAACAGACTTGGAATACTGCTATATGTATGAGAATAGAACTGTATGGGTGTACAATCCGTAAGTATATCACTAACAATACAGCTATAGAGATTGTATAACAGACTTGGAATACTGCTATATGTATGAGAATAGAACTGTATGGATGTACATGCCGTAAGTATATCACTAACAATACAGCTATAGATTGTATAACAGACTTGGAATACTGCTATATGTATGAGCATAGAACTGTATGGATGTACATGCCGTAAGTATATCACTAACAATACAGCTATAGATTGTATAACAGACTTGGAATACTGCTATATGTATGAGAATATATCTGTATGGATGTACATGCCGTAAGTATATCACTAACAATACAGCTATAGATTGTATAACAGACTTGGAAATACTGCTATATGTATGAGAATATGAACTGTATGGATGTACATGCCGTAAGTATATCACTAACAATACTGCTATTGATTGTATAACAGACTTGGAATACTGCTATATGTATGAGAATAGAATTGTATGGATGTACATGCCGTATCACTAACTAACAATACAGCTATAGATTGTATAACAGACTTGGAATACTGCTATATGTATGAGAATAGAACTGTATGGATGTACATGCCGTAAGTATATCACTAACAATACAGCTATAGATTGTATAACAGACTTGGAATACTGCTATATGTATGAGAATAGAATTGTATGGATGTACATGCCGTAAGTATATCACTAACTAACAATACAGCTATAGATTGTATAACAGACCGCTTGGAATACTGCTATATGTATGAGAATAGAACTCTATGGATGTACATGCCGTAAGTATATCACTAACAATACAGCTATAGATTGTATAACAAACTTGGAATACTGCTATCATTATGTATGAGACTAGTAAAATATACAGAGCTAGCCCATGTGGACAGTTTTCAAATCAAATTTTCACTTGGGATTATTAACACTCTGATTTCACTTTTACCGGTCAAAACTGAACCATCACAAATAACTTGAACTCTTTGCTAAAGCAGTTTTAGCGTTGTACTTAACGTATCTTCTAGCCAATTGTTTTTTGGCGCTCAATACGCGCGTTCGTAAAATTAAAAATATTATCTTAACAGATAATTCATCACGTCTGACAGAAAGTGTCGGTACACATACCAGCCTTCTCTATCGCCTCACTATATGTTATTATAAAATAACTATGATATGACGCGCTCTGATTGGCCAAAGGGTGCGTATTCCGCATGCTTTATGAGAGCACATAGCATGCGCGCGCAGATTTTCTAGCATTTTTGAACGAGCAAAATTGCAAATGAAAACTTGCCTTAAAATCACAATTGTACGTTATAAAAGAAATAGAAAACTCGGCAGCTGTGCTCTATCGAGTTATAGAAGCACTTGGGAATTGAAAGAAAGACTAAAAGAAGTGCGAAATGTGTGTGATCTCGCCTCGTGTTTCACTCTTATTACTTCTCTCGTCTTCTTCTAATTCCCAACTCCATAGAGCGCGCTCCCTCCTTTTATATTTCTTCATTTAGACTGAGTTGGAATTTTGTTCGCATAGCACGCCTCTGAAAACGTTAGACTTCTACAAAGTAAGGATGTGTCTGCAATATGAGTAGCAGCAGTGCTGTGATCATGACTGCTTTATAAACTACATCCACGAGTTTGTAGATCAGAAACAATACACCTCACTGCCGCTGTAATCTGCTCCAACACAAACATGATATTTGTTTTCATGTTTTAATATAATATTGATGACGTGCAAGGTCAGGAATTAGTTAGTACTGAGAAAGGTTATTGTGGACATTAAGATTTACAACCACTTCATGGCTATGGTGTTTGTATATTTTCCTCAATAATTATTAATGACTATATAAGTAACGATTTAGATGTACATAATGAAATTATGGCGACGTTTCGGTGTCGACTAGGGGCACCATTATCAAGCGAAATGAGTAGAAAGTCAATGTCATCAATTAAGAGTATAACAGTAAATTAGCATAGCACTAAGTAAATAGTTTGGCCCTTGACTTTCTACTCATTTCGCTTAATAATGGTGCCTAGTCGACACCGAAACGTCGCCATAATTTCCTTTATATTTATAGCATTAATTATTAATGAGTTTGTTATATATATGTACTGGTTATGTGTACACTTCGCTATGTCATATTAATAGTCTCAATTGCCTTTTGCTAGCTTGATGCAGCCCAGTGGCGGATCCAGGATTTTTTTTAGGAGGGGGTGCTCATCTACGGGGGGTGCGCTCCCCCACCACCCCTCCCCTAGATCCGCCCCTGCAGCCAATAGTAATCAGTAACAACTAAACTAGGTATTTATTTTCAGCTTTACGTCCTGATATAACAGAATTATCAAACCAAAACCTGACAGCGTCAGACAATGCTCATGTGGACTTGACATGCAAGGGACAAGGACAATTAATACAGTACATTGGATGGTATTCTGATAGTAATGATGTAACAAGTCTGTCTGGTGGTATGTCACGTGGAGCAAACTTTGTCAAGTCTGTATTAAAAGTAAATTACACTAGTGCTGATGATGTAGTCGCCAATTACCAGTAAGTAGAATACATATATTGATAGCACGTGTAGTAATTAATTATATTATTATTATTAGTATAGGTAATCATACGGTTTCGAGTTCGATTTGGGATTAATTCGCACGAGTGTGTTTTTCAAAGAGTTCAAATTTACGGTCTGGTGCAATTTGAGCTCTTTCAAAAACACACGAGTGCGAATTATCCCAAATTGAACGAGGAATCGTATGATTACTTATTAATAATATAGATGCAAAAAAATTAGCGAAAATTAGACAGCAAAGGACACATGAAAATAAGTATGCAAGCACGTAGCGAAGTACTCGTTTATTTGACATCAAATTAATCGACACTACAACACAACAACTATAGTACATAATGATTGTAGCAACAAACAGTGATAAGTACAAAGGCTGTTCATCGTTTTTAGAAAGTTGAAACGAGTACAAAACTCTGATTTTCTATTCCCGAAAGCTCAAAAGTTTGATCCTCAGACCTCAGTTTTTAATTGAGAGTTCATTCACGCACTCAGAGAGAGAAATTCGACCAAACTTACTGTAAATCACTGGATATCCTTGATTACTTTCCTGACCACTCAAGCCAAAGTTGAATACTCATTAATTTAGAGAAGTTTGAAATACATGTTGCTTACAAGAGCCAACAAAGTTCTTCATTTATCACGTAGTTTTCAGTAGTTTGTAGTAGTAGTTTTGTAGTTTGTAGTTTTCAGTTTTCCTTTCTAGAGAAGGCTCCCCCGTCAACTTTCATGTCGAGTCTATTAAATGGTGAAAATGTTGTTTTTGGTGCTTGTTAACTCCAGATTCGAATAACAGGCAGCGAGTCCTTCTTTCCATTCTTTCTGTCTTTTGTACTGCATAAAATTGATTTTTCAGTGATTTTGGTAGCGTTTTTCAAACCTTTTTCGGCAAAGATCCGCCATCTTGAATTTTTTAATTTCTGTGAATGTTATGTTGCCATGGAAACCACTGCAATGTGATTGGCTAAAATTATTTTCTATTGTTTATTAGCCAATCAAAAGCGAAATTTTGTTTGTAATTTGCACTGTGTTACACTTTTTTGCACAGTGTTTAGAATAAATAGCAAAGCTCTCAGCCAATCAAAATCGAGTAATTTTTGCATCTATGTTATTATTATTATTATTATTATTATTATTATTATTATTATTATTGTTTACGACTCGATTCAAATAACGCTCAAGTTTCGTCCTTTATTCGGTTTCGCCACAACGATCAACAGTACGTTACGAACACGTCACTTGAAGTTACTCGACTTTTACAGGTTACATTTTGCTCGTATTGCTTATCAGATTGCTTGGTTCTTTAGGGACGCTACAAAAGAATTGACATGGTTTTAACTCAACGATTTACGCTGTTTTTAACCGGCGGTTCTTTTATCATACTTACCAAGCCGCTCACTCGCCTACGCTGTCACTTGAACATGCGAGTGAGGGCTTGGCAGCAGATCACGTGTTCAGTCTCGCTTTCGTGCACGGTCGTTCTGTAACAATTATTATTATTATTAGTAGTATTAGTATTAGTATTATTAAACACAATCAAATTATCCTTGTAATATCAGAAAAGGATATATCGAATAATAATTGTTAGTAGCTATTGTTAGTACGACCTGCACCGCTACGAGTAAAATTACCTCGGGTTCACTTATATGTTTGGGCTTCCTGTGTTTCAAAATGGCTACATGCTGCTTTCTAAATACTTATAAATATAAATATTCTCCATTATACTATTTTTTCAAGGAGCTAGGCCCTGAAAAATATAGTTTTGTTTAACCCACCCGACAGAAAAGGTCTGACACCGGATTCCTACAGAGGAATAACTATTCTTTAAGACTACGTACTATGTAGTCCCGAATTGTGGTACCACTGGCGAGATATAAGGGGTTCTGTGCCCAAATATGGTGATTAGCGTGGAAGCGAGGCTCAACCTTAATTTATCATATTAAACGTACCGTCTTTCGTCAAAATATCCCAAAAACTATCAAAATGTGACGAGTAGGCCTGTGTCTCAAGTTTGAAGGCTTACATGGCTTCAGAGTATGTCACGTAACATGTCACGTGATCATTTTTCATCAAAAATCGCTATTTTTGTCAATTCTGACATGACATGTTTCAATCCCTGTAAAATTCGCACAGACTGCTATATTGATGAAGTTAGTCTTGAAAAGCAACGTGTAGGTCATGTTCTGTCCAATTATGGTGAAAAAATGGATATGGCTGTACAGACTTGAAAGAAATTGGATAAAAACGCACGGGTCAGCATGGAAACGAGGCTGGAACTAAAGCAGGCTTGAAACGTGCCAAATCGTCGAAAATCGTCGAAAAGATTTGAAGATGTTACGAAATGAAAACTGATATGCACTCAAGCAATTTGGGATATATTATTATTGCATTTCTACGTTACTGTGGAAACAGTTTCCATGGAAATATGTTAAAAGTTAATATTTTTGCCTGCCCTTGTATGTGATTATCCCGTTTTAATCTCGTTCTCCATATGGCTTATTTTAAATTTGCTCTCTGGTTTGCACTATGAAAATAGTATATTTACATGTTAGATAACCGTTTCCGTGGCTATCCTTGTTATTTACATGAAGATCATCATTGAAATATCAACAGTCATCTCCCAGACTAGCTATATAGGAATGAAATCAGATATTCTTCTTTTTTTTCTTTTTTTTTTTTCTTTTCTTTTCACGCATATGTAATGCATCTTCAAGGCTCAGTATCAGAGCCACTGGAATCACTATCAGAAAGTAACACTTCGTTCACAGGATTGCTGCATCCTTTCGCCAGCCATGCATACACATGCCTCTGTGCATGGAAGGTTATTCTTCTTACAGGAACAGCTATTCTGTTTGCATTGGGAAGTTGTGCAATGGCATGTTATGAACTCCGTTATGCTTGATGGCGCAGGATTCTTTGTCATCAGGACTGGGACCAGCTTGCCGTTGTCCAACTGCCATCCATTTCCTACTGGTGAGGGGGTGGTTTGAAGTGGTACTAGAGAATTTTTCCACACAAACGCTTGGAAGTTCGCTCTCTTTATATGATGACTAAGGCTTTCTGATGTGGGTGGTAGCTCCTCACTCTTGAGGCTCTTTTGACAGAAAAGGAAATATCGGGCATCATCTGTGATGGAAAAGCTCTTACTTGTGTAAATGGAACAGATAAAAGACTCTGAAATCTTCTGCACTGGCTCCAGTAGGGTTGGACTCTCCCCTAGACTGCTGAGATCTCGATGTAGATGTTTATTCTTGAGTAGCACTTTCCAGGCCTTCTTTTTCCCAATTCCAGAGAAAGCGCTTGTTGAGTCGCACCCTGTTAGTGCGTGAAACGATGGTAGACACTTGCAAAGTGGTTGACCCAGAGAAGACTGGATGTCATGGACTGGAATGTACCTTTGTTTGTCTTGTACGCCTGTTTTGAACCACATCTCCTGGCACTGCAGATCTTGAAAATGTGCTGTTGCAAGTATAATGACATCAGTGTCAGGCGATTGTATCACAATCCGTGGATGGGTTACGGCAGCATGTTTCGCATGAAGCAACAGTCTTGTATCAGCCTCTTCGTGGTCTGATCGTAGAATTTGTTCAACAGCCACGGAGCCCTGGGTAAGAAAAACTGTTCTTGACCCATCCCTGAAACCACTAGCCAGGAGTACTTTCTGCACAGGATCTAAATGTGCGGGTAGGTTTTCACATAAGGAATTGCTGAGAAACTCAAAAAGATTTTCTTTGTTTTTCGGGTTAGAGATAAATTTTGACCATTGCTTTGGGACTTGCATGGAGTCACTGTGGATATTTATTAAGACAATGTCTTCGTACTTCTGTGACAACTCCCCAAATGTTGAAGACCCTGCTGATTTTACCATCTGAATAAGAGCCATGGCATCAATTAGACATGCTGTAGGAAGTTGTGATATTGGAAGACTTGGCCTGCATTTTACGTCATTTTCCAACAGATGTATCATGTTGCTTTTTGTTGTTTTCCTCAGGCTACCATCAGGGTGTACCAGTGCAATTGGCACAATGCACAGCTCATAAGAAAGCACCTCCTTTAGATCGATCTCCCTGTTCTTTGCAGCAACCAGAAGGCGACTAAAAAGCTCACGATCAGCATTAATGGATACAATCTTATCTTTCTGATTCTTGACTGCAATCTTCTTTGCCACCGAACATAATGATTTAATCCCCATCTTCTTAATTGGATTCCCGAAATTGATTTCATTTGTCTGCAATCTTGATGAAATAAAAGTCTTCATGTTTTGCCTGCCTGAGTCTTCTGCGGCGAGAAGTTTGTCTGCATCAGCGTCTGGTAGAATAACACCAGTGGCAAGATTACTCAAGGATAATGGTAATTCTTCATTCTGCTAGAACATGCCCATGGAACAGGACATGGAATTTCCTGGAACAACATTAAGATTATTGGAAAAGAGAGCAGATGGCATCAAAGAAAGTGGTTGGAGTCTTGGCACATTGCCAGTCACAATGACTCCATCACTAACAGAGACAGTGGAAGGATCTTGCCATCCACCTACATGCCACTAATTAACAAGCAATAATTGCGCAATCTATTTATTTATTAATTATTATTTTATTATTATTATTCATCCTTCCATTCATTTATAACTCATTATTTCGTTCATTCATTATTTCATTCATTTTTTCATTTATTCTTTCATCCATCCATTCGTTCATTCATTATTTCGTTCATTCATTGGTTCATCCATTCTATCATTCATTTATTTGTTCATCCATTCGTTCATTCATTCGTTCATCCATTCTATCATTCATTTATTTGTTCATCCATTCGTTCATTCACTCGTTCATTCATTCTTTCATTCTTTTATTCAATCATTCGTTTACTCAATTTTATTCTGTTTTTATAGTTCATCGCGCACTGGTTTCGTTTTTTGTTACCTTTCTATTTATTATTTTCAATTCTTACGTTAATACTTCATTTTCTATTCCTCGCGCACCTTTTTCATTCTTTCTATCTGGCGTTGTTCGATTTTGTTTGCTTTGCGCGAGACTGTTCAGTTTGTTGCGCACGAGCTTGTTTGTTTGGTGGCGTTTGTTTGTGTTCGTATACTTATAGCCGTTAATTGTAATTAGATTTTATGCATTTAGCCCTGAAGATGGGCGCTTAGCCCGAAAGCTTGGCAGTTTTGTAATAAAACTCAGGTTGAAGATACAAAAAGTTTTGTCATGAATTATCCAACCTACAAACCAACATTAGAAGATGCTGTTGACCGATGGTTTTTAACCAGTCACGAACGAGCAGCTATAACGCAAGCACTTAAGGAGATGTGTGGAATAGGAGATTGTGACAGGGTCGGGACACACAAGGAAGCCAGAGCAACAAGAGTGATCAGAGATGAGAAAGATGCACAGAAACTAGTCGCTACCTTCAATAGTAGTGTCCTCAATGATCTTTTTCACATCCCAGATGACATCCCTAATGAAGAATTACCATTATCCTTGAGTAATCTTGCCACTGGTGTTATTCTACCAGACGCTGATGCAGACAAACTTCTCGCCGCAGAAGACTCAGGCAGGCAAAACATGAAGACTTTTATTTCATCAAGATTGCAGACAAATGAAATCAATTTCGGGAATCCAATTAAGAAGATGGGGATTAAATCATTATGTTCGGTGGCAAAGAAGATTGCAGTCAAGAATCAGAAAGATAAGATTGTATCCATTAATGCTGATCGTGAGCTTTTTAGTCGCCTTCTGGTTGCTGCAAAGAACAGGGAGATCGATCTAAAGGAGGTGCTTTCTTATGAGCTGTGCATTGTGCCAATTGCACTGGTACACCCTGATGGTAGCCTGAGGAAAACAACAAAAAGCAACATGATACATCTGTTGGAAAATGACGTAAAATGCAGGCCAAGTCTTCCAATATCACAACTTCCTACAGCATGTCTAATTGATGCCATGGCTCTTATTCAGATGGTAAAATCAGCAGGGTCTTCAACATTTGGGGAGTTGTCACAGAAGTACGAAGACATTGTCTTAATAAATATCCACAGTGACTCCATGCAAGTCCCAAAGCAATGGTCAAAATTTATCTCTAACCCGAAAAACAAAGAAAATCTTTTTGAGTTTCTCAGCAATTCCTTATGTGAAAACCTACCCGCACATTTAGATCCTGTGCAGAAAGTACTCCTGGCTAGTGGTTTCAGGGATGGGTCAAGAACAGTTTTTCTTACCAGGGCTCCGTGGCTGTTGAACAAATTCTACGATCAGACCACGAAGAGGCTGATACAAGACTGTTGCTTCATGCGAAACATGCTGCCGTAACCCATCCACGGATTGTGATACAATCGCCTGACACTGATGTCATTATACTTGCAACAGCACATTTTCAAGATCTGCAGTGCCAGGAGATGTGGTTCAAAACAGGCGTACAAGACAAACAAAGGTACATTCCAGTCCATGACATCCAGTCTTCTCTGGGTCAACCACTTTGCAAGTGTCTACCATCGTTTCACGCACTAACAGGGTGCGACTCAACAAGCGCTTTCTCTGGAATTGGGAAAAAGAAGGCCTGGAAAGTGCTACTCAAGAATAAACATCTACATCGAGATCTCAGCAGTCTAGGGGAGAGTCCAACCCTACTGGAGCCAGTGCAGAAGATTTCAGAGTCTTTTATCTGTTCCATTTACACAAGTAAGAGCTTTTCCATCACAGATGATGCCCGATATTTCCTTTTCTGTCAAAAGAGCCTCAAGAGTGAGGAGCTACCACCCACATCAGAAAGCCTTAGTCATCATATAAAGAGAGCGAACTTCCAAGCGTTTGTGTGGAAAAATTCTCTAGTACCACTTCAAACCACCCCCTCACCAGTAGGAAATGGATGGCAGTTGGACAACGGCAAGCTGGTCCCAGTCCTGATGACAAAGAATCCTGCGCCATCAAGCATAACGGAGCTCATAACATGCCATTGCACAACTTCCCAATGCAAACAGAATAGCTGTTCCTGTAAGAAGAATAACCTTCCATGCACAGAGGCATGTGTATGCATGGCTGGCGAAGGATGCAGCAATCCTGTGAACGAAGTGTTACTTTCTGATAGTGATTCCAGTGACTCTGATACTGAGCCTTGAAGATGCATTACATATGCGTGAAAAGAAAAGAAAAAAAAAAAAAAAAAAAAGAAGAATATCTGATTTCATTCCTATATAGCTAGTCTGGGAGATGACTGTTGATATTTCAATGATGATCTTCATGTAAATAACAAGGATAGCCACGGAAACGGTTATCTAACATGTAAATATACTATTTTCATAGTGCAAACCAGAGAGCAAATTTAAAATAAGCCATATGGAGAACGAGATTAAAACGGGATAATCACATACAAGGGCAGGCAAAAATATTAACTTTTAACATATTTCCATGGAAACTGTTTCCACAGTAACGTAGAAATGCAATAATAATATATCCCAAATTGCTTGAGTGCATATCAGTTTTCATTTCGTAACATCTTCAAATCTTTTCTGACGATTTTCGACGAATTGGCACGTTTCAAGCCTGCTTTAGTTCCAGCCTCGTTTCCATGCTGACCCGTGCGTTTTTATCCAATTTCTTTCAAGTCTGTACAGCCATATCCATTTTTTCACCATAATTGGACAGAACATGACCTACACGTTGCTTTTCAAGACTAACTTCATCAATATAGCAGTCTGTGCGAATTTTACAGGGATTGAAACATGTCAGAATTGACAAAAATAGCGATTTTTGATGAAAAATGATCACGTGACATGTCACGTGACATACTCTGAAGCCATGTAACCCTTCAAACTTGAGACACAGGCCTACTCGTCACATTTTGATAGTTTTTGGGATATTTTGACGAAAGACGGTACGTTTAATATGATAAATTAAGGTTGAGCCTCGCTTCCACGCTAATCACCATATTTGGGCAAAGAACCCCTTATATCTCGCCAGTGGTACCACAATTCGGGACTACATAGTACGTAGTCTTAAAGAATAGTTATTCCTCTGTAGGAATCCGGTGTCAGACCTTTTCTGTCGGGTGGGTTGAACCAACTCCTAAAATAAGGCCTTTTCAGAATCTAGCTCTTTGATCTTCCACCATCAGAATAATAAAAAATCCAGTGCTAATATGAAAGACTGTGCATGTGTATCAAGTGAAATCAACTCGATGTTGATCGCTCGTTATAATATAAACTAGGTGTGCCTCCCAAGAACGTGCGATGTGTACATTATTATGTTTCATAAAATAACTATGATGTAACGCGCGTTCTGATTGGCTAAAAAGCTATGTGATATAAGAGCACAGGAACATGGTTTTCGTGACCTTGAACAACCTTGAAGCGATGCAGTGGATTTGATCGTCCACAAATATATATTTTTCTGTTGTCAAACATGTTTTATTTACTGAGCCATATAATTACAGTTTTTCTTGTTTAGTGAAGCTCAAGTTCTATGTAGATGTGATTTTGCTGATTGTAAATCAAAAAATTGCCGAAGAATTGAGCTTCAAAGTCGAGGAATTGTCCAATTATTTTTGTCCACAATAACGAAGAAAACAAAATCTAACTGCTCAGTTTTCTCAATCACATACTAACCGTTTTGTGAGTTAGTATAGTTACAAATATTTTCTCAAGTTAACTACCGAAAATATCAACGAGCGATAGCCGTGTTTATACTCACAAAACAGAGTAATTCTTGTAGCCAAATATTGACAAGTAAACATGTTCATTCACTTGAACATTCATATATCTAGTAAAATATGTTCTGAAAGTTATTGAAGCGTTTTCTAGTAAGTTCGTATACATTTATTGATT
The DNA here is from genome assembly GCA_033675265.1 of Actinostola sp. cb2023. Taxonomy (NCBI): domain Eukaryota; kingdom Metazoa; phylum Cnidaria; class Anthozoa; order Actiniaria; family Actinostolidae; genus Actinostola; species Actinostola sp. cb2023. Next base: position 104,761 of record JAUJYZ010001092.1, read on the forward strand.
GTCTTTCGTACAAACATGTTGCTTATATTGTTAACATATTGCGTTATTTTGTTGAGTTTAATATGTGTCATTTCAATAGTTGTTTAAAGAGTTCGGGATCTGTTACGTGCAGAAAACATTTTATATGCCGAGCAAAATATGGAACGAGTAACAGTTTTGCAGATGGAATCAAAGGTGCTGGAATACAAGTTAGCCTTGGTAAGTTCATGGTGTGAAAGTTATTTTAATCCCAACATGACTTAACGGCGTAGTTCTACATGCTCGCAAAGTTCTTTGTCGATGTTGTCAGAGACGAAGCCGTCCTTTGTCATGGAGGGGAGGGATGATCATACTCAACTGCCAATTTGTCGTGGTTCATTGTCCCCCTGCTGGTGACGTCATGGGTCAACGTCCAAATTCCCACCCCTCCGCAAAAGGCGTTATAGTGGGGAGGGTGTACTACTTCAGTTATTCTAGTTACTTAAAAGTAGTTAAAACGTCACTTAGATAATTATTAACCGACGATTATGAACTGAGTGTGAAAGTTAAATATTTCTTTAACTCAAGGAATGTTGAGGCACTTACTGTCCTGTATATAGATATGTATAGACAAAGAAATATGCATGGTAATATTCGAAACCTTATTACTTGCTGGATGTGATAACCGAATGAGTTATGGTTGTGACTCTGAGTTGTTTGTACGTAAGTGTTTCTTTTTGTTTTCCTTGCAGATTATCCATCAGCACCCACATTAACGTCGGTAGATAATATTCTGGTGAAATCAGTAAAAGTTAGTTGGACTCAACCTGGTCTTAAGTCTTCTCAAGCCAGTTTACAGTCATTTGTGATACGGTATTGGAACAATCATAACACAAAGACTGACAGTGTAGCATCTCCTGCAACCCAATATACCAGCAGTGGTTTAACAGTATGTACACACTATAATGTAACCATCAAAGCAGTCAGTAAACTTGGCGATGGACCATGGAGTAACATAAGGACCTTTAGGACAGATTCAGATCGTAAGATATTCAACATATTCAACATATTCAACATAACATAAGAGTCATTCTCATTCCCTACCCTTCCTATATATATTAGGCCCCGTCCGCACTACTCCGTTTTCGTTTGAAAACGCATACTTTATGCGTTTGTACCTAGCGTTCACGCTAAAACGATCGAAAACGGAGATGTTTATCTATGAAAAAACTTTCGAAAACTCTTTCAAAGCGAGCCTTTTGAAAACGCAGGTATTTAACAAATTGACAATGGATTTGACGTCACAAAATGTTCAAAACTCAAGTGGAACCACGAGCGTAGCGATATCTTTTTTACAATAACAAAGTCAAAAAAACATCCAAAAACAAGGATAAAGTTTGAAAGAAAAACCGTTTCAAGCGCGCGCTGGCTTCGTGCGCGAGCGATTCGTCATTGCATGTGTCTGTACTCTTATTGACAATGGCTGAGAGCCAATCAGATTGCGAGATTAAGCTAGGTTATTGTAAAAATCGTTTTAGTGTGGACGGCAAAAACGGAGCTTTTCAGAAACGCTTGCGTCACAACTCAGCCCCAGTTTCTCGTAAATAACCAGTATTCAATTCAATTCAGAGCCTGGTGACGAAAACGCATCATTGGATCATCGTTTTCATCCCCTAGTGTGTGGACGGTCGAAAACAATATGGAAACGCTAGTGTGGACGCAGATATTTTTGTCCGTTTTCGGTCAAATGAAAACGGACGTTTTCAAAAAAGGATTAGTGTGAACGGGGCCTTAGTATCGGATGGCGTTTTGGATTTGGGAAATGGTATTGAGAGAGTGTGTTCCCAGGTTTTCCGAACAATGAGGAGTTTAATGTAGGCAATAAATGTTGGAAATCTATTTTCCTCCTGCTCGACTTCAATTCTTGCTAGTCACCAAAAATATATGGAAATATAGGATGGATAGTCTCCATTCGTCCGTATTCCTACACTTTGATGCTGATAAATGTCACAATGTCTCATTGCATTTTACATAATAAATATGAAAAATAATAATAAAGAACAATTATTCCCCAAGTGGAGGTGAGTAGTGGCAGGAGCCCATTAGTAGGAGCGTCCATCTCCCATATAGGGTATTAGATGATAAATCTATTTTTAGATCAGTAGTTCGCGCGAAAAAAAAACACCTCGACCAATCAAAGCAGGGATAATTCACTAACAACTCACTAACAACTCACTAAATCAGGCTTACTTTGAAGTGGACTACTGTGTTATTTACTTGTATAATCGCTCTCATCGCTCAAATTTGAACTCGAAAGGTTTGAATGAAAAGCTCGCTTCTCTGTCTTGTCTGCCTGTCTTGTGCGACTGATTTAGTGAGTTGTGATTGGCTAAATTACTGTCCCTGCTCTGATTGGTCGAGGTGTCTTTTTCGCGCGAACTACTGGTCTAAAAATATATTTATCATCTAATAAGCTGTGACACATACCTAAATTAGATGGACGCTCCTACTAATGGGCTCCTGGTAGTGGTGGATATTTACCGAGCCGCGAGTCCTCAAGACAGAGTCGTTTTCGTATGAGTGGGAAACCTACGGCCGGAAATACGGTCACGGTACGGAATCGAATACATTCTATTCAACCAATCACAGCGCGCAAAATCGTTGCTCAGTCAACGAGAATGATTGGACAGGGCACGGTTACCGCACGGCACAGTCACCGTACGGCACGAACCGTAGCGTAAAAACTACTCCCCACTCAGAAAAACAAAAACACTACTCTAACGCTTTTGTTGTTTGGTTTTCAGTACCCAAAGTTGGCCCAAACGATGTTAAGACTGAACCTGAGACATCTCAAAGTCTACTTGTTACATGGAAGGTACATTGTGACCAGTTGTCTATGTGTCAAATAGTTAAAAAATAAAACAAGGTAAAATATGATGAAATGCGACTAAAACTGAAGTTATAATTACACTCTGACGATGATCGAAAGCGTTGTGTGAGTTTAATATATTAGCATTGCATCCAGTTGTTTAATTAATCGTCCTTTTAATTCAGATTATTATGTTTATACAGCCATTCCGAATAGCTTGTGTTGTGAAATATTTGATTAAATATTGCATACTGAATAAGCCACTTCACACTATCGTCCGTCATTTTGAATTGGGACAAACGCGACAACATTAATTTATAGAAATCTGGATCACTTTGATTAGCGGTAACTCCGCTCGATTTCGTCGGATTTTTAAAAACTTTCCATTTTAGAAAATATGTTTACTTTGTTATCTATGACCTATGAGTAGCTCAAAATGTTAAGCCAATCCATTCGTGAAAAGAAGATTGAATCGTAAAAGATAGTTAAAACACCTACATTGGTCTTATTTTAACTCCAACAACCTGCATACATGCCTGCTGGCTATCGAAGTTTAAATTTTGAAAATCCAACAAAATTGAGGGGAGTCACGGCAAGTCGAAGTGATCCAGATTTCTATACATTATGCCGCGTTTGTCCCAATTCAAAATGGCGGACGACATCGCGTGAAGTGGCTTATTGAAGCTGATAAAAGCGAACACGAGAAGTGGACATGAATACATTTTGATATCAGTTATGTTAGAATATTTTGGCGACTATCTGTCGCCACTGACTGCCAGCGCAAGTCAGCGTAACTATCCATAACAATGATCAGAGCGCTTGCAAGTGCTATAAAAACTAGATAACATTAATAAATCTTAAATATACAAATATACATAATGTTACTAAGACATAACTGCATGTATACAAAACGACGGCTTTACTGGGTAAAATCTAGGTGAACGAACGATTTTGATCAAACTTCACAGTAGTCAGGCAAATGACTGAGTACCTGACTGTCTAAATAAAAAATATGATATTGAATGAATAAATTAATAACCACTTTACCTCCAGGTTCCTTCTGGTGTAAGTTGCCCTCCTGATGGATACAAAGTGATCTACTCACTTTCTTCAGGGGGAGGTGGACAAGAGGTTACACTCAATGGTGGTCAGACTACTTCACATAATCTGACTAACTTGAACAAGTGGACATTCTATTACATCAGTGTAAAAGTCCACAATGAGAAAGGATATGGTCCTGCCAGTGCTGAGTTGGATAAACGTACTTTAGAAGACGGTGAGAAAGTTGAATGTTTGCTTGTAGAACCAACCAATATATATTACCAGTGACTAAACACAAACCCATGTCAAGACCACACTTTCAGCATCATTTGATGGAATCTGTGTTAAGAGGTTGTCAGAGGAAAAGAACCCATAGCCCACCACTTTTTTTGCCCACAGGTAGTAATTTTTTAAGGAAATTTAAAAAAATGGTATCGTCATGCTACCCTTGTACGGAAGAAAAAACAGCCCCACCACTTTTAAGCTTGCTCGGCGGGCCCTGTTACTGGTAATGTTTAATGTTCAATAACTCTTTGTTTAATAACTCTTTGTCAACTACAACAATAGAAGATAGAAGGTATAAGATATTATCAACAACACCAGTCGAGTTGGCCAAAGTTACCAACGGTTAAAAGCACCCAGTGCCATTCCATCCGACATGGATACAAAAACCGTTGATGCGTACTGCAGCTCGCAGGGGATCGACGCGTTGACCTCGGTCCACATCTGAGACTGCAAAATATCTAACAAAACACTAACTCGTTAACTCCTAAACACTTCTTAAAGTGCCTATCACCCCCTTGAGATTGTTTTAACATTCTATGCAATATAAACTGTGACCTCCTGGATACTAGTGAGGCGCTCTGACCACTGAGCCACTGGGAACTCATGTGATTAAGCAGGTCTTGGTTCGTATTAAAGGAGAACTGAAGCTTAACTTTATATTTCGATAAAAACAAAGATAATGTTGTGTACATTCATTTTCTGAAATTATTTTTAATTAGCCACTTTAGAAACGAGTAAAGGACTGGGAACGAGTTTTGAGAATTAATCTAATTAAAAAGTGAAACCCCTCACAAGAAAGAGCATATCACAATTAGCATTATTACAAAGTTCCAAAAGGTTTTGTTAGATATTGAACGAGTAACAGCTTTCCTAACATCGCAAAAATTACAAAGAAATGTATGTTTAGTAGGGACGCTTGTCCCGAGTAACTACATTTCTTTGTAATTTTTGCAGTTTTTAAATGTCTGCAGTTCAGTTGCTGCTTCTCCAAACCCTATCAAACTCCTAAAACTTATACTAATAGAGTACTAAAGTGTGACGTCACGAAACAATTAATTTTGCTTTTATAAATTTTTGATTTCCAGTTCAGATAGAATATCATGAAAGAAGTTCACACGCCAATTTTTATGACAATCGGTTAAATAGCGGTCCAGATATGGCCAGTTGAATATATAATTTGCCTTAACAAATCACTGTATTTTCGGCTCCGTTCTTAACTTTAGGAACGGAGCCGAAAATACAGTGATTTGTTAAGGCAAATTATATATTCAACTGGCCATATCTGGACCGCTATTTAACCGATTGTCATAAAAATTGGCGTGTGAACTTCTTTCATGATATTCTATCTGAACTGGAAATCAAAAATTAATAAAAGCAAAAATTATTTTTTATGACGTCATCACTTTAGTACTCTATTCTGATATGCTCTTTCTTGTGATGGGGTTCATTTTTTAATTAGATTAATTCTTAAAACTCGTTCCCAGTCCTCCACTCGTTTCTAAAGTGGCTAATTGTTTTTATTTTTATGGAGAAGAAACTTGAGTTTGAATTGAAAAAATATATGGATTACCGCTGAATTGATCGAGGCTCATTTCAGTAATTATTCCCCATAATAGACGTCACCTATCCCAAGGGAAATTGCAATCACAATATAGAGTAATTATAAGTCCATTGTATTTCCTTGTACCCGAGAGAATGTTGTGAACGGATTTTAATATTCCCCTAAAACGACGTCACAAACACAAAGATCTGAGCCGACGGTAAATCGGCAAAATGGCGGATGATATTCTATATTGAACGTAAATTATGTTGATATCTAAGAAAGATTTACAAAAAATAATATTCAAGTAATGCTAACATAAGTCATATCTAACTTTCTTGAGAAAATAAATGTTGCCTTCAGTTCCCCTTTAATCACCCAGGTCACCCAGGTCACCTAGGACGTACATTGTACGATCAGCTAAGCGGAAGGAATCTTGTCAGATCTAACGCTTGAAGAAATCTTACATTATCTTACATTACTAACTATTACCAAGCGACAAGTTACCATATAAATATAACATTTGTTTTTATTTTAGAGTTCGGAAAAACCGGTTTGCTATTGTTGAAAATATCCAACTTTCTCCACTCGTGGTATATGAGCTGTTATAAAATAATTTAGAAATATAACGCGCTCTCTGATTGGTTAATTACTATGTTGATATGAGGCTATGTAAACATGGTTCATGACCTTGAACAACCTTGAAGCGATGCAGTGGATTTGATTGTAAAAATACCACAAATGTATTTTTTTCTGTTGTCAAACATGTATTATTTACTAAGCAAAAGCCATAGAATCACAGTTTTTCTTGTTTAATTAAGTTCAAGTTCTATATAGATGTGATTTTGATGATTTTAAACCGAAAATTAAGTAATTTTGCAAGAATTGAGCTTCAAGTTCAAACACGGCAAGAAACTCGACGAATCGTCCAATTATTTTTGTCCACAATAACGCAAGAAAATATAGCCGTATTTATACTCACAAAACAGTGAAAACAGAGCGATTCTTGTAGCTACACGGCGGGTTCACCTGAACATTCACATCTCTAGTAAAATATGTCAAAGAGAAAAAATATCTTCAAATGTCTCAGAAACGTCCATCGTTTATACATTCTTGTCGAGAAAAGCGACGAAAAGATTAAAAAATACGACAAAAACTGTGGATATTTGGCTACCTGATTTCGTGCTCCATTCATCAAGATGTCAAATCAGAAAGTTTGACGACTCTTCGTCATTGATCGTGATTCGGCTCAGCTTTTCTCACTTTTCTTCGTGTTTCGTGTTCACAGGATACAAAAACAAAGTGTAACAAGCATTCTTCTGTAATTTTCTGACAGAAAATAGCATTCTTCAAATCGTTTTTCGTGTCAAAACAGTAAACGGCACACGGATAAAAGTTGTCGAGTCGCTTTGCCATTTTGATTTCTTTCGTGAGATTTGATTGGATGATGGGCGATTTCTGACGCTTTTCAAGAGAATTGAAATTTTGATCACTAGAATCTCGCGTAAATAAAGGAGTTTTACGAAAGAAATCCTTGCTGTTATTTTATAAAACAAATAGAAAACGTTTTCCCGTGTTTACATAGCCTGATATAAACACTTGGGAAATTTTGGGAGCAGTCTCGAGCTCTGTGTAAAACCTCGCCTACGGCTCGGTTTTACACAATAGCTCTCGACTTCTCCCAAACTTCCCTCGTGTTTATTTCAGGCTATGTAACCACGGGAAACGTTTTCTATTTGTTAAATAGCCTATAATAGGGTAGCCGATCAGAGCGCGCGCTTACTCATATCCAGTGGTTGTCTGTATAATAAATATATAGAGGTTATTACACGGGTAGTTGGGTAATACGGCTGGATATTTTAACGAGTCATGCCGTATTTTGACGAGCCGTAGGCGAGTCAAAATACAAATAGACAACAACAACAAAATTAATGAAAATACCGTATTTTTCTCTGTAATGATAAAAAAGCGAGCGCGCGCGCAAACCCGTTTTTTTTCTTCTAAAACGTGTAATACGCTGTCATATTTGTACTCATCTTTGTACTGTAAGATTACAACTTGTGCAATAAAGGTTATCACAGTTAGAGTTGTGTAATACGGCTGGATATGTTTACGAGTCTTGCCGTATATGACAATCTACAGTGGGTAATACGCTAGGATATTTGGAGGATTGTGTGCCCTTTTATGGTAAATTTACGTCACAGTCGTATAATAATTACATATATTCCCAGCAAGGCACAAATATAATTTGTTGTCTATATGCACTGAGTTTCTATCGTTTACTTATTTATTTACTTACTAATTACTGTACTTACTAGTAAATTATTACTTTTAACATTTTTGATTGGTTGATTTATTGGTTGAATGAGGTTGTAATTTATGTTAATTATACTTTCAGCTCCAACTGCCACTCCAGGTAAATTCCATGTGACTGCCGTCAGTCCCACTAGTGTTCGTCTGTCATGGAGTTTACCACCCAGCAATAAACAGAATGGCATAATTAAAGGATTCAAAGTCCGGTATTCCAAGACTAGTGACAGTTCTTCCTCAACTATTAAAGACTACATTGGTAGTACTTTGTTGCATACAATGGATGGCCTTGACATGTATACAGAATATTCATTCAAAGTATTGGCTTATACCATTAAAGATGGACCTTATACAAAGCTTGTTACAGAAAACACACGAAGGCCGTAAGTAAAATTATTGATTAAACTGCTAAATAAACATACAAATCCAACTCGCAGTCAAATATTGCATTATGTTTCCCCCATAGCTACCCATGCAATAATATAAAATGAGTGATGCTTTGTCTCCCACTTGTTTACTGCTCCCACTATGATAATGACAAACACATTCCAATATGGACAAATGGTTAGAACTTCGCGTGGCTCGGATGTCTACGTAAAATGGCGGTCCTGTCTCTCCACACTCCATTGCATTGCTTCGCAGGGACGTAATTAAAGAATCCACACCACAGTTCGACTAAGAGTAGGGCACGAAGTTCCCGGCGTGTGGGGCCAACCTATACTAAGTCCCAGAGGGCCACAGGGTCATCGGCGAAAGCTGTTACGTGTTTATCCTCTTCAAATAAAGTCACTATCCTACTACTTTTAATGGTTTGTTAAATCAAGGTTCCACTGTACATCGGAAGTTTTAGTGCGCAATGCACGTGCACGCACGAAAACCAATGAGCTTTCATAGTTTGTATCAGTTAAATCATATATATGTATTTTATTGTTCTGTCTTTTGTACTTTCGTCCCTTTCTTTTTTGTCATTCTTTTTTCTTGCTTGTTAGCTTAGTAATAGCAATGAAACTTGTATATTGGTGTGAGCTCCCGAGATAAGCATTTTTTTTTGCTTTTGGGGCAAACACTAAGTGTTATATGTTTAAATAAAACAACATACACTCGTTTACAGAAACGTTGTAGTATACATTTATACAAATATATAATGAGATACAAGATATCTAAACATCAATTTTAGATTAGTATCGCACCCAACAAGGCTAAAACAATAATTTTCAGCAATATTTTGCGCTTAAGCAGTTATATTTTTGCATGTTTAACATTTTGCATCTCATTAGATATCTTGTATCTCATTAGATATTTGTATAAATGTATACTACAACGTTTCTGCAATTGAGTGTATATATAAAGTACAATAATAATAATAGTAATTCGCAGCATGTGTGTCCACCCTAGACAAAACGTGACCCTTATGTAATGCTTATACCATATTCTATATTCTATTCTTTCCAGCACCATCAGAACCTAGTAATTTTAAATCATTAGCCATTCAACCAGTTGGTTTAGCTGGACCTGAACTAAAACTGACTTGGGATGTACCTACCTCTACCAATGGGATGATTAGAGGTTACAACGTATCTTACAGCAAAGCAGGAGATTCACAAATGATCACATTAAGCAGCAACACGTTCACTACATCACTGCCTGTATGTGGTGGAGTGAACTACGATATCAATATCTGGGCTTTTACTCTCATGAAAGGACAAACAGCAACCATGTCAGTTTTAACAAGCATCTATGGTGGGTTGTGTTCCTGTTATCGCAAATAAGTCAGTTTTATGCGGTGAAGCTATAATTGTGTGATTCAATCAAATTAAGAAAGAAAGGGATAGAACGAATGGATGGATGAATAAATGGATTGATAGATGAATGGATTGATAGATGATTGGATAGATGAATGAATGAATGACAGGAAGAATTGATGGATGAGTTAACGCAAAAATAATTCAGTAAAATAAATTCACCAAATACCTGAAATAATAATAATAATAATTTAATATTTTTTATTGCGCACTATTTCTACTACACTACATGTGAAATTATAGAATGCTCATTACCATAAAAAAATACTAATTACTATATTAACTATATATTAAATGATTGTTGATGGCGAGAAATAGTGAATGCTCCTATGAGAGCATGAATGAAGCTAAGTGATCAGTAATAATGTTTGTGAGTGATTCTGAATCAAAATTTTGTGTATTTGAATTGTAGTTCCAACAACGACGAAAAAACCTACATTCACTGAGCACAATACCACAACATTCAATATGTCATGGCAACCAGTTCCTGCCACCTATGGGCGCATCTTAGTATATGAAGTTAAGAAGTTGCTGATTAAAACGTCAGTGCTGGAAATGATGAATGCTTCTTGTGGTGACGTGGCTTGTCGTGGTTCTGCCAATCATGGCTGTAAACTAATTCTGCACAATTTACCGCAGTGTACTGTTTACAATATATCAGTACGTGCCTATACAAGTGTTGGTGCTGGACCTTTTAGTAAACCTATGGTACTAGCAACATCAGGTATGGACACCATTAGATATAATGTATAATATATCAGTACGTGCCTATACAAGTGTTGGTGCTGGACCTTTTAGTAAACCTATGGTACTAGCAACATCAGGTATGGACACCATTAGATATAATGTATAATATATCAGTACGTGCCTATACAAGTGTTGGTGCTGGACCTTTTAGTAACCTATGGTACTAGCAACATCAGGTATGGACACCATTAGATATAATGTATAATATATCAGTACGTGTCTATACAAGTGTTGGTGATGGACCTTTTAGTAAACCTATGGTACTAGCAACATCAGGTATGGACACTATTAGATATAATGTATAATATATCAGTACGTGCCTATACAAGTGTTGGTGCTGGACCTTTTAGTAAACCTATGGTACTAGCAACATCAGTATGGACACTATTCAGAATGTATAATATGACGTGCCTATACGAGTGTTGGTGCTGGACCTATTAGTAAACCTATGGTATAATCAGGTATGGATACCATTATACAATGTATAATACGTGCCTATACAAGTGTTGGTGCTGGACCTTTTAGTAAACCTATGGTACTAGCAACATCAGGTATGGACACTATTAGATATAATGTATAATATATCAGTACGTGCCTATACAAGTGTTGGTACTGGACCTTTTAGTAAACCTATGGTACTAGCAACATCAGGTATGGACACTATTAGATATAATGTATAATATATCAGTACGTGCCTATACAAGTGTTGGTGCTGGACCTTTTAGTAAACCTATGGTACTAGCAACATCAGGTATGGACACTATTAGATAGAATGTATAATATATCAGTACGTGCCTATACAAGTGTTGGTGCTGGACACCATTATTAGTAAACCTATGGTACTAGCAACATCAGGTATGGACACTATTAGATAGAATGTATAATATATCAGTACGTGCCTATACAAGTGTTGGTGCTGGACCTTTTAGTAAACCTATGGTACTAGCAACATCAGGTATGGACACCATTAGATAGAATGTATAATATATCAGGACGTGCCTATACAAGTGTTGGTGCTGGACCTTTTAGTAAACCTATGGTACTAGCAACATCAGGTATGGACACCATTAGATACAATGTATAATATATCAGTACGTGTCTATACAAAGTGTTGGTGCTGGACCTTTTAGTAAACCTATGGTACTAGCAACATCAGGTATGGACACCATTAGATAGAATGTATAATATATCAGTACGTGCCTATACAAGTGTTGGTGCTGGACCTTTTAGTAAACCTATGGTACTAGCAACATCAGGTATGGACACCATTAGATATAATGTATAATATATCAGTACGTGCCTATACAAGTGTTGGTACTGGACCTTTTAGTAAACCTATGGTACTAGCAACATCAGGTATGGACACCATTAGATATAATGTATAATATATCAGTACGTGCCTATACAAGTGTTGGTGCTGGACCTTTTAGTAAACCTATGGTACTAGCAACATCAGGTATGGACACTATTAGATAGAATGTATAATATATCAGTACGTGCCTATACAGTGTGTTGGTGCTGGACCTTTTAGTAAGTCTATGGTACTAGCAACATCAGGTATGGACACCATTAGATAGAATGTATAATATATCAGTACGTGCCTATACAAGTGTTGGTGCTGGACCTTTTAGTAAACCTATGGTACTAGCAACATCAGGTATGGACACTATTAGATAGAATGTATAATATATCAGTACGTGCCTATACAAGTGTTGGTGCTGGACCTTTTAGTAAGTCTATGGTACTAGCAACATCAGGTATGGACACCATTAGATACAATGTATAATATATCAGTACGTGCCTATACAAGTGTTGCAACTGGACCTTTTAGTAAACCTATGGTACTAGCAACATCAGGGTATGGACACTATTAGATAGAATGTATAATATATCAGTACGTGCCTATACAAGTGTTGGTGCTGGACCTTTTTAACCTATGGTAACCTATGGTACTAGCAACTATCAGGTATGGACACCATTAGATAGAATGTACAATATATCAGTACGTGTCTATACAAGTGTTGGTGCTGGACCTTTTAGTAAACCTATGGTACTAGCAACATCAGGTATGGACACCATTAGATATAATGTATAATATATCAGTACGTGCCTATACAAGTGTTGGTGCTGGACCTTTTAGTAAACCTATGGTACTAGCAACATCAGGTATGGACACCATTAGATAGAATGTATAATATATCAGTACGTGCCTATACAAGTGTTGGTGCTGGACCTTTTAGTAAACCTATGGTACTAGCAACATCAGGTATGGACACTATTAGATATAATGTATAATATATCAGTACGTGCCTATACAAGTGTTGGTGCTGGACCTTTTAGTAAACCTATGGTACTAGCAACATCAGGTATGGACACTATTAGATAGAATGTATAATATATCAGTACGTGCCTATACAAGTGTTGGTACTGGACCTTTTAGTAAACCTATGGTACTAGCAACATCAGGTATGGACACCATTAGATAGAATGTATAATATATCAGTACGTGCCTATACAAGTGTTGGTACTGGACCTTTTAGTAAACCTATGGTACTAGCAACATCAGGTATGGACACTATTAGATAGAATGTATATAATATATCATTACGTGCCTATACAAGTGTTGGTGTACTGGAACCTTTTAGTAAACCTATGGTACTAGCAACATCAGCCGTATGTAGTACTATTAGATAGAATGTATAACATATCAGTACATGACTATACAAGTGTTGGTACTGGACCTTTTAGTAAACCTATGGTACTAGCAACATCATGAATGAACTAGTTCTTATGTAAAACTGATTGAGAAACACAGCTTTGACAATGGTTTCTCAATAGTACATTACACAACAGTCTAATATATATATGAGTAAAGTGTTCCAATAAAACAGAATAACAGTGCAATACTAGGACTTGTACCTACGCATGTTGTGAGTGTCTTTATATATAAATAGTCGTCGGTCTCTCGATGGCCAAGTAAAGGACAACCGAAAAGAACCGAGGCCAAAACGCTACATTGGTGGCTAGCGGTGATACTTCTCTGGAACAAAGTTTCGTGGACCGTTTTCTGCGAATTCCTGGCCTGTATGTTCTGTAATCGCTTTGTGAGTATTATATCACGTCTGTCCTTGGGGTCAATTGTTGTCGGCGACTGTACATTGTTGTGGTATAGAAAACTTGTAGTGAAGGTATAACGTCGGTTGGTGAGTCGTTTGTTTGTTGTCGGTTTTTGTTTTTGACGTCTTTGTAGTAGGATATATTGTGTTGTTACGATGCCTGAAACATCCAGCGCGAGTAGCACTGTAGCGCCTGTCACGCAACGAGTCCTCGTGATGCCGGAAGCGTTCTCCAATGGCGACAACGAAGATTGGGCATCTTGGCTGTGCTACTCCAAAAAGTGTGCCAAACTCAACAAGTGGGATGACGAACAGCAGCGAGATTTCCTTTCCGTGCGTCTTCGTGCATCAGCCCTTGAAATCTTTCTTGGTCTCAGCGAAGACACACAGAACGGCGTGTTTCGGGAGTTGGTCGACGCTCTGACCGAAAAAAAAAACAAGTCCGATTTTAATGCTCGACGGCGGGGACAGGATGAAAAACTCATCGATCTTTCCGCCGCGATCGGCAATTAAGCTCGCACGAAAAGCGTTCCCGGGTGCCCCCGCTGAGATCGTTGACCAACTCGCCAAAGATCGATTCATTGAGGCACTTCGCAGCAGAGATCTCCGGATTAAAATCCGCGAAGGAAGCCCGAAGACCTTGGACAATGCAGTGAGTCGTGCCATCCAACTCGAATCTATCTACGAAGCCGAAGGCGGTAAGACTATTGCAACGAAGCCCGTCCATGTCGTACAACAACACGACAACCATCACCGTACTGATGATGCGATGACAGCTCTTCTAGAATGCAACACCGCTGCGCTTTAAACCGTAGTCAACTTAGTAAAGAGATTCGTGGGACGCCAACCTTTGCCGGAACGAACAGATGAGCGCGACGTCATCGGTACTCCGAGACGACCAAGAAAACCTACCTGCTGGGCCTGTTGTGGTACGGGGCATTATCGACGAGATTGTCCCAACCGTCAATATAATCAGGCGTCGGAAAACCGCTGATGGCTGGCACCACGGGTCAGGCGCCAGTCACCCCTAAATTCAAGACCCTGAAAGAGGTGTACGGGAACAAGAGCGGACAAGAAGCCACTGCCACAAATAGACAACAGACGTTGGGGAGCTACAGTGCGGGAAGCAGCGCTGCAGTGTATGCGCCTGGTTTTGTTAACGGCTATGTTGTTGAAATGTTGGTTGATACGGGGTCAGCTGTCACCTTGGTGCACAAACGGATCTTTGACCATATAGGGGTGGGGCAGGTATTGGAGGGGGTGGAAGATAGGGTTGTCTCTGCTAACGGTCAACCACTAGGGATCCTGGGTAGATGTGCCCTTAGGATACGCATCGGAGGAGTTGATGAACTCCACCCGGTGTTAGTGGTTAATGACCTGACGCAAGACTGCCTTGTCGGAGTCGATTTCCTCGCGCGACACAAAGTTCAAATTGATTTTGCCGCCGGTTCCATTTGTGCGAATGGTCAAAGTGTTGCTCTGCACTATGGTGGTAGGGGTTCGGGTGTTAGTGTATGTGGACGTGTTTGTGTTGCGGAGACGGTGACGGTGCCGGGTCGACATGAGATGGTGGTGCCAGCGATGTGTGAGGGGGCTGAGTTGTGGGGTAGTGGTCTCACTGGTATTATAGAGCCCAGTCCAGAATTCGCTGAAAGGCATTCCTTGTTGATGGCCCGAGTGCTCGCGCAATCAAGAGATGTGGTTCCTGCGCGGCTGATTAACCCATCCAATGATCCCATGGTCCTCTACAAGAACACTACCCTAGGTACCATGACAGTCTTGGCGGAGTGTGCAACGACGCTGGATGGAAAGAATCCTGCAGCGGTAATGGCAGTACGAAAGTCCAAGAAAACAAAGCACGATTTAACAGCTTTGTTCAACCTGCAGGAATCAAAGTTAAGTTCTGCAGAGAGAACAAAGTTGTTAAGTCTGCTTGGTGAATTCAACGACGTGTACTCTCAGGGTCCAGACGACCTTGGGAGGACAAACAACGTGTACCACCAGATCCCAACAGGCAGTGCGAAACCAATCAAGCAAGGACCACGACGACTGCCATACCACCAACGGACAGAAGTGGAAAAGAACCTGGACTCCATGATAAAAAATGGTGTGGTAGAGCCTTCTACGAGTCCGTGGTCGTCCCCTATTGTATTAGTCAAGAAGAAGGATGGTTCGACACGTTTCTGTGTAGACTACAGGAAGCTGAACGACGTAACCAAAAAGACGCTTATCCCTTGCCACGTATTGACGCTACGCTGGACGCAATGGGAGGAGCGGTGTACTTTTCAACGATGGACCTAGCAAGCGGATACTGGCAGGTAGAAGTCGACCCCTCAGACCGCGATAAGACAGCATTCACGACGTTTAAGGGACTATTTGAGTTCCGTGTTATGCCGTTTGGCTTGACCGGAGCGCCAAATATACCTTCCAGAGACTCATGGATTCTGTTTTATCCGGCCTACAGTTCGACACCTGCCTGGTGTACTTGGATGACATTGTTATCTTCAGCAAGACGTTCGACGAACACATCGGACATCTACGACAAGTCTTTAGCAGATTACGAGAGTCTGGTCTGAAGGTAAAACCGAGAAAGTGCTACCTGCTTCGAGACAGCGTGCCGTTTCTAGGCCACATTATCTCTAAAGATGGTGTCGCGACGGATCCTGAGAAAGTGCGTGCTGTGACGTCATGGCCTGTACCAACAACCAAGTCTGAAGTCAGGAGCTTCCTGGGCCTTGCGTCGTACTACCGGCGGTTCATAAAGAACTTTGCGGAGATCGCTGCGACACTTTACAAGCTGTCAACATCAGGAAAATAGAGTGCGTTTGTCTGGTCAGCGGACTGTGAAAGAGCCTTCAATACCCTGAAGGGACATCTAGTAAAGGCTCCGGTCTTAGCCTACCCAAGGTTTGACCTCGACTTCGTCCTCGACACAGATGCTTGTGACTTCGGGATCGGAGCTGTACTCTCCCAACTACAAGATGGCGAGGAGAGAGTCATCGCATATGCCAGCCGAGCACTGACTAAAGCTGAACGCAATTACTCTGTGACAAGGAAGGAGATGCTGGCATTAGTACACTACGCTGGATACTTTCGCCACTACTTGTATGGGTGCAAGTTTACCGCTCGAACTGACCATGGTGCCCTCAACTGGCTCAAGAGCTTCAAAGACCCTTGTGGACAGGTTGCGCGTTGGCTGGAGCGACTGGCAGAGTTCGACTTCAAAGTACAGCATCGGGCGGGGCGGAAACATGGGAATGCAGACGCGCTTTCACGCAAACATGTGGCTGTACGCCCTGAAGTCAACGCAGTTGATTGGTCTCTACGATGGACAAACGCTGAGCTACGCCAAAGACAGCTAGCTGACGTAGAGCTCGTAAAGGTCGTCGCCTGGAAAGAAGCCCTGGATGAACCACCTACGAGAGCTGAATTGCAAGGAAGCAGCCCGACGGTGCGAAGTCTCTGTTCTCAATGGGATCGCCTGGAGCTCAAAGATGGAGTCCTGTATCGCTCCTGGGTGAACGACGACGGCGCAGAGTCACGATTGCTTCTTGTGGTGCCTAGAGTGTTGGTCAACGAAGTCCTACATCTGATGCACGATGCCCCATCTGCTGGTCATCTGGGAGTTACTAAGACGATTGGCAAAATCCGCGAGAGATTCTACTGGGTAGGTCTAAACCGTGACGTGGAGGACTGGTGTAGACGATGCGAGATGTGCATCAAACTCAAGCTACCCCAGAGAGCTGGTCGTGCGCCCCTGGTAAGTGTACAGCCTGGTTATCCATCACAGCGCGTGGCCCTTGATATCCTTGGTCCTCTGCCAGAGTCTGACCTCGGAAACAGTTTCCTCCTGGTGGTCGGGGACTACTTTACCAAGTGGACTGAAGCTTACCCTATACCAAACCAAGAGGCCATCACCGTCGCACGAAAACTGGTGGACGAGTTCATATGTCGCTTTGGTGCACCGGAGACCCTACACACTGACCAAGGCCGTAACTTCGAGTCCAAACTCTTCAAAAGAACTTTGCAGACTCCTCGGAATAGAGAAGACGAGGATGTCAGCCTATCACCCGGAAGGAGATGGTATGATTGAGAGATTCAACCGTACAGTCATCGGTATGCTGTCCAACTACGTGAGCGACAACCAACGAGACTGGGACTGTCACTTGCCTCAGGTGATGATGGCATATCGCAGCAGCGTGCACGAGTCGACACGCTACTCGCCATTCTACATGATGTTTGGTCGAAACATCCAGCTACCAATCGACATCATGTATGGTAGAGCACCTGAGGAGCCCCAAGAGACAGTTAAATACACTCGTCGTCTGAGAGACTCCCTGGAGGCAGCGCACGACATGGCACGGACACATCTACAGGCCGCTCAACGACGACAGAAGGACTACTACGACATACGCGTAACCGGCAAACCGTTTGAGGTTGGGGACAGAGTACTACTGTCAGTCTCTGCTGTCAAGCCAGGTCTGAGTCGGAAGCTTCACCATCAGTGGCAAGGCCCTTACATCATTCTCGACAAGGTATCTGACGTAAATTACCGCATTCAGCTAGAGACGGGACAAGGTAGGAAACAAGTGGTCCACTTCAACCGCCTGAGACGATTTAACCACGCTAGACTGTTTGCGCCGCTACGTCTGAATGGGGCGATGGTAACGAAGCCAACACAGACGAAATGGGACGAGAAGACAGATACCTCCCCGATGCGACCGACGAACTCTACAAAGATAATGGGTTCATTATCGACGAAGTAGAGACGAATAATGCAGATCACCATGGCAACGCAAGACCAAGTCGTCAGAGAAGACCTCCAGCCTGGATGAGAGACTTTTATGCCGAATGATTATTGCTGATTATTATTTTGTGATTTAACTTATTGATTTTCCAGTCAGAAGCAATTTGCATATTTTATTGACATGAGGACATGTCTTCCTCAAGGGAGGGGATAGTGTAGCGTAGCTCACAATTGCATAACTCGTATCATATTACATTACGCACGCTATGATCACTTGACCTTGAATGAACTAGTTCTTACGTAAAACTGATTGAGAAACACAGCTTTGACAATGGTTTCTCAATAGTACATTACACAACAGTCTAATATATATATGAGTAAAGTGTTCCAATAAAACAGAATAACAGTGCAATACTAGGACTTGTACCTACGCATGTTGTGAGTGTCTTTATATATAAATAGTCGTCGGTCTCTCGTTGGCCAAGTAAAGGACAACCGAAAAGAACCGAGGCCAAAACGCTACATTGGTGGCTAGCGGTGATACTTCTCTGGAACAAAGTTTCGTGGACCGTTTTCTGCGAATTCCTGGCCTGTATGTTCTGTAATCGCTTTGTGAGTATTATATCACGTCTGTCCTTGGGGTCAATTGTTGTCGGCGACTGTACATTGTTGTGGTATAGAAAACTTGTAGTGAAGGTATAACGTCGGTTGGTGAGTCGTTTGTTTGTTGTCGGTTTTTGTTTTTGACGTCTTTGTAGTAGGATATATTGTGTTGTTACGATGCCTGAAACATCCAGCGCGAGTAGCACTGTAGCGCCTGTCACGCAACGAGTCCTCGTGATGCCGGAAGCGTTCTCCAATGGCGACAACGAAGATTGGGCATCTTGGCTGTGCTACTCCAAAAAGTGTGCCAAACTCAACAAGTGGGATGACGAACAGCAGCGAGATTTCCTTTCCGTGCGTCTTCGTGCATCAGCCCTTGAAATCTTTCTTGGTCTCAGCGAAGACACACAGAACGGCGTGTTTCGGGAGTTGGTCGACGCTCTGACCGAAAAAAAACAAGTCCGAGTTTAATGCTCGACGGCGGGGACAGGATGAAAAACTCATCGATCTTTCCGCCGCGATCGGCAATTAAGCTCGCACGAAAAGCGTTCCCCGGGTGCCCCCGCTGAGATCGTTGACCAACTCGCCAAAGATCGATTCATTGAGGCACTTCGCAGCAGAAACGCAACACCGCTGCGCTTTAAACCGTAGTCAACTTAGTAAAGAGATTCGTGGGACGCCAACCTTTGCCGGAACGAACAGATGAGCGCGACGTCATCGGTACTCCGCGAACGACCAAGAAAACCTACCTGCTGGGCCTGTTGTGGTACGGGGCATTATCGACAATGGTTTCTCAATAGTACATTACACAACAGTCTAATATATATATGAGTAAAGTGTTCCAATAAACAGAATAACAGTGCAATACTGGGACTTGTACCTACGCATGTTGTGAGTGTCCTTTATATATAAATAGTCGTCGGTCTCTCGTTGGCCAAGTAAAGGACAACCGAAAGAACCGAGGCCAAAACGCTACAAATGTATAACATATCAGTACGTGCCTATACAAGTGTTGGTGCTGGAACTTTTAGTAAACCTATGGTACTAGCAACATCAGGTATGGACACTATTAGATAATAATGTATAATATATCAGTACGTGCCTATACAGGTGTTGGTACTGGACCTTTTAGTAAACCTATGGTACTAGCAACATCAGGTATGGACACTATTAGATAGAATGTATAATATATCAGTACGTGCCTATACAAGTGTTGGTGCTGGACCTTTTAGTAAACCTATGGTACTAGCAACATCAGGTATGGACACTATTAGATAGAATGTAATAACATATCAGTACGTGACTATACAAGTGTTGGTACTGACCTTTTAGTAAATATATGGTACTAGCAACATCATGATCAGGTATGGATACTATTAGATAGAATGTATAAAACATATCAGTACGTGCCTATACAAGTGTTTGGTACTGGAGCCTTTAGTAAACCTATGGTACTAGCAAGATCAGGTATGGACACTATTAGATAGAATGTATAATAGATCAGTACGTGCCTATACAAGTGATGGTGCTGACCTTTTAGTAACCTATGGTACTAGCACATCAAGTATGGGACACTGTAGTGGATTCTTGGGTGTGTTTCGAGGTGGGAAAAATCGACGAGATTGCATGTGGCTGTGGACTCATGGCTCGATCATTTGGAACTGCAATGAACTGTCCACTCTTTTGTTCTATAGACACGTCCTCAAATCATCTTCTAGCAAGAATGGATCGTGATAGAACTTCAGCGCTGTGTGCCATTCTTTCTCTCTGTTTCGACGAATCCGTACCTTAATTATATAGAGTCGTTTTTCGTACGAGTGGAAAGTAGTTACGATACGGTTCGTACCGTGCAGTGACCGTATCGCGCCATCATCGTGCGGTATCCAAGCATTCTGTTTGGTTGAGAAATGATTTCGCGCGCGTGATTGGTTGAATAGAATGTCTTCGATTCCGTTACCGTGACCGTAACTCCGTGCCGTAGGTTTTCCCACTCATACGAAAACGACTCTATCTCCAACTTCCAAAGGTGGAAGATCTCGACTGTGTTTATCATCTTTGAAACAGTCCTGGTGATGTTACAGTGCTTTCACAACTCGGTTAGGAATATACTTTTTGAGGTAACAAGAGACGCCGATGAGTCGGTAGTGTTGTAAATGTTCGCCGACTAATTAATCGTTGCGTTGGTGAGTCACCTAATTCTTCAAATTGTTTCTATACTTCAGTCATGCAGTAGCCCTTCAAATGAGTCTTTGTTATCTGCTGCAGCTTTCTTCAAATATCCGCTTTTGCTGGATCTGCACTGCTCTTTCTGCAGCCCCATTGGATTGGTCGAGAATATTCAGGGCAACTTGTTTGTATGGCAATTTGTTTTTGCAATTAACCTCTTAAAATTGTGTGTAGTATTGAACAAGTTTCCTGGTGTTGCTGTTCTGTGATTCATTGCCACTGACCACTATTCAAACAAGCATCACAGCGCGGAAATAACGGTGTAAAATCTCCTTTAACAACAAGGTACAGCCAAAGGTACTCTCAGTGGCTGGTGTGTGTTTGGTTTGCAGCGTACACCCCTTTTATGCTTTCTTACGACACCTTTACAGACTAAATAATATGGTGTTCTTGTTAGCGCATTTTCACAATCGTCCCATTGCCTTGTACAGCAGATGGAGACTTTTTCGGCTGCTAGAACGGCGCGCCTACGCAGCCGAGCAGCTACAATCATGAGAGATTGTATGTTTGTGTTATGCCTCCTTTGTAGGCTGTTGAAGCGTATAACCGCTCTCGTCGAAATTCAACAGTTCTGTTAATGTCCCCCGTGAACTTATTAGGGTCGGAGAACATTACGATTTATGTCCTTATCCGAGAAGACATGGTCTAAGCTTTGCAGATAATAACAAGGCAGCTCTTTGTCTCCGCACATTAGTGAGAACTGAGTCGATGTACGCTGGGACTATGACACACATCCCCACAATTAGACGAACTCAAACGAGCCAAACGTATATATAGAAGATAATGTATATGTCATAGAGGCCATGATGTAATGGATGGGCGTTGATGTCTGCAAGTGGTCTGTTTTTGGTGGAGTAACAGGCCGCGATCAGAGGGGAGATAGTGTTGAAGTTTGAGGATTGGGCACGATTGCCTGTCACGTCAAATTGTGGGGTAGGAGTTTGGCCTGGCGGTGGCTCCTTGTGCATTTGTTGTCGGTTCATTTGTTTCTGTATATTGGTTTAGCACAGGCACGACGGCAGAAATGGTAGAGTTATCAAGCAACGTCATTCCGGGACTACACCACGGAAGCTAAACAGACCAGTCGTATGCAATTGACAGATATCCAGGGCGGAAGGAACTTGGGAACTAACGAGACACGGGTTAGCCTAGCGAGGCGGAAATGGACATGTTCGGAGTGCCTTAGCAGACCATGGAAGGCAAGAGCCTCACGTACAATGAACTTGTAGAGAGCAAATGAGGTGACAGGTAATGTGTGACATTCAGCTAGGCTACGGATAGCTTTTTATAGGAAGGCGGATGTGAGCTGAGGCGATGGGATACTATGCGCAGCAGCAGTAATTATATTATAGAGTCAGTGACAGGATGGATATAGTTAACTTGATGAGTGCTTTATGCCCGTCACGAGCAGGGATGGAGGCAGATGACAGGGTGGGTTGATATTTTAGGGGAGCGGCAAGGAGAGAGTATGCTAGGTGGGTGAATTAAGTTAGATGACGGAGGATGGATAAATAGTCGTTTTAAAATAACAAGAGGGATATTTGGTTTACAGGGATCACAGAACCTAATTCATGGGAAATGGTGGAAGGACAAAACATTAATACAAGATGAATGTGAGGAAAGTTCGACTAGAACATATTATGCAGTAGCTAGAACAAGATGTGAGAGAGATTTTTTCGGAATTGGATAGAAGAGTGACAGAAATGCTAGTTTGGGGGGACAGGTAGTGTGGATAGGTAATTGAGAGTGGGAACTATCGGTGAAAAGGTAGTTCGCACTAATGGAGTATGACATTAAGACTAATAATAATATAATCTAGGGTGGTAATGAGTATGGGTGAGGCTATAGGATCTGACTACAAGGGAGGATAATGAGGCTGCTTCAATGGGGAACCGGAGGGGGGAAAGTAAAGATGCTAATGCGCATAATTCGTATGAAGGGGAAAAGCAAAAGAAATGAGTATGGCAGTTTTGAGAATAGTCGAGGGGAGGAACTAGGGTGGAAATAGTATAGGTGAAGGAGAAAGTAGGGGAAATGATAGAAGAGGAAAACGGTGGGCTGAGTAAGGAAAAAAAGAAACAGTGGAATTGGAAGGTGGTGTATCAGAAATTAGATGTTAACGAATATCGATGGACAGGGAACAAAGTACAGAAGGAAAGGGGGGGGGGGAGAACAGGGTTTGGGTAAATTCAAGTGATTATATATGAGTTTGAAGTTACATTTGTGAGATTATCAGAGACATGGAACTCTGTAAATGTCTGAAAAGTTTAAGGAGAGGATGAGGCCTTTACATCTCGACAAATAAGAGGAGGCATGGGAGAGAAGAACTAAGCGACAATGTGTGTCTGGTTTGAGGGTGATGTAGTGGTTGGACGATGTACATACCGTTTTCGTGATGATAGGACAGGATCTTTGTGTGTATAGACTGGAGAGAGGACTGAGTTAGCAGGACGTGACAAGATGTCGGGGTTTGAGATAATGTGGTTAATGGTGTTATTGGTTCGTCAGAATCAAAAAGCACAAGGATTTGATAGGAGTGACACGGAAGTCTGAAGAGATGATAGAAGTGCAAGGCTGGTAAAGGGTATTATGATTAAAAGTATACTACGAAATATAGAATGTGGGTGTGAAGAAGTGGAAGGGGATGAGAGATAGATAGTTTGATGACACCGATTTTTTTGAGGAGTGAATGTTGGGGTGTGCTGAGAGTAAATGAAGAGCGAGTAGGTTTGAGAAAGGAAGAAGGGATAGTGAGGAAATAGTGAATAATAAGGGACGTATTAATTATGCTACATGTACGGAAGTATCATTGTCATATTGTTTTGAGTTTTAGGGGAATACATTATGGGCATTTAGAGATGCAATCAAAAAACGTAAGTTAAAGGGTATGATTTGGGGGATTAATCATTACGAGATTGGAGAAAAGTTAATGACAAAAGAATGGGACAAATTAAGGGACTGGAAACGACGCAGGAGATATTTTTGTTTCGGGGGGAGGGGGGGGTGTTGGTTAAAGTACCGAATAGTATGTTGTAGGGTAGAAGGTTTAATGTTTTTGTTTTGGTTTTTTCGTATTTTAGAGAGCTTAAGTTATTAGTAATTTAAGATGTGACCGAATTTTTATGTATATTTTTTGGAGATTATGTGGACCTAGATAATAAAATCAAGGAATCAGTATCTGGTTAGAATTGAAAGAGCTAACGTCAGTATTCTCTTTGATTAAGGAATAAGAGATGTATTCCTTCTATGTAATCGGTTTTCTTAATTGTGAGTACAGTCAGCTGAACTTTTCAATGGGAAGTGGTCATACTTGATTAATTTGGATTGTTCAGACTTCTAAAATCACCGAAATAAACTCATCTTACGTGTTTGGCATCTTCTTATAGACTCGAAGTATTTGTGTACACTGGTCTTGTTGAATTACGGCAAGCTCTGTAAGTGTTGTTGTCATTCGATAGTTTTCCTACCTCATTGTACCCGAGCTGTTAGAGATTAGGAAATCAGAATCTTATATACGGTTCTATTTTTCCAGTAACCAAACTTATAATCGTGTCGCCTGATACATTCGTTGTCAACCCTCTTCCCGCGGCAGCCATGAGAAGCATCCGCTGAGGCTCTCGCCGATGAAATAACGCGTATAAAATTGACTTCAAACCAAAAAGAACACTCTCCATACGAAACCAATCATCTAGTATTGAATAGTATATCTTCTAGAGTGCAAGATTACAATGATTATTCGATCTTTTACACCTGAATTTGAATTTTCCTCGGGTGCTCTGAAAGCGTTTGGTTAACGATTTCAGATTGAGCCAAGATTCGCGCTGCGCGATCGGACAGTGCCCTTTAAGGTGCTTGCTGGGTTATTCGGTCGTCACCTTCCGTTTTTGATCGAAATATGTTGGCGCGGCACTAGTTAGAAATCAAAGATTGCTAAAAATTTGTTTTCATATGATCGGAGTTATCCTAGCACCACAGTATTTTTAACTTACGCTTTTTCAATAATTCGATTTGGCAAGCTTTAGACATTAAGAGTAGTCGCCACGGTATGGACTCCAAGCAACCTTTGTTGTATCATCGATAATCCTGCTAGATCATCTAAATTGCCAGCTTGACCATTTTAATAGCATGCATTCAATTTGGTTATACCATGTTTTGCCAAAGAGTAAAATATGGTATCATAAATTTGGCCATTACAAAAAGAGCAGGGACTGGACCAATTCCGTAAAGTCTAATTCAATAAGAAACTAGCAAAAGTGGGCATCATTTTCTGATCAGAGCAGATCAAACTTAGCTAATCTGGAGTTTTAATTTGTTGAACTTTGGCTTTAAAAAATATGTATTGACGATGCTAGAGGTCATCAAAGATGTACATTTTTCCATACAAACTCTTTAATTTTTACGATGTCTACCCAAACTATACATTCACTGTAAAGTTTCAAAATTTCAAAAGTTTATAATTCCGACAAGAATTCAACTCAAATCACATCAACTTTGCACAGATGCTAATTTCACATGTTGTTTCGTGTCATCAACTTAATTTTCGTAAATTACATTAATTATAATAAACTCGTTCCCAGTCCCCTTCTCCTTTTTTGTAATGGCCAATAAAGTGCAATAGCATATACTTGCTGAACCCAACAATATATCGCATTTGCCAATTTCCCTACGACTTGGCATTTGCTAAATCAGAGGAAGTTGGCAAATGTCGTGCATCTCAGAGGAAATTGGCAAATGACCAAGCTCAGAGGAAGTTGACAAATGCACAATTCAGAGTTTCCGGCAAATGCCAACTCAGAAATTCCGGCAATTCCCATCAATTGCAATATTTCTACATATTGTTTGAATCTTATCTGAAAACCGTGAATGTTGGCATTTGCCGAAGTCCGTCGTGAATGAGACTTGCAGCATAATAACTGTGTAACATTAGTGACCCAACATCAGTTTTTTATGGCTTTCAGTTTTGATCGAGAACAGAAATAATGTTAGCTGAATAAACACAATAACCCCCCCCCACTAAATTAATAAGATTTCTTTCAATATTTGTTAAAATTGATAATTAACAAGCAAACATTTTTACCAAGTTTTAGCGTGTTCTTTACATCATACGGTTTGGAGTGAACTTTGGTAGCAAACTCAGCCACTCAAGTCTTCACGTCATCCTCGGGAAACCCAGGGGTATTTTATTCTGTCGACTTGTTACTCGCTCCCGGAGAAATACCCCTGGGAACGGTGGGAACTTGTTCCGGAAGTCAATATTGCTCTCGTTTCTGATTGTCGACCCTAGGAAGGTCGCCCAATCAGTATCAAGTACGTATTTTTTTGTTTGAATAGGACAGCCGCCATTTTGAATGTTGACTTCCGGAACAAGTTCCAACAGACCGGCTTCGTTCCCAGGGTATTTCTCGGGTGAGCGAGTACGAGCGACAGAATATATCCTGGGTTCCCCGAGGATGGTCTTCCGTATTCGAAAACTGCGTTGAAATTAACCCCCTCGTGTTTTAATTTACACACGTACCGCTGGATGTGGTTTTTGAATGCAATTTAGGGAATCACATACAGCCACAGTGACATTATGATTGACAATTCCATTGGAGTATCGTGGGGCATTACAGTCTTCATAAAATGATAGCGGTTAATTATCCTTCAAATTCAATGTCTTTGCAATGTTTTTTCAAGTATTTGGCGTGAATAACTTGGTGTATTCTACTTTATAAGTTTTATTATTTTCTTTTTAATTTTCCTGGTATTATTTTCTTATAGATCACATATTATGGAGAAAAAACATTTACGTTGTATATGTGGTGGTGTTTTCACCCCAATGGCAGTAAATACACCAGTTCACTAAGGATTACAATCACTGATCTATATCCTGTCACTAAATATACTTTTACTGTTTTTCCGCATTGACACAATGTGGCAAAGGGGAAGACAGTCATGGAATATCAACTGAAACAAAAACTGATGGTAAACCCAATAACCATTTCTACTCTTTATACCACTTTTCTGACACCGTACCAACACGTACAATACTAACACCTTACCAACCACTTCCTGGCACCTTACTAAACGATTACGGACAACTTCCCAATCGATCACTTACTAACACTTTAGAAACCACTTGCCCTAACACCTTACCGCAAACCACTTACTGACACCTTACCAACCACTTATTGACACCTTACCAACCACTTACTGACACCTTACCAACCACTTACTGACACCTTACCAACCACTTACTGACACCTTACCAACCACTTACTGATACCTTACACCACTTACTGACACCTTACGAACCACTTACTGACACCTTACCAACCACTTACTGACACCTTACCAACCACTTACTGACACCTTACCAACCACTTACTGATACCTTAACAACCACTTAACTGACACCTTACGAACCACTTACTGACACCTTACCAACCACTTACTGACACCTTACCAACCACTTACTGATACCTTACCAACCACTTACTGACAACTTACCAACCACTTACTACACCTTTACCAACCACTTACTGACACCTTACCAACCACTTACTGACACCTTACCAACCACTTACTGACACCTTACCAACCACTTACTGACACCTTACCAACCACTTACTGACACCTTACCAACCACTTACTGACACCTTACCAACCACTTACTGACACCTTACCACCACTTACTGACACCTTACCAACCACTTACTGACACCTTACCAACCACTTATTTGACACCTTACCAACCACTTACTGACACCTTACCAACCACTTACTGATAACTTACCAACCAACTTACTGACACCTTACCAACCACTTACTGACACCTTACCAACCAGTTACTAACACCTTACCAACACTTACTGATAACTTACCAACCACTTACTGACACCTTACCAACCACATACTGACCACTTACCAACCACTTTACTGATGCCCTACCAACTACTTACTGATATGACCCTACCAACTACTTACTGATATCCTACCAACTACTAGTTGACTGATACAATACCAACTACTTTCTGACAACTTAAGGCACCAATAAAGTTGTTGTTGTTTGTTGCGTCTAACCACTTACTGACACCCCACTTAATGTTTTTTCTAAAAGTTGTTGCGTCTAACCACTTACTGACACCACCACTTTAATGATTACATAGATGTGATTTTAAAGTATGTGTTTTTAATCCCAGCCCCACCTGCACCAGAAGTAGGTAACACTAGTAGCATCAGTGGTGATGTTACTAACATTACACTGTGGAATGCTTCAGATATCAATGGACCAATCAGGTAAAACTAGGCATTGTGCTTTGCAACCTTATTCATCTTCTATCTCCAACATCTGCTAATATTCAGTTTATATGTACAAATGGTTTTTATGTAATCCAATAGAGCATACCAGGTAATCGTTAATGAAGTAAAAGGTGGCGATAGAAGAAGGCGTTCCATTGACGAGGCCAAAACTAACAAACTATGCCAAAGCAGAAGAAGATGGTCTTTCTTACTACATAACAGCTCAAATAGTTGCTCCAGCCTCAAAGTCATTCCCACGACAACTGAACTTCACTCTTGGAGATGAAAGAGAGTACGGGGAGTATCAAAATGTTAAACTCAAAGAAGGAAAGCAGTACCAGGTGTATCAAAGAGCTTTGACACAAGATGGAAAGGTGACTAATATTTATAATTATTCCTAATTAATTCAATGACTGTATGTAAGAGATTGAAGAAAGCGTCGGTCCCTTCTCTCCTCACTCCAATACATTACACCGGAGGGACGTAAAGAACCCACACCACTGTTCGACTAACAGTTGGGCACGAAGTTCTTGGCGCGGTGTGTGGCCTGACCTATACTCCTGCATTGAGGTCGGCTTGGCGGTGAAATCCATATAAAGGTTACTAGTGAATGAGAGTCAGACCTTGTACACTATACAGCCAGTAACCCAATGGACTTTGATCATGTAGATGGTAGTGGAAAAGTCGACCAGAGCGTAGTTTATTATTATATATTTTGTGTTGAAACAATATTGTCATTGTTCAAGCAGCAATCCATAGTTTACATAGATGCTACGCGTGCTGCTGCAGTTACCTATGAATCTGCTCCGCTGCACGTCACGGACACGATAATGCAATGCAAATTAGGTACATAACGATGTAAACACCGCAGCACTTTACTGAATTATTGTCTTTAATATTACAAAAAAAAATCAGAGCAAAAGAAAAAAGAAAAACTGCTAGATTTTTCTTTTGTTATGTTTTATGATTCGAATCCAAGCGAAGCCGTGAATTTAGTATATTAATCAGTACGAGGCACCTAATCATAAATCAAATTGGAAATTTGTCCGAAAATCGATGGTTGCTTGTTTATAAAAGTCATACGGTAGAACCTAAACTCGGACTCGGACTCGGACTCGGACTCGGTCTCCGACTCGGACTCGGATTCGGACTCGGACTCGGACTCGGACTCGGACTCGGACTCGGACTCGGACTCGGACTCGGACTCGGACTCGGACTCGGACTTTGACTCGGAATCGGAATCGGAATCGGAATCGGACTCGGACTCGGACTTGGACTCAAAATCAGTAAAACCCGGACTCAAAAATACTCTGAATTTTTAACTTTGAAATTGTTTTGTTATGAGATTACAAAAAATCATATCATGAGTATTACTTATCTTACTCATGTTCCCTTACCCAATAACTGTAGATAGATTCTACCTTTTCGGGTTTTTTTTTATAATTTCATCTAATTATTATCTATAATCTATCTACCGGTATCTATATATCTATCTGATATTACGTTAAAATTCGTATCACCAGTCTTTGTCGCTGTTTTGTCCACAAACGAAACGAATGGTTCTTCACGAAAATGAATCAATAGAAATTGAATTCCTCGTCTGTGGTATCACATCAGTGTTAAATGATTTCTATAGTCATTAGAGTGTAGAAAGACAAAATCGATCGTTCTAAACAGTCCTCAAAATACTAGAACCCAGTTTCTCATATCGCTATATGGCATTTATTAGTACGGCGAACCCCTGTTTTTATCAGTTATCTTTTTGAATTTGCATTATAAAAGTCTTTCATAATTCGAAGTAAGTAGGAACTACACATCCCCTTTCCGTTCACCCATTTATTGTCTCCCTAGCTTTCAATGTGTAACTCTTGCGAAAAATGTATTAGATATAAAATATTATTCTTTAGTCAAAATTGCATTTATTTACGTTTTTTCCCCAGAGAGTGACAAAACCTAACCTCCCCAGTCTACCCCCTGATAACTCAGAAACGAGCACGGTGACCCCTTTTTTATTTTATATTTTGGCTTCATGCAGCTATGAAGCTCTTTTGTTGGTGAACGTTTTACCTTAGCTTGAACCTGACTCGTCCCCAGTCGTCTGGCCGGAAAAAAAAAGGCTGGCGCTCGTCAATTCTTTCCTTTCTCCCTTCCCTTGATCCCTCTCGCGCCGACGAAAAACCTTCCCTTGACCCTCTGCGCGTCTCTTTTTTTGCGCTTCCGGCTTTTTCCGGCTTTTGCGCTTCCGGCCAGACGGCGACTGGGGACGAGTCAGAGCTTGAACGGTACGTTGAAATTGCAGGAACTATCGTTAAGAGGACCTAGAATTCAAATTTTTCGGTGCACGCCCGGCATATGTATAGGCTTATATTTTCGGTAACGGAAACGAACCCTCTCTTCAAAATTCCAGCTACGGGCCTGATACGACACTGGCGTAGGACCCCCCATTGAAATATCCTGTCTTTACAACGCTTTTCATAATTACGTAACGTAGGCAATCTACACGTTTGCCAACGCATTCTAAACTAAAATGCGTTTTTCCAAAACTCATAAAATCGAGCAAAACACAGACAGGGCTCGTAATTATGGAGTTTTCGCAGTGTAAACAATTGGATTTGTACGAAATTTGTTTTTTCTCGGTAAGATTCACATCTTTTATGAGGGATTTTGTAGAAAAATTAATAAAAATAAATATCGATTCTTAACCGAATAGTATAATAAGAAAACCGAACTTGTAATGTTTGGAAATCGTTCGTACTAAAAAAAAGTTTCAAAAAACGATGTTGAAAAAGTGTAGTTAGTGCCGAGACCCCAAAACCCTCCCAACTAAAACATGTTTTGAAAAAAAGCTCACTATTTTGTCGAGTAGATAGCCATTTTCACAAGCTCATGAAAAGGTTCCAAAGTTTGGAACCTTTTTCTAAACTCATGAATATGTCGAGTAGATAGACATTTTCACAAGCTCATATAAAGGTTCCAAAGTTTGGAACCTTTTTCTAAACTCATGAATATGTCGAGTAGATATCCATTTTCACAAGCTCATTAAAAGGTTCCAAAGTTTGGAACCTTTTTCTCAACTCATGAATATTTCGAGTGGATATCCATTTTCACAAGCTCATAAAAAGGTTCCAAAGTTTGGAACCTTTTTCTAAACTCATGAATATTTCGAGTGGATATCCATTTTCACAAGCTCATAAAAAGGTTCCAAAGTTTGGAACCTTTTTCTAAACTCATGAATATGTCGAGTGGATAGCCATTTTCACAAGCTCAGGAAAAAGTTCCATATAAACTCGTATAGAGCAGTCACATTAAATATAATACAGCAAAAAAATACATCCAAAAATATTTGAAGTTATTTATTATTATTGCGTAAACATGATTATGTAGAGCAGTCTGTTTTGCCATATAATATACCGGCCGGCATTAAACGGGTAACTTGTTTGAAAAATATATCTTCACTAACATTGATATAAGTATCACTATAAATATAATCTGAGTTGCAAAATATCTAGACAAATTCTCAAGAGTAAATTATTATTAAATTAGTTCATTATTAGTCAACATGAATGAGTAACACAACGCCAGCTGTCGAGTGTAACAGTCGTCTTTAAAACAGCATTTGTACGTTCTTACGGCATTTCGTTCTCTTTGTTTGCCTCTAGATCTCTATTAGTTTCGTAGGTTTCTCCTCGATGTGGCTACATCTGTATAAAGACAGATCAAATTAAACTGTTTTTATAGCTCATATAAATATAAAGTGATTTGACAGATCAACGACCGACGGGCATTAAAGAATGTATAAACATGGGTAGCGTTCGTTACATATCGTCATATTGGAATCATCATGTTTTGATGCTCATAGAAATCCGAGACTGAATATACACATCAGCATGTATAAAGTTATTGAACATATGTCGTTATATTGGAATCATCAATGAATCCGACACCTGGATATATATGTTAGTAAACAGTACTCACTGGAAGTTCTGTAGTCCTCAATGCTGCTGAAAGTCTAAACAGAAACGGCGAAGAGCAAAATTAACGGCAAACGACTCTGGCTTGAGACTAGCAGTGACCTGGACACATGACGTGAACTCGGGGCACTAGCTAATTATGCTAAAACCGTATCCGGTTCAAATTCAATCCAGCCAATCACGACAAGTAACTTTTAATCCTTAGGCATACAAAGACACATGCAGTGAGTCATGTTTGTGCTATGAAGATCTGGTACAATTTGATATATTTTGCCGTTTTGGTAACAGCATTGAGGACTACTTCCAGTGAGAACCGTTACTAACATATCCAGGTATAATTCAAAACATGATGATTCCAATATAACGATATGTAACGAACGCTACCCATGTTTATACATTCTTTAATGCCCGTCGGTCGTTGATCTGTCAAATCACTTTATATTTATATGAGCTATAAAAACAGTTTAATTTGATCTGTCTTTATACAGATGTAGCCACATCGAGGAGAAACCTACGAAACTAATAGAGATCTAGAGGCAAACAAAGAGAACGAAATGCCGTAAGAACGTACAAATGCTGTTTTAAAGACGACTGTTACACTCGACAGCTGGCGTTGTGTTACTCATTCATGTTGACTAATAATGAACTAATTTAATAATAATTTACTCTTGAGAATTTGTCTAGATATTTCGCAACTCAGATTATATTTATAGTGATACTTATATCAATGTTAGTGAAGAGATATTTCTCAAACAAGTTACCCGTTTAATTAATGCCGGCCGGTATATTATATGGCAAAACAGACTGCTCTACATAATCATGTTTACGCAATAATAATAAATAACTTCAAATATTTTTTGATGTATTTTTTTGCTGTATTATATTTAATGTGACTGCTCTATACGAGTTTATACGGAACTTTTTCCTGAGCTTGTGAAAATGGATATCCACTCGAAATATTCATGAGTTTAGAAAAAGGTTCCAAACTTTGGAACCTTTTAATGAGCTTGTGAAAATGGATATCTACTCGACATATTCATGAGTTTAGCAAAAAGGTTCCAAACTTTGGAACCTTTTTATGATCTTGTGAAAATGGCTATATACTCGAAATATTCATGAGTTTAGAAAAAGGTTCCAAACTTTGGAACCTTTTAATGAGCTTGTGAAAATGGATATCTACTCGACATATTCATGAGTTTAGAAAAAGGTTCCAAACTTTGGAACCTTTTAATGAGCTTGTGAAAATGGATATCTACTCGACATATTCATGAGTTTAGAAAAAGGTTCCAAACTTTGGAACCTTTTTATGAGCTGGTGAAAATGGCTATCAACTCGGACGCTCTTTTTTGAGGGGACAAGTTTCCTCATTTTGTGCGGAAGGCAAAATATTGATGTTGAATTTCATAGGCCATTACGGAAGCACTTCAACTGTCATTGCGGTTATAGCATTCTTGCAGGAACGGCTTTATTTTCAGTGAGAAATGTAGAACTCACACTGAATTTTTACAACTTTGGAAAAACGCAATTTAGTTTAGAACGCGTTCTATTCCGTCCATTAAAACTACGAAGCCGAACCAACTATTACATGTAAATTAAATCACAATGTTTCATTCCCATCCCATGCAACCTACAATCACATTTCACACATTCGTCTGAATGTCTGAGTTTTGATTGACGGAAGTAATTATGAAAAGCGCTGTACATGGGAATTTGTCTAGTTGGGTTCTCAATATATTTTCCTTAATATTCATCCTGCGTTACCTTGTAATTCAAGTAGAGGTTATTTCCCGATATAATGCTACAATTAGGTCTCTCTAAAACTATGCTTTCGTGTGACACGTAATGCTGTATGTAATTCAGACTTTTAAAAAAGCACACTATATGTGTACTCGTGAGGAATTACCGGCATAGAAATTATATATTTTGAGTCCGGGTTTAACTGATTTTGAGTCCGGGTTTTACTGATTTTGACTCCGGATTTTACCGATTTTGGGTCCAAATCCGAGTCCGAGTCTCTGTCACCTAATGGGGAGTTTGCAGGTGTTGCATGACATTTTAAATTTTAATCCAACAAAAACATAATAGAGAGATTTAGCAAACACGACGCGACGTGAAAGAGGACGGCGCGTGCGCTGAATAACTGTGAAACGACCGTTGGCGTCTTCAACGTCATGAAGGGGACGTGAAAACAAGTGAAATGGCGTCGTGAACTTGACGTCACGACGTTGTCACGGTAGTCACGCAATGACCATGTGTGATATATTCGTCATCTAACGTCGTGTTTTCACGTTGCGTCGTGTTTGCTAAATCTCTCTATAGCTAATATTTGAAAAGAGCACACCAAAATTAGCAAAAATTGAAATTTTGAAGTAATTTCGATGATTAGAGCGAATTAGTTATGAGCGACCGAAGTTGGCTTTTTTCTTAAGAAACGTACGGTGGTCACCATACGTTTCTTAAGAAAAAAGCCAACTTCGGTCGCTCATAACTTTCGCTCTACTTCAAAATTTCAATTTTTGCTAATTTTGGTGTGCTTTTCAAATATTATATGTTTGTTTTTGTTGGATTAAAATTTAAAATGTTACGCAACAAAATGTCACACCTGCAAACTCCGTATTGGTTAATTTGTAATATTGGTTTAAGGTATAAGGATATGTTTTTTAGCAAAAATTTCCAAAATCGGATTTTTAAAGATTTTGAATAAGCTTTCCTTTTTCTATGACTTTCTTTAAAAGAAATTACAAATTTTAACGAATCAAGCAGAGAAATTGAAGATAACCAAAATCGTGACTAATTTGCTACAGGAAACGATATGTCAACAGTATTAAAATTGGTTGGATTGTGACGTCAGTCGAAGCTCGCATCAGTACGTGACTCTCATAACCACGCGGCGAACGATACAACAACTATACATAATAATGTTTTTAAACAACGATACACTTTTGAACTTTTTACATGTAAAAGCAAATATACATCCTCAAGAAAATGTAAATCTTTATATTCTCATCCAAGAAGAAGATCGTCGACTTCGTCTTCAAAGAAACCGTTCCCAAACAGAGCAGAAAACCATACAAATACATACACACTAAAACATGCCCCGGCATACTAACAAGCCAGAGCACAATAAATTTACTGCGATATTTTGTCATTTGCATATGACCTGTCGACCTTTGTTGAATACTGATCAGATATCTTAACAAATGGTTGACAGATTCAATTACGCTAGGTGTTGGATAAACATGGTGTGGCTTGATCTTCCAAAACAGTAATTGCGTCTTTTCTCGGAACTATTTTCAGCGCTAAATGCACGTCTTTCAAATGCTTAATGTCGCTAGGGTTTCGATGGATTTCGCTGAAAATTTGCAAGGTGGCTCAACAATAGTTGATCTAAAAAAGGTGTCTCCGATTTTTTTCATGTTATTTTCGTTCAAACGTTATGGCCCTATTTGTTGACAACATAGCTCTAAAATCAATTGTTTAACTTTGGCGTAGGACTGCGGTTGATCTAAAACAGATATCGGAAAATTGAGACAATGTTTTGAAGTTCATTATCTCGAGAGTCTGTTAGTGTGTTTTTCACAAGCATAACTTAAATTTCATGTGCAATCGAACTTTCAGAACGCACTACGGTCGAATTTCACGTATACTCGCCTAACAATTTTAATGTTGCAAAATCTAAAAATATGAAAGTATACTCAAAAACTACATTTATTCAGCTTTCAGAAAATGTTACTTTTTTGGTAAAATATTGTAAAGCGTGCGTGTTGTCGAAGTCCGAAGACATAGGGGTCCAAAACGTATCCTGATACCTTAAGTTAGGTATATTAACGCACCAATGACAACCTACGCGGTCAGTTGGAAATATAGGCAATGTTTGAGTTACAAAAAATTAAAGCAATATAGGACGTCGTTTATCAAACGATGAGTCTCTCTACAGGAAAGCCTCTTTAGAGTTCTATAAGTCAGCAAAATTTAATACACGGAATATAATTATAACTAGTCGTTTCTGGTAGAAAGTGAAGTGCTGCGAGTTGTGCACTGCCGTACATGGTAACACATAAAAGTGAAATGTAGCTTTCAATGCATACATGTGGCTGTCCCTTGTCAGCAAGGCATATTTGTGGTAAAATAAAATAATAAAATGCAGTATAATAATAATAATAACTTTATTACTGTGTCATGTGTTCTAACTTACAAGAAACTAATTCGAGACACCTATCTATACCCACTAAAATCCCTAACCCCTCCCATAGCTCTACTGATTCTCATTTCCACCCTTGTCCCCATTGTTCCCATCCCACATCTCCATTGATTCTCATTCCTGTCCCGGTCACATTGTCCCCTTCCATGTCTCTATTAATTCTCATTCCCACCTGAGTTTCTATATACACCATTAAAATGGTGTATATGGTGTTGCTTAATACAAATGCTAACACTATAATAATCTGGTCATAGACAGACAGCTATAGACATGTACAAGCACTATAAAAGCATGCAATACTTTGCACTATTTACTCATATGTTGCACGCTTTTAATAGTTTGTACTCTACTGATATGCAGTAATTAATACAAATATGGATTCAATGAAATAGAGAATTGTGTTTGGTGTATATTATATACAATGTTACTGGCCAGATATCAGGAAAGATGTCGAAGCCTCATAGCACACTTGTAGAAGATAAAAGTACACCAGGATGGATCGTATAATTTGATTCAGTAGTTGCTTCCATGCCAATGGCAATGGCATGGGCCGGATTGGTTTGACGAAGACCAACAAACTCGATCAGGTAGATAGGTCAGCGACAGCGTCTCTGTATCTGGGATACTGTGTCTTTCAAAAGCATCTGGAAAGAAGGCTGTAGAAGTACTCCATTGTACAACAGTCAACAGCGCTGAAAACTCATAAAACAACATTGTCTTCCCCTTGAAATGTCACTAAATTGTTCATGACCCTGACGAATGCTTCCAACAATGAATAAAGTTGCATTTGACATCATGGATTTGTAGAAAACGAACACTTTCCTGGCTTGAATCAGCGAAAAATAAACGATACTCCGATCCAACGAGTCGTGTTGTGAGTGTGCGCTGATCAAAAGTACCGTGGCTCACAAATCATCCAAACTCCGTGAAATGCAGTCGAGATTCTAGTTGCATCCACATAAGTGCCCAGATCCCACACGACCACACATGACACAGGAACGCCGTCAAGATTAGTTTCGCTGCTCGCTACGCTCGCAGCAATTATTATTACTTGGGCTTCCTGTGGAAGGCCCAAGTCTAAGATTACAGACGGTTATTTTTGTGTTTCTACGCCAAATGTGCAAGTGGTCACCATAGCGCATGCGCATGCTAATCTTCTCTGTATCGTTCCAATTTTTGAGTATACAGAAGTTGTGGTCAGCAGCTTATCAACGAAATTCAAGATGGCAGACGTACGTAACGATAAATCAAATCACCAGCAGCATTAAAAAAGGATTTTGCCGTGCTCCCTTGCTCGAGCCAGTCGAGTCGTTCATTAATACTGCTTAGTAAATATGCAAATATCCTAGAGAATACTTTTTGGCCTTGCAATTCTGTCTGAAAGTGTATCTAACAGATGTCTGTGGCTTTATAAACTCGATCGTAATTTTATTGAGTTTGTGAAATCGTTTCTTGCAAGGTAATCGAAATGTGCTTCGCCATGCAGCTGTCAGCTAGGAGTGTGAGTGTTGAAGCTAATTACGTATGTATGCTCTACTGAGTTACGCAACGAGTGACTTAAATTCTGCAAGTAATACATGTAGGCTAAAACTACTTCTGTATGATCAAATCAAAAAGACTTTATTTTCTGAGGGTGACACTAAACAGTCTCAGACTCATAAACTTGTGGCCCTCTAACCTAAACTAAGTGATACAAGCTATTAGGTTTCACATTTAAAATCTATCAAAACAGCTTTATTAAGAAGCCCAAGTTCACGCTAGTAGAGCGTCTAGTTTAATAATGTTTTACAGTGCGACTACACCAACCAAGGCCACCCAAACAAATTTTGAATCAAATTTTCTAATCACATTTGTGACGCTGAATAACAGAATGATGTCGAATTCTACAATTTAAACTGTTTCTTGTTCACTCTTGATCATATACATACACATATAAAGTAAAATATATGCTTTTAAAGCGAAAATTTGAACATTTGTGCAGATTCTATTGTTTGAATACTCAATTGTGATTGGATAATTTGTATGAAAATTTGTTTGGGTGGCCTTGGTTGGTGTAGTCGCACTGTAAAATGATCAAGAAATGATTCATACTTTTAAATTAAAATTAGCTCGCGTGTTTTCTGTTATACCGTCTACGCCCCGAAGATGGACGTTTAGTCCGAAAGCTAGTGCTCGTCAATTCAAACATACTATAAAACGAAGTTAAAACAAAATGTATTAAATGGTATGAGTCCTACCTATAAAACCATCATTGAATAAATACGGTGAAATCAACAATGTCTCACCCATTTTATATTAGTTCGTCTGCCATGCGTCTAGTTTCAATACGTATTCATGTTATTATTTTATACAGAAATACCTTTATGGTTTAAAGAGTATGATTGCAGAGGGCAAAGTTCCTGTCACTAAAGGCATGTTAAAACGTTTCGTTAATTAATTGATTCCTTTATACGTTTTCTGATATTTACATTATTCTTTTGTTTAATTGTTTTCTTTTTTATTCTATATCAGGACCTACTTCCCCCTCAATAGGTGGCTCTAATAAAACCGCTTTGATAGCTTCATTAGTAGCAGTTTTGTCTCTTGTTATCATTGCCATTGCTCTTGTTGTTGCTGTGGTGTTCTGGAGAAGGTTAGTGAACAGCAATATACACCTATTCCAAATATCTTTGTCCTGCGGACCAAAAGCAACAAGCAAGAAGCTGATGACCGCAAAGGACTTTGGGAATCTCCTAATTAATTAATTCATCCGTGGTACTTGAGAAGTTATCCCTACGAGTGTTGGCTATAGCAATCATTTGGAACTATCAGTCGGCCATTTGAAAATGCATGTTGTCAAAATGTCTACGGATGAATAAATGAAAAAGGAGAAAGTCCCAATGCCCTTTGCGGTCGTGAGCTTCTTGTTTGTTGCTTTCGTCGGGGACAATGATTTTTGGAATAGGTGTATAATTATTCATCGCTGATTAATTAAAGTTGGCATATCATTTTAATATTTTTATCCTTTTAATATATAGGCGAAAATCAGAGGGTAGATCAGCGAAAGAAGACGGATTTAGTAACGATCTCAATTCCAACATCCATGCTGAAGAAATGAATGAAATACCACGCAGACCTGAAGAGCAAAAATCTGAGGAAAGTGCAAGTTTTCAAGGTAGCATTTATTAAATCGTAATTAATCATGGTGACATTGATATATCTTTATGTAGGAACAATCTATTGTAATTCAGATATGGCCATACATGAACAAAATACTATGTTCCAATTGGCTAAGAGCAGTGCAGTTCAAATGTAATTGAGTGAAAAAATTGTAACACAAGCAGTGCAAATTTCAAACTTTCTCTATTTCGATTGGCTATTCCTTGAGAGCAGAGTAATAATAATAATAATAATAATAATAATAATAATAATAATAATAATAATAATAATAATAATAATAATAATAATAATAATAATAATCCTTTATTTCCTTTGAAGTCGACGTCGCCCAAGAATATTCGGGGCCACTTAAACGGATTTTGCTTCATGTCAAACGTGTTTTTATGCGCACGGCTGAATTAACGTATTAAACCGATGGCCAATTTTGCGCCCACAATCATAATTTAATGGCGGTTGGAGTTCGTGATGTTATTACAAACGTTTTTGACAAGCCCTTTTAATTCCCTTCTAAATCGTTCAGTTTATTGATACATCAACATCAAGCAATCACATAATTTATTATTGGTAGTGATACCTTTATTTCCTTGCCCACAGGGCGTGTGAAGTCTTTAATGGGCTTGTAACACCTGCCACGTGACTTTTT
The DNA here is from genome assembly GCA_033675265.1 of Actinostola sp. cb2023. Taxonomy (NCBI): domain Eukaryota; kingdom Metazoa; phylum Cnidaria; class Anthozoa; order Actiniaria; family Actinostolidae; genus Actinostola; species Actinostola sp. cb2023. Next base: position 145,260 of record JAUJYZ010001092.1, read on the forward strand.
AAATTGTCACCGAAGACAAACAAAAATACCATAACTTGAAAGAGCATACTAAAATTAGTCAAAGTTGAAAATTTGAAAAGAATCAAGCAAATAAGAAAAAGGTTAACAGCTTTCAAAGTTTCCAGCTTGGACAAGGATTTGTATGGGTTTTCGCACATTTCCATACAAAAAAGGCAAAGTTTGAATGCCTGTAACTATTGCCCTATTTACGTATTTCCCTTCAAACTTTCCACTTTTACTAACTTTAGCATGCTCTTTCCAGTTATGATATTTTTGTTTGTCTGCAGTGAAAATTTAAAAAGTTACGTGACAGGTGGTACCATATCAAGAAATCCCCCATTAAAGTGTGCTGTTGCTCGGCCAGCTTTCCTATGTCCATATTTGGGCATTGTACTTACCATATTTGGAAACCCTGTAAATATTTTTCGCTTAAAAGTACGATTTTTATCGAAAAATCCATCCAAACTTACAGCAAATCGAGTAAATGAATGTAAACATTGTCCTCCATTTTGTAACACGGCCAAAAAGACTGGGAAATCTAACACAGGGTGACCGGTAAACTCGTGCCCAGTCCCCGTAGCTGATCTACGTAAAAAGCACATATTTCTTGATATGAAGTCCATTGATCAACTCGCTATCCCGTTAGCAAACGAATTGGCAGCTGATGATGTTTTTCAAGATCGAATTTTTCCTTTAAAAAAAGTTATACTGATAGTAGCTCCATTACAGGCTCTGGTAGTCCATAATTAAATAAATTAATGTTAAAGGTCGAAAACTCGAAGATGTGATGGGAGAATGTGTGGCGTGGAAATGCATTAGTCTCTAAGCAACCGTCGCGTATGCTCAAATAAGAACATACATGATTTCGGCAGAGTCTTATTCCCTTCTCTTGCCCGGAGGAGCCGGAGAAATCTGAAATCTGAAATCTGTACAAAATAACACACGTACTTTTGTGTTGATCCAACAGGCAACAGAAATGAAGCATTATTACCTGTTGATGACGCCGATCTTTATGGTAATGCAGAAGCCATACGCTACCAACCTATCCCTGTCAACAAGTTTTATCAGTATGTCAATGAAAAGAAAGCTTCACCGAACTCCTTCATGGATGAATTTAGGGTTAGTATTTTTCGTTTTCTGTCCGTCCGTCCGTCAGTCAGTCAGTCCAATCGTGAGTGAATGAGTCAGTCAGTCTATCAGTCAGTCTTTCAGAGAGTCGACAATCAGTCAGCCGGCAGTCAGTCAGTCAGTCAGTCAGTCAGCGAGTCAGTCAGTCAGTCAGTCAGCCGGCAGTCAGTCAGTCAGTCAGCCGGCAGTCAGTCAGTCAGTCAGTCAGTCAGTCAGTCAGTCAGTCAGTCAGTCAGTCAGTCAGTCAGTCAGTCAGTCAGCCGGCAGTCAGTCAGTCAGTCAGTCAGTCAGTCAGCGAGTCAGTCAGTCAGTCAGTCAGCGAGTCAGTCAGTCAGTCAGTCAGTCAGTCAGTCAGTCAGTCAGTCAGTCAGTCAGTCAGTCAGTCAGTCAGTCAGTCAGTCAGTCAGTCAGTCAGTCAGTCAGTCAGTCAGCCAGTCAGTCAGCCAGCGAATCAGTCAGCGAGTCAGTCAGTCAGTCAGTCAGCCAGTCAGTACTAATCAGTCAGTCAGCGTGCATATTTCGTGCGTTCTTTGACAAAAAAATATAGTAAACAGCCGTATTAGATGCGGCTTAGCTCACTAATAATCTCTATATGTATTGTATTGTATTGTTTTATTTGTATTTGGAAAATACAAACCAATTCTTACCGTGATTTGCTTTTATAATTGTAGCTTCTTTCTAGTGGACAACTGTTTCCATGGGATCTTGCTAGGGACCCAGCGAACAAGCCAAGGAATAGATATGCAAACATTATAACATGTAAGAAATACGTATTATACAGTAAATATGACTCAGCTCAACTTCGGTTACTTCATATTGAGCGTTTGAATGAGGGTTTATCATATAATTTCAAAACTCATAGGACAAAAAAAATGATTAAAAAATATATTGTCATTGCTGGAAAGAGCTCGTTGAAATTAGTAAAAATTTGGAAAAGATCGCTTCACAAATTGCGAAAATATAAAACTCTTGCCTCCAACAAAGGTTTTCATACAATATTTCGATTTTTGAATATTTATATTTTCGCAATTTGTGAAGCGATCTTTTCCGAACTTCACATTTTTACTAATTTCAACGAGCTCTTTCCAGCTATGACAATCATTTGTTGTCCTATGAGTTTTGAAATTACATGATAAACCTCATTAGATAACGAGGGTTATCAGCTCATAACCATGCTTTTGACTTTATATGGTCAACGTGTTCTTATACACCTATTTCAAAAAGGGTTGTCAGAGAGAAAGGAGGTAGGAGAATGCTTATTCAAAGACCAAAGTTGACTGCTGGTCAGTTTAAATTATTATATTTTGGTTTCGTAATAATCACTTACAACTGAAAGCTTTAGGAACTAAATTGTCAGGTTGTTTGTATATACACACACATCTATAGTTCCATCTGGTCTTAGAATGACCATTCATCATTCTCCTATCGCCTTTCTCTCTGACAACCTTTTTCGAAACAGGTGTAAACAAGGTACGTGAATGAAAGCGTGTCGTTTCCATACACGGATGCTATAGTCATGCGCGGTCATGGGTCATACGGTATAGGTCGTAGGTAACGAGGCAAACATGATTTGTAAATGATTTAGGTAGACGCCTGCATGCATGCATTCAAGGAAATCCTAAAATATCATAAAGTAATTTGTCGCTTGGTAATAGTTAGTAATGTCGTTCGTAAGATTTCGTCCGGGTCTTTTTACGCTTGACGAAACCTTACGAAATACATTACTATGTATGACGTCTGACCTGTGACCTGTGACCCACGACCCACAACCTAACTATGACCTATGTATGACGTCTGACCTATGTCCTGTGACCTATTGTTACGCACGCTCACCCGTTCTCAAGTACATTTGTAATGCCTACCTCTGACGGGGGGAAAGGATTGAGAGGCTCGGATTACAGGGAGGACGAACGGAGTTTCGCAAGCGTAAACCACGCGTTTATCAATCCCCAAACTAACTCTAATGTCAACGATGTAAAACACATTCAGCCGCCAGACAATCCCCAAACGACTTTTTGACTGTTTCGCTTCCTCGTGGCGGGCCGTTACTAAACTTAAGTCGTTTTGGGGATTGTCTGGCGGCAATCTACATACAATTTCATGAAGCTGTTTGAAAACTTCGATCTTGCAAATTGACATCAATGGATTTACCTATAGATACTCTATCGTAATTGTTAAACATGTTTTATCTCACTGTCTATTTTCTTTTCAGACGATCATTCACGAGTTATTTTACAAGAATCGTCCAGTGGATCAGACTATGTCAATGCATCGTACATTCCCGTAAGCTATCGTAATCTTTCACCATTTACACTATACTACTGTTTGACTTTATATTAAGCACGTGTTGTTGGTTGCAGGCATATGATGAAACGTCTAAAGCTTACATCGCTACACAAGGTATTTTTTATTGGTCTTTATCGGTCTACTTATTACGATCATAGTCCTATCATCAATCCGCCATAATGGCCGGACAGTTGGTAAGGAGTCAACAATCCCAGCATAGGGGTTACGGGAAGAGGAGGTCCCCATGAAAAATAGCTAGAGAGACTGCAGACAACCAGTACTTCAAAGTCGTCCTGTAGATACCGTCACTCTCTATCAATGTACGTCTCTGATTTGGTTGTAAGACGGGGATCATGCTTTGTGATGGAATGAATTTTTCAGACATCGCAGGCGCGTCGAGCCCTCAAAACGTTGAATTTAGAAACACTTGCTCTACTGGTTACTGATGGTAGATTCCATGGGCAGATTAAAGGAATGTTCCAATATTGCTGATGGTGACATCTCATTTTAAGATTAGGATAGATTATCTGCTGGGTATAGACACCCACCAGGCTAGACGATCATATGATGAAGACAACGGACTTTATGCGACTGCTAGAGACGAGATTTCCCACCCTATACATCCAAGGTAGAAGCGCCCCAAGGCCGGAAACACGCCTAACAGGAAACAATGATGATGATGATTAAAAATCGATCATTCTCACTCGGCCCTAATAATTCACGTACAACGAACTTTGTGGCTCCCGAATTAAGGAAGGTTTCAGTGTACGAAGCTGTACCTCTTCATCCTATTGTTCTCAATCTGTCTTCGACATTTCCAGCACTGAAACATGTGCGCGTTGCCTGTTCGCGATGAAATCAGGGTGTGAGAAACGACGTTTTGCACTTTTTTTGCACTTTTTTTATTTGTTTAGTGCCATTTTTGCAATATACACCTATTTCAAAAAACCTTGGCATCTGAAATCTGAATATGTGACCTAAAAACACTCGTAGCCACACAATTCGCCAATGCTGGTCTTCGCCTAAAGGTCGTGTAGGCATATTCCAGTATTAATTATTACAAGATAGATCACAACTCATACCCACAATAATAATAATATTTCAGATTCAGATTTCAGATGACAACGTTTTTTGAAATAGGTGTATACATATGCTAATTGCACTGATAACATGCATGGTTCAGAGGTCCGTGCGGCACACCCTCACCATATATAATTATGGTGAGTATCCAGTTCCCACTGTTATGGACAATGTTTTTAATCCCGCACGCGTTTGAAAAATAACAACTAGCTTTCAAGAGGTTACTTTTCATATACGTTTATTAGCGTCTACTTCATCGCTAGCATCACCAGCTTTTTATACTATCTATAGAGTCGTTTTCGTATGAGTGGGAAACCTACGGTACCGTAACACTCAAATGGCTTCCTTTCTGAACCAAACAAAAAGCGTGCAGATGCATCTCATCCAATCAAACTCTTTCAATTCGGCAAGGCGCGGTGCGGTGACTGCGTGGTAATTTTCCCACTCATACGAAAACGACTCAGTCTATGCCTATAATATGTAGTCAGTAACCAGCAGTGAAAACGTTTCTAAACATTCAAACATTTTGAAGACTGTGGAACCCGTGATCACTGCGAGTTATTAGTATTCTGAGTGGCTACATTCACCTATCCTTTTGACAGGTCCAAACCCATTTACTGTACAGGACTTTTGGCAACTAGTTTGGCAGGAAAACATTAGGACCATTGTGATGCTTACTAATTTGGTTGAAGCAGGAAAGGTTAGTGTCTACAGAGACAATTATTATTATAATTATTATTCTGTTATGTTAGTTTTGTACTTATACATTGTTACCAGATTAAGTGTCATCAATACTGCATGGCCAGACAATTAATTAATATGTTATGTTAGCTTTGTACTTATACATTGTTACCAGGTTAAGTGTCATCAATACTGGCCAGACAATTAATTAATATGTTATGTTAGTTTTGTACCTATACATTGTTACCAGGTGAAGTGTCATCAATACTGGCCAGACAATTAATTAATCTGTTATGTTAGCTTTGTACGTATACATTGTTACCAGGTTAAGTGTCATCAATACTGGCCAGACAATTAATTAATCTGTTATGTTAGTTTTATACTAATGCATTGTTACCAGGTTAAGTGTCATCAATACTGGCCAGACAATTAATTAATCTGTTATGTTAGTTTTGTACTTATACATTGTTACCAGATTAAGTGTCATCAATACTGGCCATACAATTAATTAATATGTTATGTTAGCTTTGTACTTATACATTGTTACTGACCAGCTTAAGTGTCATCAATACTGGCCAGACAATTAATTAATCTGTTATGTTAGTTTTGTACTTATACATTGTTACCAGGTTAAGTGTCATCAATACTGGCCAGACAATTAATTAATCTGTTATGTTAGCTTTGTACTTATGCATTGTTATCAGATTAAGTGTCATCAATACTGGCCAGACAATTAATTAATCTGTTATGTTAGCTTTGTACTTATACATTGTTACCAGATTAAGTGTCATCAATACTGGCCAGACAATTAATTAATCTGTTATGTTAGCTTTGTACGTATACATTGTTATCAGGTGAAGTGTCATCAATACTGGCCAGACAATTAATTAATATGTTATGTTAGCTTTGTACTTATACATTGTTACCAGGTTAAGTGTCATCAATACTGGCCAGAAAAAAAGGAAAAGTACGGACCTCTGACAGTTAACCATCATCGTTGTGATGTTCTGGCTGACTACGTTGTGAGGACTTTTATTTTGACAAAGGTATGTATAGATATGAAAGATAGATCTTGATATTTTTTCTATTAATTTTCATTGAATGACCATGCATGATGTTTTTAATACTCTGGTGTGTTGTTCGAGTCTTTTCTCTCTTAAATTCAATTTGCAGCCGTTCTCCATGTAAGCTCGACTTTGATTGGACGGTCACGATTGTATCGAGGATTGCGCACTATATATATGTTCATCATTCATTCTCACACTCATTACTTACTCACGAGGTAACCAGCCAATCAAATGCACAGAATCAGACAACGTGATATACCTTGAAAGTAGGGAAAGTACTGGAAAGAGTAACTGATTTTTTTCCAGTGAACTGGAAAAAGATTACCAGTTACTGGAAAAAGATTACCATGAGGAGCATGAGCAGAGCGTATATGCTCTGGTTGTATTATTGATACCTGGTAGAACAGTTTATTGAAGGTGCTCCCTGCTTAAATAAAGCTTATTGTTATTATTATTTATTATTATTATGCAAATATTGGATTTTTTTTAATTTTCCGGACTAAAATCTTGGAACTCTTCAGGCCTTTAGCCCATTACTAATAATAAATGAACTCTCTTCAGGCCTTTAGCCCATTACTAATAATAAATGAACTCTCTTCAGGCCTTTAGTCCATTACTAATAATAAATGAACTCTCTTCAGGCCTTTAGCCCATTACTAATAATAAATGAACTCTCTTCAGGCCTTTAGCCCATTGCTAATAATAAATGAACTGTGAGTGCATGGGCTCCCACATAAAATAATGATATCATTTTTTGGAAAATGTCTCTCATATTTTGGAAATTATTGTAGACTTGTTCTTGTTTCTAAGACTAAGTTGTTGTTTGTAGGATGATCAGAATGAAAACCGCCAAGTTTACCATTTCCAGTACACGTCGTGGCCAGACAAGGGTGTGCCACAACATGCTACTTCAGTGTTAGGATTTCGCCGAAAAGCACGAGCTCAATATGTGTTGGGTGCAAGCAATGCACCTTTGTTTTGTTAGTCCATTGTAGAATGGTAGGTGATGTCTATATTGCCAATAGAATGCACCTGTTGTCTATAGTCCATTGTAGGTAGGTGATGTCTATATATGCCAATAGAATGCACCTTTGTTACGGTCCATGTGTAGGTAGGTAACGTCTATATTGCCAATAAAAGCCTGAAATCCAATATTTTGCATAATAATAATAAAATATATAATAACAATAAGCTTTATTTAAGCAGGGAGCACCTTCAATAACTGTTCTACCAGGTATCAATAATACAACCAGAGCATATACGCTCTGCTCATGCTCCTCATGGTAATCTTTTTCCAGTAACTGGTAATCTTTTTCCAGTTCACTGGAAAAAAATCAGTTACTCTTTCCAGTACTTTCCCTACTTTCAAGGTATATCACGTTGTCTGATTCTGTGCATTTGATTGGCTGGTTACCTCGTGAGTAAGTAATGAGTGTGAGAATGAATGATGAACATATATATAGTGCGCAATCCTCGATACAATCGTGACCGTCCAATCAAAGTCGAGCTTACATGGAGAACGGCTGCAAATTGAATTTAAGAGAGAAAAGACTCGAACAACACACCAGAGTATTAAAAACATCATGCATGGTCATTCAATGAAAATTAATAGAAAAAAATATCAAGATCTATCTTTCATATCTATACATACCTTTGTCAAAATAAAGTCCTCACAACGTAGTCAGCCAGAACATCACAACGATGATGGTTAACTGTCAGAGGTCCGTACTTTTCCTTTTTTTCTGGCCAGTATTGATGACACTTAACCTGGTAACAATGTATAAGGTAAGTACAAAAAGCTAACATAACATATTAATTAATTGTCTGGCCAGTATTGATGACACTTCACCTGATAACAATGTATACGTACAAAGCTAACATAACAGATTAATTAATTGTCTGGCCAGTATTGATGACACTTAATCTGGTAACAATGTATAAGTACAAAGCTAACATAACAGATTAATTAATTGTCTGGCCAGTATTGATGGACACTTATCTGATAACAATGCATAAGTACAAAGCTAACATAACAGATTAATTAATTGTCTGGCCAGTATTGATGACACTTAACCTGGTAACAATGTATAAGTACAAAACTAACATAACAGATTAATTAATTGTCTGGCCAGTATTGATGACACTTAAGCTGGTTCAGTAAACAATGTATAAGTACAAAAACTAACATAACATATTAATTAATTGTATGGCCAGTATTGATGACACTTAATCTGGTAGTAACAATGTATAAGTACAAAGCTAACATAACAGATTAATTAATTGTCTGGCCAGTATTGATGACACTTAACCTGGTAACAATGCATAAGTATAAAACTAACATAACAGATTAATTAATTGTCTGGCCAGTATTGATGACACTTAACCTGGTAACATAACAGATTAACAGTATGTATAACGTATACAAAGCTAACATAACAGATTAATTAATTGTCTGGCCAGTATTGATGACACTTCACCTGGTAACAATGTATAGGTACAAAACTAACATAACATATTAATTAATTGTCTGGCCAGTATTGATGACACTTAACCTGGTAACAATGTATAAGTACAAAGCTAACATAACATATTAATTAATTGTCTGGCCATGCAGTATTGATGACACTTAATCTGGTAACAATGTATAAGTACAAAACTAACATAACAGAATAATAATTATAATAATAATTGTCTCTGTAGACACTAACCTTTCCTGCTTCAAAAACCAAATTTAGTAAGCATCACAATGGTCCTAATGTTTTCCTGCCAAACTAGTTGCCAAAAGTCCTGTACAGTAAATGGGTTTGGACCTGTCAAAAGGATAGGTGAATGTAGCCACTCAGAATACTAATAACTCGCAGTGATCACGGGTTCCACAGTCTTCAAAATGTTTGAATGTTTAGAAACGTTTTCACTGCTGGTTACTGACTACATATTATAGGCATAGACTGAGTCGTTTTCGTATGAGTGGGAAAATTACCACGCAGTCACCGCACCGCGCCTTGCCGAATTGAAAGAGTTTGATTGGATGAGATGCATCTGCACGCTTTTTGTTTGGTTCAGAAAGGAAGCCATTTGAGTGTTACGGTACCGTAGGTTTCCACTCATACGAAAACGACTCTATAGATAGTATAAAAAGCTGGTGATGCTAGCGATGAAGTAGACGCTAATAAACGTATATGAAAAGTAACCTCTTGAAAGCTAGTTGTTATTTTTCAAACGCGTGCGGGATTAAAAACATTGTCCATAACAGTGGGAACTGGATACTCACCATAATTATATATGGTGAGGGTGTGCCGCACGGACCTCTGAACCATGCATGTTATCAGTGCAATTAGCATATGTATACACCTATTTCAAAAAACGTTGTCATCTGAAATCTGAATCTGAAATATTATTATTATTGTGGGTATGAGTTGTGATCTATCTTGTAATAATTAATACTGGAATATGCCTACACGACCTTTAGGCGAAGACCAGCATTGGCGAATTGTGTGGCTACGAGTGTTTTTAGGTCACATATTCAGATTTCAGATGCCAAGGTTTTTTGAAATAGGTGTATATTGCAAAAATGGCACTAAACAAATAAAAAAAAGTGCAAAAAAAGTGCAAAACGTCGTTTCTCACACCCTGATTTCATCGCGAACAGGCAACGCGCACATGTTTCAGTGCTGGAAATGTCGAAGACAGATTGAGAAACAATAGGATGAAGAGGTACAGCTTCGTACACTGAAACCTTCCTTAATTCGGGAGCCACAAAGTTCGTTGTACGTGAATTATTAGGGCCGAGTGAGAATGATCGATTTTTAATCATCATCATCATTGTTTCCTGTTAGGCGTGTTTCCGGCCTTGGGGCGCTTCTACCTTGGATGTATAGGGTGGGAAATCTCGTCTCTAGCAGTCGCATAAAGTCCGTTGTCTTCATCATATGATCGTCTAGCCTGGTGGGTGTCTATACCCAGCAGATAATCTATCCTAATCTTAAAATGAGATGTCACCATCAGCAATATTGGAACATTCCTTTAATCTGCCCATGGAATCTACCATCAGTAACCAGTAGAGCAAGTGTTTCTAAATTCAACGTTTTGAGGGCTCGACGCGCCTGCGATGTCTGAAAAATTCATTCCATCACAAAGCATGATCCCCGTCTTACAACCAAATCAGAGACGTACATTGATAGAGAGTGACGGTATCTACAGGACGACTTTGAAGTACTGGTTGTCTGCAGTCTCTCTAGCTATTTTTCATGGGGACCTCCTCTTCCCGTAACCCCTATGCTGGGATTGTTGACTCCTTACCAACTGTCCGGCCATTATGGCGGATTGATGATAGGACTATGATCGTAATAAGTAGACCGATAAAGACCAATAAAAAATACCTTGTGTAGCGATGTAAGCTTTAGACGTTTCATCATATGCCTGCAACCAACAACACGTGCTTAATATAAAGTCAAACAGTAGTATAGTGTAAATGGTGAAAGATTACGATAGCTTACGGGAATGTACGATGCATTGACATAGTCTGATCCACTGGACGATTCTTGTAAAATAACTCGTGAATGATCGTCTGAAAAGAAAATAGACAGTGAGATAAAACATGTTTAACAATTACGATAGAGTATCTATAGGTAAATCCATTGATGTCAATTTGCAAGATCGAAGTTTTCAAACAGCTTCATGAAATTGTATGTAGATTGCCGCCAGACAATCCCCAAAACGACTTAAGTTTAGTAACGGCCCGCCACGAGGAAGCGAAACAGTCAAAAAGTCGTTTGGGGATTGTCTGGCGGCTGAATGTGTTTTACATCGTTGACATTAGAGTTAGTTTGGGGATTGATAAACGCGTGGTTTACGCTTGCGAAACTCCGTTCGTCCTCCCTGTAATCCGAGCCTCTCAATCCTTTCCCCCCGTCAGAGGTAGGCATTACAAATGTACTTGAGAACGGGTGAGCGTGCGTAACAATAGGTCACAGGACATAGGTCAGACGTCATACATAGGTCATAGTTAGGTTGTGGGTCGTGGGTCACAGGTCACAGGTCAGACGTCATACATAGTAATGTATTTCGTAAGGTTTCGTCAAGCGTAAAAAGACCCGGACGAAATCTTACGAACGACATTACTAACTATTACCAAGCGACAAATTACTTTATGATATTTTAGGATTTCCTTGAATGCATGCATGCAGGCGTCTACCTAAATCATTTACAAATCATGTTTGCCTCGTTACCTACGACCTATACCGTATGACCCATGACCGCGCATGACTATAGCATCCGTGTATGGAAACGACACGCTTTCATTCACGTACCTTGTTTACACCTGTTTCGAAAAAGGTTGTCAGAGAGAAAGGCGATAGGAGAATGATGAATGGTCATTCTAAGACCAGATGGAACTATAGATGTGTGTGTATATACAAACAACCTGACAATTTAGTTCCTAAAGCTTTCAGTTGTAAGTGATTATTACGAAACCAAAATATAATAATTTAAACTGACCAGCAGTCAACTTTGGTCTTTGAATAAGCATTCTCCTACCTCCTTTCTCTCTGACAACCCTTTTTGAAATAGGTGTATAAGAACACGTTGACCATATAAAGTCAAAAGCATGGTTATGAGCTGATAACCCTCGTTATCTAATGAGGTTTATCATGTAATTTCAAAACTCATAGGACAACAAATGATTGTCATAGCTGGAAAGAGCTCGTTGAAATTAGTAAAAATGTGAAGTTCGGAAAAGATCGCTTCACAAATTGCGAAAATATAAATATTCAAAAATCGAAATATTGTATGAAAACCTTTGTTGGAGGCAAGAGTTTTATATTTTCGCAATTTGTGAAGCGATCTTTTCCAAATTTTTACTAATTTCAACGAGCTCTTTCCAGCAATGACAATATATTTTTTAATCATTTTTTTTGTCCTATGAGTTTTGAAATTATATGATAAACCCTCATTCAAACGCTCAATATGAAGTAACCGAAGTTGAGCTGAGTCATATTTACTGTATAATACGTATTTCTTACATGTTATAATGTTTGCATATCTATTCCTTGGCTTGTTCGCTGGGTCCCTAGCAAGATCCCATGGAAACAGTTGTCCACTAGAAAGAAGCTACAATTATAAAAGCAAATCACGGTAAGAATTGGTTTGTATTTTCCAAATACAAATAAAACAATACAATACAATACATATAGAGATTATTAGTGAGCTAAGCCGCATCTAATACGGCTGTTTACTATATTTTTTTGTCAAAGAACGCACGAAATATGCACGCTGACTGACTGATTAGTACTGACTGGCTGACTGACTGACTGACTGACTCGCTGACTGATTCGCTGGCTGACTGACTGGCTGACTGACTGACTGACTGACTGACTGACTGACTGACTGACTGACTGACTGACTGACTGACTGACTGACTGACTGACTGACTGACTGACTGACTGACTGACTGACTCGCTGACTGACTGACTGACTGACTCGCTGACTGACTGACTGACTGACTGACTGACTGCCGGCTGACTGACTGACTGACTGACTGACTGACTGACTGACTGACTGACTGACTGACTGACTGACTGACTGACTGCCGGCTGACTGACTGACTGACTGCCGGCTGACTGACTGACTGACTGACTCGCTGACTGACTGACTGACTGACTGACTGCCGGCTGACTGATTGTCGACTCTCTGAAAGACTGACTGATAGACTGACTGACTCATTCACTCACGATTGGACTGACTGACTGACGGACGGACGGACAGAAAACGAAAAATACTAACCCTAAATTCATCCATGAAGGAGTTCGGTGAAGCTTTCTTTTCATTGACATACTGATAAAACTTGTTGACAGGGATAGGTTGGTAGCGTATGGCTTCTGCATTACCATAAAGATCGGCGTCATCAACAGGTAATAATGCTTCATTTCTGTTGCCTGTTGGATCAACACAAAAGTACGTGTGTTATTTTGTACAGATTTCAGATTTCAGATTTCTCCGGCTCCTCCGGGCAAGAGAAGGGAATAAGACTCTGCCGAAATCATGTATGTTCTTATTTGAGCATACGCGACGGTTGCTTAGAGACTAATGCATTTCCACGCCACACATTCTCCCATCACATCTTCGAGTTTTCGACCTTTAACATTAATTTATTTAATTATGGACTACCAGAGCCTGTAATGGAGCTACTATCAGTATAACTTTTTTTAAAGGAAAAATTCGATCTTGAAAAACATCATCAGCTGCCAATTCGTTTGCTAACGGGATAGCGAGTTGATCAATGGACTTCATATCAAGAAATATGTGCTTTTTACGTAGATCAGCTACGGGGACTGGGCACGAGTTTACCGGTCACCCTGTGTTAGATTTCCCAGTCTTTTTGGCCGTGTTACAAAATGGAGGACAATGTTTACATTCATTTACTCGATTTGCTGTAAGTTTGGATGGATTTTTCGATAAAAATCGTACTTTTAAGCGAAAAATATTTACAGGGTTTCCAAATATGGTAAGTACAATGCCCAAATATGGACATAGGAAAGCTGGCCGAGCAACAGCACACTTTAATGGGGGATTTCTTGATATGGTACCACCTGTCACGTAACTTTTTAAATTTTCACTGCAGACAAACAAAAATATCATAACTGGAAAGAGCATGCTAAAGTTAGTAAAAGTGGAAAGTTTGAAGGGAAATACGTAAATAGGGCAATAGTTACAGGCATTCAAACTTTGCCTTTTTTGTATGGAAATGTGCGAAAACCCATACAAATCCTTGTCCAAGCTGGAAACTTTGAAAGCTGTTAACCTTTTTCTTATTTGCTTGATTCTTTTCAAATTTTCAACTTTGACTAATTTTAGTATGCTCTTTCAAGTTATGGTATTTTTGTTTGTCTTCGGTGACAATTTAAAAAGTCACGTGGCAGGTGTTACAAGCCCATTAAAGACTTCACACGCCCTGTGGGCAAGGAAATAAAGGTATCACTACCAATAATAAATTATGTGATTGCTTGATGTTGATGTATCAATAAACTGAACGATTTAGAAGGGAATTAAAAGGGCTTGTCAAAAACGTTTGTAATAACATCACGAACTCCAACCGCCATTAAAATTATGATTGTGGGCGCAAAATTGGCCATCGGTTTAATACGTTAATTCAGCCGTGCGCATAAAAAACACGTTTGACATGAAGCAAAATCCGTTTAAGTGGCCCCGAATATTCTTGGGCGACGTCGACTTCAAAGGAAATAAAGGATTATTATTATTATTATTATTATTATTATTATTATTATTATTATTATTATTATTATTATTATTATTATTATTATTATTATTATTATTACTCTGCTCTCAAGGAATAGCCAATCGAAATAGAGAAAGTTTGAAATTTGCACTGCTTGTGTTACAATTTTTTCACTCAATTACATTTGAACTGCACTGCTCTTAGCCAATTGGAACATAGTATTTTGTTCATGTATGGCCATATCTGAATTACAATAGATTGTTCCTACATAAAGATATATCAATGTCACCATGATTAATTACGATTTAATAAATGCTACCTTGAAAACTTGCACTTTCCTCAGATTTTTGCTCTTCAGGTCTGCGTGGTATTTCATTCATTTCTTCAGCATGGATGTTGGAATTGAGATCGTTACTAAATCCGTCTTCTTTCGCTGATCTACCCTCTGATTTTCGCCTATATATTAAAAGGATAAAAATATTAAAATGATATGCCAACTTTAATTAATCAGCGATGAATAATTATACACCTATTCCAAAAATCATTGTCCCCGACGAAAGCAACAAACAAGAAGCTCACGACCGCAAAGGGCATTGGGACTTTCTCCTTTTTCATTTATTCATCCGTAGACATTTTGACAACATGCATTTTCAAATGGCCGACTGATAGTTCCAAATGATTGCTATAGCCAACACTCGTAGGGATAACTTCTCAAGTACCACGGATGAATTAATTAATTAGGAGATTCCCAAAGTCCTTTGCGGTCATCAGCTTCTTGCTTGTTGCTTTTGGTCCGCAGGACAAAGATATTTGGAATAGGTGTATATTGCTGTTCACTAACCTTCTCCAGAACACCACAGCAACAACAAGAGCAATGGCAATGATAACAAGAGACAAAACTGCTACTAATGAAGCTATCAAAGCGGTTTTATTAGAGCCACCTATTGAGGGGGAAGTAGGTCCTGATATAGAATAAAAAAGAAAACAATTAAACAAAAGAATAATGTAAATATCAGAAAACGTATAAAGGAATCAATTAATTAACGAAACGTTTTAACATGCCTTTAGTGACAGGAACTTTGCCCTCTGCAATCATACTCTTTAAACCATAAAGGTATTTCTGTATAAAATAATAACATGAATACGTATTGAAACTAGACGCATGGCAGACGAACTAATATAAAATGGGTGAGACATTGTTGATTTCACCGTATTTATTCAATGATGGTTTTATAGGTAGGACTCATACCATTTAATACATTTTGTTTTAACTTCGTTTTATAGTATGTTTGAATTGACGAGCACTAGCTTTCGGACTAAACGTCCATCTTCGGGGCGTAGACGGTATAACAGAAAACACGCGAGCTAATTTTAATTTAAAAGTATGAATCATTTCTTGATCATTTTACAGTGCGACTACACCAACCAAGGCCACCCAAACAAATTTTCATACAAATTATCCAATCACAATTGAGTATTCAAACAATAGAATCTGCACAAATGTTCAAATTTTCGCTTTAAAAGCATATATTTTACTTTATATGTGTATGTATATGATCAAGAGTGAACAAGAAACAGTTTAAATTGTAGAATTCGACATCATTCTGTTATTCAGCGTCACAAATGTGATTAGAAAATTTGATTCAAAATTTGTTTGGGTGGCCTTGGTTGGTGTAGTCGCACTGTAAAACATTATTAAACTAGACGCTCTACTAGCGTGAACTTGGGCTTCTTAATAAAGCTGTTTTGATAGATTTTAAATGTGAAACCTAATAGCTTGTATCACTTAGTTTAGGTTAGAGGGCCACAAGTTTATGAGTCTGAGACTGTTTAGTGTCACCCTCAGAAAATAAAGTCTTTTTGATTTGATCATACAGAAGTAGTTTTAGCCTACATGTATTACTTGCAGAATTTAAGTCACTCGTTGCGTAACTCAGTAGAGCATACATACGTAATTAGCTTCAACACTCACACTCCTAGCTGACAGCTGCATGGCGAAGCACATTTCGATTACCTTGCAAGAAACGATTTCACAAACTCAATAAAATTACGATCGAGTTTATAAAGCCACAGACATCTGTTAGATACACTTTCAGACAGAATTGCAAGGCCAAAAAGTATTCTCTAGGATATTTGCATATTTACTAAGCAGTATTAATGAACGACTCGACTGGCTCGAGCAAGGGAGCACGGCAAAATCCTTTTTTAATGCTGCTGGTGATTTGATTTATCGTTACGTACGTCTGCCATCTTGAATTTCGTTGATAAGCTGCTGACCACAACTTCTGTATACTCAAAAATTGGAACGATACAGAGAAGATTAGCATGCGCATGCGCTATGGTGACCACTTGCACATTTGGCGTAGAAACACAAAAATAACCGTCTGTAATCTTAGACTTGGGCCTTCCACAGGAAGCCCAAGTAATAATAATTGCTGCGAGCGTAGCGAGCAGCGAAACTAATCTTGACGGCGTTCCTGTGTCATGTGTGGTCGTGTGGGATCTGGGCACTTATGTGGATGCAACTAGAATCTCGACTGCATTTCACGGAGTTTGGATGATTTGTGAGCCACGGTACTTTTGATCAGCGCACACTCACAACACGACTCGTTGGATCGGAGTATCGTTTATTTTTCGCTGATTCAAGCCAGGAAAGTGTTCGTTTTCTACAAATCCATGATGTCAAATGCAACTTTATTCATTGTTGGAAGCATTCGTCAGGGTCATGAACAATTTAGTGACATTTCAAGGGGAAGACAATGTTGTTTTATGAGTTTTCAGCGCTGTTGACTGTTGTACAATGGAGTACTTCTACAGCCTTCTTTCCAGATGCTTTTGAAAGACACAGTATCCCAGATACAGAGACGCTGTCGCTGACCTATCTACCTGATCGAGTTTGTTGGTCTTCGTCAAACCAATCCGGCCCATGCCATTGCCATTGGCATGGAAGCAACTACTGAATCAAATTATACGATCCATCCTGGTGTACTTTTATCTTCTACAAGTGTGCTATGAGGCTTCGACATCTTTCCTGATATCTGGCCAGTAACATTGTATATAATATACACCAAACACAATTCTCTATTTCATTGAATCCATATTTGTATTAATTACTGCATATCAGTAGAGTACAAACTATTAAAAGCGTGCAACATATGAGTAAATAGTGCAAAGTATTGCATGCTTTTATAGTGCTTGTACATGTCTATAGCTGTCTGTCTATGACCAGATTATTATAGTGTTAGCATTTGTATTAAGCAACACCATATACACCATTTTAATGGTGTATATAGAAACTCAGGTGGGAATGAGAATTAATAGAGACATGGAAGGGGACAATGTGACCGGGACAGGAATGAGAATCAATGGAGATGTGGGATGGGAACAATGGGGACAAGGGTGGAAATGAGAATCAGTAGAGCTATGGGAGGGGTTAGGGATTTTAGTGGGTATAGATAGGTGTCTCGAATTAGTTTCTTGTAAGTTAGAACACATGACACAGTAATAAAGTTATTATTATTATTATACTGCATTTTATTATTTTATTTTACCACAAATATGCCTTGCTGACAAGGGACAGCCACATGTATGCATTGAAAGCTACATTTCACTTTTATGTGTTACCATGTACGGCAGTGCACAACTCGCAGCACTTCACTTTCTACCAGAAACGACTAGTTATAATTATATTCCGTGTATTAAATTTTGCTGACTTATAGAACTCTAAAGAGGCTTTCCTGTAGAGAGACTCATCGTTTGATAAACGACGTCCTATATTGCTTTAATTTTTTGTAACTCAAACATTGCCTATATTTTCCAATGACCGCGTAGGTTGTCATTGGTGCGTTAATATACCTAACTTAAGGTATCAGGATACGTTTTGGACCCCTATGTCTTCGGACTTCGACAACACGCACGCTTTACAATATTTTACCAAAAAAGTAACATTTTCTGAAAGCTGAATAAATGTAGTTTTTGAGTATACTTTCATATTTTTAGATTTTGCAACATTAAAATTGTTAGGCGAGTATACGTGAAATTCGACCGTAGTGCGTTCTGAAAGTTCGATTGCACATGAAATTTAAGTTATGCTTGTGAAAAACACACTAACAGACTCTCGAGATAATGAACTTCAAAACATTGTCTCAATTTTCCGATATCTGTTTTAGATCAACCGCAGTCCTACGCCAAAGTTAAACAATTGATTTTAGAGCTATGTTGTCAACAAATAGGGCCATAACGTTTGAACGAAAATAACATGAAAAAAATCGGAGACACCTTTTTTAGATCAACTATTGTTGAGCCACCTTGCAAATTTTCAGCGAAATCCATCGAAACCCTAGCGACATTAAGCATTTGAAAGACGTGCATTTAGCGCTGAAAATAGTTCCGAGAAAAGACGCAATTACTGTTTTGGAAGATCAAGCCACACCATGTTTATCCAACACCTAGCGTAATTGAATCTGTCAACCATTTGTTAAGATATCTGATCAGTATTCAACAAAGGTCGACAGGTCATATGCAAATGACAAAATATCGCAGTAAATTTATTGTGCTCTGGCTTGTTAGTATGCCGGGGCATGTTTTAGTGTGTATGTATTTGTATGGTTTTCTGCTCTGTTTGGGAACGGTTTCTTTGAAGACGAAGTCGACGATCTTCTTCTTGGATGAGAATATAAAGATTTACATTTTCTTGAGGATGTATATTTGCTTTTACATGTAAAAAGTTCAAAAGTGTATCGTTGTTTAAAAACATTATTATGTATAGTTGTTGTATCGTTCGCCGCGTGGTTATGAGAGTCACGTACTGATGCGAGCTTCGACTGACGTCACAATCCAACCAATTTTAATACTGTTGACATATCGTTTCCTGTAGCAAATTAGTCACGATTTTGGTTATCTTCAATTTCTCTGCTTGATTCGTTAAAATTTGTAATTTCTTTTAAAGAAAGTCATAGAAAAAGGAAAGCTTATTCAAAATCTTTAAAAATCCGATTTTGGAAATTTTTGCTAAAAAACATATCCTTATACCTTAAACCAATATTACAAATTAACCAATACGGAGTTTGCAGGTGTGACATTTTGTTGCGTAACATTTTAAATTTTAATCCAACAAAAACAAACATATAATATTTGAAAAGCACACCAAAATTAGCAAAAATTGAAATTTTGAAGTAGAGCGAAAGTTATGAGCGACCGAAGTTGGCTTTTTTCTTAAGAAACGTATGGTGACCACCGTACGTTTCTTAAGAAAAAAGCCAACTTCGGTCGCTCATAACTAATTCGCTCTAATCATCGAAATTACTTCAAAATTTCAATTTTTGCTAATTTTGGTGTGCTCTTTTCAAATATTAGCTATAGAGAGATTTAGCAAACACGACGCAACGTGAAAACACGACGTTAGATGACGAATATATCACACATGGTCATTGCGTGACTACCGTGACAACGTCGTGACGTCAAGTTCACGACGCCATTTCACTTGTTTTCACGTCCCCTTCATGACGTTGAAGACGCCAACGGTCGTTTCACAGTTATTCAGCGCACGCGCCGTCCTCTTTCACGTCGCGTCGTGTTTGCTAAATCTCTCTATTATGTTTTTGTTGGATTAAAATTTAAAATGTCATGCAACACCTGCAAACTCCCCATTAGGTGACAGAGACTCGGACTCGGATTTGGACCCAAAATCGGTAAAATCCGGAGTCAAAATCAGTAAAACCCGGACTCAAAATCAGTTAAACCCGGACTCAAAATATATAATTTCTATGCCGGTAATTCCTCACGAGTACACATATAGTGTGCTTTTTTAAAAGTCTGAATTACATACAGCATTACGTGTCACACGAAAGCATAGTTTTAGAGAGACCTAATTGTAGCATTATATCGGGAAATAACCTCTACTTGAATTACAAGGTAACGCAGGATGAATATTAAGGAAAATATATTGAGAACCCAACTAGACAAATTCCCATGTACAGCGCTTTTCATAATTACTTCCGTCAATCAAAACTCAGACATTCAGACGAATGTGTGAAATGTGATTGTAGGTTGCATGGGATGGGAATGAAACATTGTGATTTAATTTACATGTAATAGTTGGTTCGGCTTCGTAGTTTTAATGGACGGAATAGAACGCGTTCTAAACTAAATTGCGTTTTTCCAAAGTTGTAAAATTCAGTGTGAGTTCTACATTTCTCACTGAAAATAAAGCCGTTCCTGCAAGAATGCTATAACCGCAATGACAGTTGAAGTGCTTCCGTAATGGCCTATGAAATTCAACATCAATATTTTGCCTTCCGCACAAAATGAGGAAACTTGTCCCCTCAAAAAAGAGCGTCCGAGTTGATAGCCATTTTCACCAGCTCATAAAAAGGTTCCAAAGTTTGGAACCTTTTTCTAAACTCATGAATATGTCGAGTAGATATCCATTTTCACAAGCTCATTAAAAGGTTCCAAAGTTTGGAACCTTTTTCTAAACTCATGAATATGTCGAGTAGATATCCATTTTCACAAGCTCATTAAAAGGTTCCAAAGTTTGGAACCTTTTTCTAAACTCATGAATATTTCGAGTATATAGCCATTTTCACAAGATCATAAAAAGGTTCCAAAGTTTGGAACCTTTTTGCTAAACTCATGAATATGTCGAGTAGATATCCATTTTCACAAGCTCATTAAAAGGTTCCAAAGTTTGGAACCTTTTTCTAAACTCATGAATATTTCGAGTGGATATCCATTTTCACAAGCTCAGGAAAAAGTTCCGTATAAACTCGTATAGAGCAGTCACATTAAATATAATACAGCAAAAAAATACATCAAAAAATATTTGAAGTTATTTATTATTATTGCGTAAACATGATTATGTAGAGCAGTCTGTTTTGCCATATAATATACCGGCCGGCATTAATTAAACGGGTAACTTGTTTGAGAAATATCTCTTCACTAACATTGATATAAGTATCACTATAAATATAATCTGAGTTGCGAAATATCTAGACAAATTCTCAAGAGTAAATTATTATTAAATTAGTTCATTATTAGTCAACATGAATGAGTAACACAACGCCAGCTGTCGAGTGTAACAGTCGTCTTTAAAACAGCATTTGTACGTTCTTACGGCATTTCGTTCTCTTTGTTTGCCTCTAGATCTCTATTAGTTTCGTAGGTTTCTCCTCGATGTGGCTACATCTGTATAAAGACAGATCAAATTAAACTGTTTTTATAGCTCATATAAATATAAAGTGATTTGACAGATCAACGACCGACGGGCATTAAAGAATGTATAAACATGGGTAGCGTTCGTTACATATCGTTATATTGGAATCATCATGTTTTGAATTATACCTGGATATGTTAGTAACGGTTCTCACTGGAAGTAGTCCTCAATGCTGTTACCAAAACGGCAAAATATATCAAATTGTACCAGATCTTCATAGCACAAACATGACTCACTGCATGTGTCTTTGTATGCCTAAGGATTAAAAGTTACTTGTCGTGATTGGCTGGATTGAATTTGAACCGGATACGGTTTTAGCATAATTAGCTAGTGCCCCGAGTTCACGTCATGTGTCCAGGTCACTGCTAGTCTCAAGCCAGAGTCGTTTGCCGTTAATTTTGCTCTTCGCCGTTTCTGTTTAGACTTTCAGCAGCATTGAGGACTACAGAACTTCCAGTGAGTACTGTTTACTAACATATATATCCAGGTGTCGGATTCATTGATGATTCCAATATAACGACATATGTTCAATAACTTTATACATGCTGATGTGTATATTCAGTCTCGGATTTCTATGAGCATCAAAACATGATGATTCCAATATGACGATATGTAACGAACGCTACCCATGTTTATACATTCTTTAATGCCCGTCGGTCGTTGATCTGTCAAATCACTTTATATTTATATGAGCTATAAAAACAGTTTAATTTGATCTGTCTTTATACAGATGTAGCCACATCGAGGAGAAACCTACGAAACTAATAGAGATCTAGAGGCAAACAAAGATAACGAAATGCCGTAAGAACGTACAAATGCTGTTTTAAAGACGACTGTTACACTCGACAGCTGGCGTTGTGTTACTCATTCATGTTGACTAATAATGAACTAATTTAATAATAATTTACTCTTGAGAATTTGTCTAGATATTTTGCAACTCAGATTATATTTATAGTGATACTTATATCAATGTTAGTGAAGATATATTTTTCAAACAAGTTACCCGTTTAATGCCGGCCGGTATATTATATGGCAAAACAGACTGCTCTACATAATCATGTTTACGCAATAATAATAAATAACTTCAAATATTTTTGGATGTATTTTTTGCTGTATTATATTTAATGTGACTGCTCTATACGAGTTTATATGGAACTTTTTCCTGAGCTTGTGAAAATGGCTATCCACTCGACATATTCATGAGTTTAGAAAAAGGTTCCAAACTTTGGAACCTTTTTATGAGCTTGTGAAAATGGATATCCACTCGAAATATTCATGAGTTTAGAAAAAGGTTCCAAACTTTGGAACCTTTTTATGAGCTTGTGAAAATGGATATCCACTCGAAATATTCATGAGTTGAGAAAAAGGTTCCAAACTTTGGAACCTTTTAATGAGCTTGTGAAAATGGATATCTACTCGACATATTCATGAGTTTAGAAAAAGGTTCCAAACTTTGGAACCTTTATATGAGCTTGTGAAAATGTCTATCTACTCGACATATTCATGAGTTTAGAAAAAGGTTCCAAACTTTGGAACCTTTTCATGAGCTTGTGAAAATGGCTATCTACTCGACAAAATAGTGAGCTTTTTTTCAAAACATGTTTTAGTTGGGAGGGTTTTGGGGTCTCGGCACTAACTACACTTTTTCAACATCGTTTTTTTTGAAACTTTTTTTTAGTACGAACGATTTCCAAACATTACAAGTTCGGTTTTCTTATTATACTATTCGGTTAAGAATCGATATTTATTTTTATTAATTTTTCTACAAAATCCCTCATAAAAGATGTGAATCTTACCGAGAAAAAACAAATTTCGTACAAATCCAATTGTTTACACTGCGAAAACTCCATAATTACGAGCCCTGTCTGTGTTTTGCTCGATTTTATGAGTTTTGGAAAAACGCATTTTAGTTTAGAATGCGTTGGCAAACGTGTAGATTGCCTACGTTACGTAATTATGAAAAGCGTTGTAAAGACAGGATATTTCAATGGGGGGTCCTACGCCAGTGTCGTATCAGGCCCGTAGCTGGAATTTTGAAGAGAGGGTTCGTTTCCGTTACCGAAAATATAAGCCTATACATATGCCGGGCGTGCACCGAAAAATTTGAATTCTAGGTCCTCTTAACGATAGTTCCTGCAATTTCAACGTACCGTTCAAGCTCTGACTCGTCCCCAGTCGCCGTCTGGCCGGAAGCGCAAAAGCCGGAAAAAGCCGGAAGCGCAAAAAAAGAGACGCGCAGAGGGTCAAGGGAAGGTTTTTCGTCGGCGCGAGAGGGATCAAGGGAAGGGAGAAAGGAAAGAATTGACGAGCGCCAGCCTTTTTTTTTCCGGCCAGACGACTGGGGACGAGTCAGGTTCAAGCTAAGGTAAAACGTTCACCAACAAAAGAGCTTCATAGCTGCATGAAGCCAAAATATAAAATAAAAAAGGGGTCACCGTGCTCGTTTCTGAGTTATCAGGGGGTAGACTGGGGAGGTTTTTGTCACTCTCTGGGGAAAAAACGTAAATAAATGCAATTTTGACTAAAGAATAATATTTTATATCTAATACATTTTTCGCAAGAGTTACACATTGAAAGCTAGGGAGACAATAAATGGGTGAACGGAAAGGGGATGTGTAGTTCCTACTTACTTCGAATTATGAAAGACTTTTATAATGCAAATTCAAAAAGATAACTGATAAAAACAGGGGTTCGCCGTACTAATAAATGCCATATAGCGATATGAGAAACTGGGTTCTAGTATTTTGAGGACTGTTTAGAACGATCGATTTTGTCTTTCTACACTCTAATGACTATAGAAATCATTTAACACTGATGTGATACCACAGACGAGGAATTCAATTTCTATTGATTCATTTTCGTGAAGAACCATTCGTTTCGTTTGTGGACAAAACAGCGACAAAGACTGGTGATACGAATTTTAACGTAATATCAGATAGATATATAGATACCGGTAGATAGATTATAGATAATAATTAGATGAAATTATAAAAAAAACCCGAAAAGGTAGAATCTATCTACAGTTATTGGGTAAGGGAACATGAGTAAGATAAGTAATACTCATGATATGATTTTTTGTAATCTCATAACAAAACAATTTCAAAGTTAAAAATTCAGAGTATTTTTGAGTCCGGGTTTTACTGATTTTGAGTCCAAGTCCGAGTCCGAGTCCGATTCCGATTCCGATTCCGATTCCGAGTCAAAGTCCGAGTCCGAGTCCGAGTCCGAGTCCGAGTCCGAGTCCGAGTCCGAGTCCGAGTCCGAGTCCGAGTCCGAGTCCGAATCCGAGTCCGAGTCGGAGACCGAGTCCGAGTCCGAGTCCGAGTCCGAGTTTAGGTTCTACCGTATGACTTTTATAAACAAGCAACCATCGATTTTCGGACAAATTTCCAATTTGATTTATGATTAGGTGCCTCGTACTGATTAATATACTAAATTCACGGCTTCGCTTGGATTCGAATCATAAAACATAACAAAAGAAAAATCTAGCAGTTTTTCTTTTTTCTTTTGCTCTGATTTTATTTTTGTAATATTAAAGACAATAATTCAGTAAAGTGCTGCGGTGTTTACATCGTTATGTACCTAATTTGCATTGCATTATCGTGTCACGTGACGTGCAGCGGAGCAGATTCATAGGTAACTGCAGCAGCACGCGTAGCATCTATGTAAACTATGGATTGCTGCTTGAACAATGACAATATTGTTTCAACACAAAATATATAATAATAAACTACGCTCTGGTCGACTTTTCCACTACCATCTACATGATCAAAGTCCATTGGGTTACTGGCTGTATAGTGTACAAGGTCTGACTCTCATTCACTAGTAACCTTTATATGGATTTCACCGCCAAGCCGACCTCAATGCAGGAGTATAGGTCAGGCCACACACCGCGCCAAGAACTTCGTGCCCAACTGTTAGTCGAACAGTGGTGTGGGTTCTTTTACGTCCCTCCGGTGTAATGTATTGGAGTGAGGAGAGAAGGGACCGACGCTTTCTTCAATCTCTTACATACAGTCATTGAATTAATTAGGAATAATTATAAATATTAGTCACCTTTCCATCTTGTGTCAAAGCTCTTTGATACACCTGGTACTGCTTTCCTTCTTTGAGTTTAACATTTTGATACTCCCCGTACTCTCTTTCA
The DNA here is from genome assembly GCA_033675265.1 of Actinostola sp. cb2023. Taxonomy (NCBI): domain Eukaryota; kingdom Metazoa; phylum Cnidaria; class Anthozoa; order Actiniaria; family Actinostolidae; genus Actinostola; species Actinostola sp. cb2023. Next base: position 171,095 of record JAUJYZ010001092.1, read on the forward strand.
TCTCCAAGAGTGAAGTTCAGTTGTCGTGGGAATGACTTTGAGGCTGGAGCAACTATTTGAGCTGTTATGTAGTAAGAAAGACCATCTTCTTCTGCTTTGGCATAGTTTGTTAGTTTGGCCTCGTCAATGGAACGCCTTCTTCTATCGCCACCTTTTACTTCATTAACGATTACCTGGTATGCTCTATTGGATTACATAAAACCATTTGTACATATAAACTGAATATTAGCAGATGTTGGAGATAGAAGATGAATAAGGTTGCAAAGCACAATGCCTAGTTTTACCTGATTGGTCCATTGATATCTGAAGCATTCCACAGTGTAATGTTAGTAACATCACCACTGATGCTACTAGTGTTACCTACTTCTGGTGCAGGTGGGGCTGGGATTAAAAACATACTTTAAAATCACATTATTGTAATCATTAAGTGGGGTGTCAGTAAGTGGTTAGACGCAACAACAACAACAACTTTATTTGTGCCATTAAGTTGTCAGAAAGTAGTTGGTATTGTATCAGTCAGCTAGTAGTTGGTAGGATATCAGTAAGTAGTTGGTAGGGTCATATCAGTAAGTAGTTGGTAGGGCATCAGTAAGTGGTTGGTAAGGTGTCAGTATGTGGTTGGTAAGGTGTCAGTAAGTGGTTGGTAAGTTATCAGTAAGTGGTTGGTAAGGTGTTAGTAACTGGTTGGTAAGGTGTCAGTAAGTGGTTGGTAAGGTGTCAGTAAGTGGTTGGTAAGTTATCAGTAAGTGGTTGGTAAGGTGTCAGTAAGTGGTTGGTAAGGTGTCAATAAGTGGTTGGTAAGGTGTCAGTAAGTGGTTGGTAAGGTGTCAGTAAGTGGTTGGTAAGGTGTCAGTAAGTGGTTGGTAAGGTGTCAGTAAGTGGTTGGTAAGGTGTCAGTAAGTGGTTGGTAAGGTGTCAGTAAGTGGTTGGTAAGGTGTCAGTAAGTGGTTGGTAAGGTGTCAGTAAGTGGTTGGTAAGGTGTCAGTAAGTGGTTGGTAAGGTGTTAGTAAGTGGTTGGTAAGTTGTCAGTAAGTGGTTGGTAAGGTATCAGTAAGTGGTTGGTAAGGTGTCAGTAAGTGGTTGGTAAGGTGTCAGTAAGTGGTTCGTAAGGTGTCAGTAAGTGGTTGTTAAGGTATCAGTAAGTGGTTGGTAAGGTGTCAGTAAGTGGTTGGTAAGGTGTCAGTAAGTGGTTGGTAAGGTGTCAGTAAGTGGTTCGTAAGGTGTCAGTAAGTGGTTGTTAAGGTATCAGTAAGTGGTTGGTAAGGTGTCAGTAAGTGGTTGGTAAGGTGTCAGTAAGTGGTTGGTAAGGTGTCAGTAAGTGGTTGGTAAGGTGTCAATAAGTGGTTGGTAAGGTGTCAGTAAGTGGTTGGTAAGGTGTTAGCAAGTGGTTTCTAAAGTGTTAGTAAGTGATCGATTGGTAAGTTGTCAGTAATCGTTTAGTAAGGTGCCAGGAAGTGGTTGGTAAGGTGTTAGTATTGTACGTGTTGGTACGGTGTCAGAAAGTGGTATAAAGAGTAGAAATGGTTATTGGTTTACCATCAGTTTTTGTTTCAGTTGATATTCCATGACTGTCTTCCCCTTTGCCACATTGTGTCAATGCGGAAACAGTAAATGTATATTTAGTGACAGGATATAGATCAGTGATTGTAATCCTTAGTGAACTGGTGTATTTACTGCCATTGGGTGAAAAACCACCACATATACAACGGTATGTTTTTTCTCCATAATATGTGATCTATAAGAAAATAATACCAGGAAAATTAAAAGAAAATAATAAACTTATAAAGGTAGAATACACCAAGTATTCACGCCAAATACTTGAAAAACATTGCAAATACATTGAATTTGAAGGATAATTTAACCGCTATCATTTTATGAAGACTGTAATGCCCCACGATACTCCAATGGAATTGTCAATCATAATGTCACTGTGGCTGTATGTGATTCCCAAATTGCATTTCAAAACACATCCAGCGGTACGTGTTTAAATTAAACACGAGGGGGTTAATTTCAAAGCAGTTTCGAATACGGAAGACCATCCTCGGGAACCCAGGGATATATTCTGTCGCTCGTTACTCGCTCACCGAGAAATACCCCTGGGAACGAAGCCGGTCTGTTGGAACTTGTTCCGGAAGTCAACATTCAAAATGGCGGCTGTCCTATTCAAACCAAAAAATACGTACTTGATACTGATTGGTCGACCTTCCTAGGTCGACAATCAGAAACGAGAGCAATATTGACTTCCGGAACAAGTTCCCACCGTTCCCAGGGGTATTTCTCCGGGAGCGAGTAACAAGCGACAGAATAATATACCCCTGGGTTCCCGAGGATGACGGAAGACTTGAGTGGCTGAGTTTGCTACCAAAGTTCTCCAAACCGTATGATGTAAAGAACACGCTAAAACTTGGTAAAAATGTTTGCTTGTTAATTTATCAATTTTAACAAATATTGAAGAAATCTTATTAATTTAGTGGTTTATTGTTTTATTCAGCTAACATTATTTCTGTTCTCGATCAAAACTGAAGCCATAAAAACTGATGTTTGGGTCACTAATGTTACACAGTTATTATGCTGCAAGTCTCCATTCACGACGGACTTCGGCAAATGCCAACATTCACGGTTTTCAGATAAGATTCAAACAATATGTAGAAATATTGCAATTGATGGGAATTGCCGGAATTTTCTGAGTTGGCATTTGCCGGAAACTCTGAATTGGCATTTGTCAACTTCCTCTGAGTTGGCATTTGCCAATTTCCTCTGAGATGCACGACATTTGCCAACTTCCTCTGATTTAGCAAATGCCAAGTCGTAGGGAAATTGGCAAATGCCGATATATTGTTGGGTTCAGCAAGTATATGCTTATTGCACTTATTGGCCATTACAAAAAAGAGAAGGGGACTGGGAACGAGTTTATTATAATTAATGTAATTACGAAATTAAGTTGATGACACGAAACAACATGTTGAAATTAGCATCTGTGCAAAGTTTGATGTGATTTGAGTGAATTCTGTCGGAATTATAAACTTTTGAAATTTTGAAACTTTACAGTGAATGTATAGTTTGGGTAGACATCGTAAAAATTAAAGAGTTTGTATGGAAAAATGTACATCTTTGATGACCTCTAGCATCGTCAATATATATTTTTTAAAGCCAAAGTTCAACAAATTAAACTTTCCAGATTAGCTAAGTTTGATCTGCTCTGTCAGAAAATGATGCCCACTTTTGCTAGTTTCTTATTGAATTAGCTTTACGGAATTGGTCCCAGTCCCCTGCTCTTTTTTGTAATGGCCAATTTATGATACCATATTTTACTCTTTGGCAAACATGGTATAACCAAATTGAATGCATGCTATTAAAATGGTCAAGCTGGCAAATTTGAATTTGAATTTGAATTTGAATTTAGACTGATTCTAGCAGATTTATCGATGATACAACAAAGGTTGCCTGGAGTCCCATACCCGTTGGCTGACTTACTCTTTAATTCTAAAAGCTTGCCAAATCGAATTTATTGAAAAAGCGTAATAACATTACTGTGGTGCTAGGATAACTCCGATCATTATGAAACATATATTATGGCAATCTTTGATTTTAAACTAGTTGTCAGCAGCAACATATTTTCCGATCAAACATGGAAGGTGACGCCACCGAATAACCCAGTCAAGCCACCTTAAAGGGGCACTGTCACGACACGCGCATGCGCGAATCTTGGCTTCAATCTTGAAATCGTTAACCAACGCTTTCAAGAGACCCGAGGAAAATTCAAATTCAGTGTGTTAATATATCGAATGATATCATTGTAATCCTTGCACTCTAGAAGATTATACTTATTCAGTACTTAGACTGATTGTTGTTTCGTATTTGGAGGTAGTTCTTTTTGGTTTGAAGTCCAATTTTATACGCTTTTTATTTAATCGGCGAGAGCGATGGCGATGGCTTCTCATGGCGGCCGCCGGGAAGTAGTGGTTGACAACGAATGTATTCAGGCGACAGATTTATAAGTTTTGGTTTACTGGAAAGATAGAATACGGTTATACTACAGATTCTGAGTTCGCTATACTTCTCTTTAACAGCTCTGGAGTACCAAAGGAGGTAGGAAAATATTCCGAATGACAACAACAATGTTTGACAACGAGTTCATTGACTCGAATTATTATGTTCTCAAAAAGAACTCAGTTGTATACATCATAATGTATTCCTTCGAGTTCATATGAACTGAAGCTATTGCAAACAACTGTCATATTGTATGAGTTTTTATTTCTGCGTGAGGTTTAGAAGTAGTGACACAACGACAAAGAGAACTCAGTTGAGATTGACCTTCATACTTTTCACACGGGAATTATATTGTGCAGTTCTTTTTGCACTCTTTTGTACTCTTACAATTTAAGAAAACACGAGTACCTTATAGAGTAGTGACATGTACATCTTCGTTAGTCTTTTTTGAAGCAAAGAAGTAATACGGACTTGGTTTTTAGCGATGTGAAATGTGAATAACTTCATCTGAGACCTGAGTTGTCACCTCGGATTGTCTGATATTTATCGACGTTCCTTCATCAGAAGTCGCCATAATAAGTACTTATTTCATGAAATATTTAGGTCACACGCTGTAAAGGTTGTATATTCTGAATAACTTGGAAGCACTCTGCGAAAATTTGATCGTAAAACACTTTCAAAACACAACATTGAAATTTACTAGCGCGATTCTCTTCGTAAACAGACGAGTTCGTTGACTTCTGTATATCATTAAAATCTCTGAATATCATTAAAATTGACGCATGCGCGCGTCGTGGCAGTGCCCCTTTAAAGTTATGTTCCAAACAAGGCGTGTGACGTCAACCTCGCGCTCAATATGCGGCGGAAGCATGTAAGACTAAAATAATTGAATTTTAAAAGGTGTAAAACGGATATCGTTTCTGGTGATATGGGTCATCGCGTACAATTGCCCATCAATTTGTGTCACGGCCGTAAATTACTAAATAATAGACTGAATAAAGGATTAACGGCTCCGGAATAACGTAGAATTTCGAATTTTTTTACATGTTACAGTACAGTATTTATTTTCCACGATTTTTCGCAATGAAAAGTACTTTTTTCAATTTCCCGCGAAAACTCCGACCCAGGCCTCGCGCGGTTTCACTTCCTGACTCGCAACAAATCCCAACAGTATTCTCGGTCGAAAAAAATCGCGTTTAAATAAAAACCTGGAGCTAGAGAGCATTGTTTCCAAGGCTACACAGGCCTGGCTACACAAACAGTTTGAAAATGGCGGAAGGAGAAGGTTGTTTTGAAGAGAGAAACCTTTGTAAAAGTCCGGGAAATTCGCATCAAGAGCTGGACTATGACTAAAGGAAACTTCAGAAAATCGGTGTTTGCGTTTATGTTCGAAAGAAACAAATCGAATAATTATTTTAGGCAACAAATGTACATCAAATTTCCGCTGTTACATTTTTTGTCGAGGGCATTGCTGAGACACATCAAGCCGCTTCTTCCTTCAGTGTCGTACTTTCCATACAAAAAGACGCCATTCTGGGCCGTATTCATTCTAAGAAAATCGGTAGATCGCTCAACAACTAAAAGGTAAAAAGCAAACAGACTTAAACCATTGTCGTATTAGTTTTATTTTCCGCTGTTACATTTTGTTCCTAATGCTTCTGTTTTATTGTTGCCGAGAGTTGAAAGTATGAATTTCGGCTTCTTCTTTGTAATTCCTCGTGTTTAATGATCATGAAATGTGACAGGCGTCTCTCGATAATATGCAAATTGAATGCAAATTAGTAAAAATCACCGGAAGTGACACCGAATTGTACGCGATGTGGACTTTGGCAAATGCAACACCGAATATCGGAACTATCAAGTGATGTTGTTAGATAAAAATTGACAATTGCAATAGGGTTGGATTTGGGTTGTCTATGTAGCTAGAACATAAAGTTTTCCTCCTTTAGATAATGTTTCAAATACGAGTCGCTTTATTCTATAATAGTATTGATGTTTCAAAATCCGAGTGAATTTCAAATGCCGAGGCGCAAAACGGCTTCTATTACTCATTGGTAGTGGTTGATTTTTGTTATCAACTGTAACACGAAGTTACTGAGCATGAGCAGATTGTAGCAATGTCACACCAGTACTGTGCCACATTGAAGAAGCATAATTATAAGTTACTGAGCATGAGCAGATTGTAGCAATGTCACAGCAGTACTTATTTTAATACAAATTTTAGATTTTAGATTTGATATTATTAGTATTGGCATTATGTAATTATATACATTAGGCGATATATTTTAATTATTTTCTTTTCTTTCAATTTCTCTAGATAGGTGTCCCCAATTAGCATACTGTTAATGTAAGCTAACTAATTAGCCACTACCAAATCGAGCAGGGGACTGAGAACGAGTTCATTAGAATTAATGTAATTACGAAATTAAGTTTATGAGATGAAACAGCATGTTGAAATTAGCATATGTGCAAAGTTTGATGTGATTTGAGCGAATTCTGTCAGAATTATAAGCTTTTGAAATTGGGTTGTCCCTCCAAAATTTTACAGTGAATGTATGGTTTGGAGGGACAACGTAAACAAATTACAGAGTTTGTATGGGAAAATAGACATATTTGATGCCATCTAGCATCGTCAATATTAAGCTGAAGTTCACCAAACTTTGCAGACTAGCTAAGTTTGATCTGCTCTCTCAGAAAATGATGCCTAATTTTACTAATATCAAATTGAATTAGTTTTACGGACTTGGTACCAGTCCCCTGCTCGTTTTGGTAATGGCTAATTAAGACACGTTAATAAAGTTTATTATTATTATTATTATTACCAGTACTGTCCCACATTGAAGAAGTATAATTATAAGTTACTGAGCATGAGCAGATTGTAGCAATGTCACACCAGTACTGTCCCACATTGAAGACGGAAGCATAATTATAAGTTACTGAGCATGAGCAGATTGTAGCAATGTCACACCAGTACTGTCCCACATTGAAGACGGAAGCATAATAATAAGGTCATGTAAAGGAGGCTTAATTGATTCCCTGTTCCCATCGGTCGAGGAAGGTCAATGATCCGATACATTTGAGACCTTTCTCAAGATTAGCCTGATAACCAGGGTAATGTATTCAGTTCAAAGTCCTAGCATTGTTTAGCGGAAATGGTCAATTAACTTACGATGTATTGTTGTACTGGTTCTGCAAGTGGTTGTGGTTTAGTCCATTCTAGACTGACTGTGTCTTGATTAACTTTCATTACTTTAAGTTCTCTTGGCGGTCCTGCTGCTGTGGTATAAAACAATATGTATCAGCAAACAAAGAAATCAGACAACAATGCCTATTCATATGTGAGCCACAGTACATGACAATAATTATTATACACACACATATTTTGGATCTGTTGAATTAGGAATTGTCTCCAATCCCAAAAAGTCAAACAAGAGCTTGATTACTCTCATGATAGCAGGAAAGGAAGTTAAAATTAAAACAGACACGGGTGCAGAAGCAACAGTCACATCACATTACATCATGGCATCATGACATGACATTACTTCATATTATATACGTCTGGTTGGCTCAGTTGGTTGAGTGTCGGTCTATTGTGCGGGAGGTTTGTGGTTCAAGTCCAAGCCGTACCATTACTCAGGGTCTTAAAATAATTGAGGAGAAGATGCTGCCTTTGTTATTATATCTGCAAATGCTTAGACCTTCATGTCTTCTCGGATAAGGACATTAAATCGTAGGTCCTGTCTCCCGACCCTAATCTAACCTGTTCACGGGGGACATTAAAAGAACCTGTTGAACTCTTCGTAAGAGTAGAGGATTATTACCTGATTCAACAGCCTACTTCAAATTGGAGGCATAACACACTAACATACTAACTCCTCATGATTGTAAGCTGCTCGGCTGCCGTAGGCGCCTTCATATGCAGCCCGAAAAAGTCCTCCATCGGCTGTAAAGTGCAATGGGACGATTGTGAAATGCGCTATACAAGAACACCATATTATATAGTCTGTAAAGGTTGGCTTGTAAGAAAGCCTATAAAAGGGTTGTGTACGCCTGCCAACCCAAAACAACACCAGCCAACTGAGATGTACCTGGCTGTACCTTGTTGTTAAAGGAGATTTTACACCGTTATTCAGCTGTGATGCTTGTTTGAATAGTTGGTCAGTGGCAATGAATCACAGAACAGCAACACCAGAAACTTGTTCAATACTACACACAATTTTAAGAAGGTTAATTGCCAAAAACAAATTGCCATACAACAAGTTGCCCTGAATATTCTCGACCAATCCAATGGGGCTGCAGAAAGAGCAGTGCAGATCCAGCAAAGCGGATATTGAAGAAAGCTGCAGCAGATAACAAAGACTCATTTGAAGGGCTACTGCATGACTGAAGTATAGAAACAATTTGAAGAATTAGGTGACTCACCAACGCAACGATTAATTAGTCGGCGAACATTTACAACAATACCGACTCATCGGCGTCTCTTGTTACCTCAAAAAGTATATCCTAACCGAGTTGTGAAAGCACTGTAACATCACCAGACTGTTTCAAAGATGATAAACACAGTCGAGATCTTCCACCTTTGGAAGTTGGAGATAGAGTCGTTTTCGTATGAGTGGGAAACCTACGGCACGGAGTTACGGTCACGGTACGGAATCGAAGACATTCTATTCAACCAATCACGCGCGCGAAATCATTTCTCAACCAAACAGAATGCTTGGATACCGCACGATGATGGCGCGATACGGTCACTGCACGGTACGAACCGTATCGTAACTACTTTCCACTCGTACGAAAACGACTCTATATAATTAAGGTACGGATTCGTCGAAACAGAGAGAAAGAATGGCACACAGCGCTGAAGTTCTATCACGATCATTCTTGCTAGAAGATGATTGAGGACGTGTCTATAGAACAAAAGAGTGGACAGTTCATTGCAGTTCCAAATGATCGAGCCATGAGTCCACAGCCACATGCAATCTCGTCGATTTTCCCACCTCGAAACACACCCAAGAATCCACTACAGTGTCCATACTTGATGTTGCTAGTACCATAGGTTTACTAAAAGGTCCAGCACCATCACTTGTATAGGCACGTACTGATCTATTATACATTCTATCTAATAGTGTCCATACCTGATCTTGCTAGTACCATAGGTTTACTAAAGGTCCAGTACCAACACTTGTATAGGCACGTACTGATATGTTATACATTCTATCTAATAGTATCCATACCTGATCATGATGTTGCTAGTACCATATATTTACTAAAAGGTCCAGTACCAACACTTGTATAGTCACGTACTGATATGTTATACATTCTATCTAATAGTGTCCATACCTGATGTTGCTAGTACCATAGGTTTACTAAAAGGTCCAGCACCAACACTTGTATAGGCACGTACTGATATATTATACATTCTATCTAATAGTGTCCATACCTGATGTTGCTAGTACCATAGGTTTACTAAAAGGTCCAGTACCAACACCTGTATAGGCACGTACTGATATATTATACATTATATCTAATAGTGTCCATACCTGATGTTGCTAGTACCATAGGTTTACTAAAAGTTCCAGCACCAACACTTGTATAGGCACGTACTGATATGTTATACATTTGTAGCGTTTTGGCCTCGGTTCTTTTCGGTTGTCCTTTACTTGGCCAACGAGAGACCGACGACTATTTATATATAAAGACACTCACAACATGCGTAGGTACAAGTCCCAGTATTGCACTGTTATTCTGTTTTATTGGAACACTTTACTCATATATATATTAGACTGTTGTGTAATGTACTATTGAGAAACCATTGTCGATAATGCCCCGTACCACAACAGGCCCAGCAGGTAGGTTTTCTTGGTCGTCGCGGAGTACCGATGACGTCGCGCTCATCTGTTCGTTCCGGCAAAGGTTGGCGTCCCACGAATCTCTTTACTAAGTTGACTACGGTTTAAAGCGCAGCGGTGTTGCGTTCTAGAAGAGCTGTCATCGCATCATCAGTACGGTGATGGTTGTCGTGTTGTTGTACGACATGGACGGGCTTCGTTGCAATAGTCTTACCGCCTTCGGCTTCGTAGATAGATTCGAGTTGGATGGCACGACTCACTGCATTGTCCAAGGTCTTCGGGCTTCCTTCGCGGATTTTAATCCGGAGATCTCTGCTGCGAAGTGCCTCAATGAATCGATCTTTGGCGAGTTGGTCAACGATCTCAGCGGGGGCACCCGGGAACGCTTTTCGTGCGAGCTTAATTGCCGATCGCGGCGGAAAGATCGATGAGTTTTTCATCCTGTCCCCGCCGTCGAGCATTAAACTCGGACTTGTTTTTTTTCGGTCAGAGCGTCGACCAACTCCCGAAACACGCCGTTCTGTGTGTCTTCGCTGAGACCAAGAAAGATTTCAAGGGCTGATGCACGAAGACGCACGGAAAGGAAATCTCGCTGCTGTTCGTCATCCCACTTGTTGAGTTTGGCACACTTTTTGGAGTAGCACAGCCAAGATGCCCAATCTTCGTTGTCGCCATTGGAGAACGCTTCCGGCATCACGAGGACTCGTTGCGTGACAGGCGCTACAGTGCTACTCGCGCTGGATGTTTCAGGCATCGTAACAACACAATATATCCTACTACAAAGACGTCAAAAACAAAAACCGACAACAAACAAACGACTCACCAACCGACGTTATACCTTCACTACAAGTTTTTCTATACCACAACAATGTACAGTCGCCGACAACAATTGACCCCAAGGACAGACGTGATATAATACTCACAAAGCGATTACAGAACATACAGGCCAGGAATTCGCAGAAAACGGTCCACGAAACTTTGTTCCAGAGAAGTATCACCGCTAGCCACCAATGTAGCGTTTTGGCCTCGGTTCTTTTCGGTTGTCCTTTACTTGGCCAACGAGAGACCGACGACTATTTATATATAAAGACACTCACAACATGCGTAGGTACAAGTCCTAGTATTGCACTGTTATTCTGTTTTATTGGAACACTTTACTCATATATATATTAGACTGTTGTGTAATGTACTATTGAGAAACCATTGTCAAAGCTGTGTTTCTCAATCAGTTTTACGTAAGAACTAGTTCATTCAAGGTCAAGTGATCATAGCGTGCGTAATGTAATATGATACGAGTTATGCAATTGTGAGCTACGCTACACTATCCCCTCCCTTGAGGAAGACATGTCCTCATGTCAATAAAATATGCAAATTGCTTCTGACTGGAAAATCAATAAGTTAAATCACAAAATAATAATCAGCAATAATCATTCGGCATAAAAGTCTCTCATCCAGGCTGGAGGTCTTCTCTGACGACTTGGTCTTGCGTTGCCATGGTGATCTGCATTATTCGTCTCTACTTCGTCGATAATGAACCCATTATCTTTGTAGAGTTCGTCGGTCGCATCGGGGAGGTATCTGTCTTCTCGTCCCATTTCGTCTGTGTTGGCTTCGTTACCATCGCCCCCATTCAGACGTAGCGGCGCAAACAGTCTAGCGTGGTTAAATCGTCTCAGGCGGTTGAAGTGGACCACTTGTTTCCTACCTTGTCCCGTCTCTAGCTGAATGCGGTAATTTACGTCAGATACCTTGTCGAGAATGATGTAAGGGCCTTGCCACTGATGGTGAAGCTTCCGACTCAGACCTGGCTTGACAGCAGAGACTGACAGTAGTACTCTGTCCCCAACCTCAAACGGTTTGCCGGTTACGCGTATGTCGTAGTAGTCCTTCTGTCGTCGTTGAGCGGCCTGTAGATGTGTCCGTGCCATGTCGTGCGCTGCCTCCAGGGAGTCTCTCAGACGACGAGTGTATTTAACTGTCTCTTGGGGCTCCTCAGGTGCTCTACCATACATGATGTCGATTGGTAGCTGGATGTTTCGACCAAACATCATGTAGAATGGCGAGTAGCGTGTCGACTCGTGCACGCTGCTGCGATATGCCATCATCACCTGAGGCAAGTGACAGTCCCAGTCTCGTTGGTTGTCGCTCACGTAGTTGGACAGCATACCGATGACTGTACGGTTGAATCTCTCAATCATACCATCTCCTTCCGGGTGATAGGCTGACATCCTCGTCTTCTCTATTCCGAGGAGTCTGCAAAGTTCTTTGAAGAGTTTGGACTCGAAGTTACGGCCTTGGTCAGTGTGTAGGGTCTCCGGTGCACCAAAGCGACATATGAACTCGTCCACCAGTTTTTCGTGCGACGGTGATGGCCTCTTGGTTTGGTATAGGGTAAGCTTCAGTCCACTTGGTAAAGTAGTCCCCGACCACCAGGAGGAAACTGTTTCCGAGGTCAGACTCTGGCAGAGGACCAAGGATATCAAGGGCCACGCGCTGTGATGGATAACCAGGCTGTACACTTACCAGGGGCGCACGACCAGCTCTCTGGGGTAGCTTGAGTTTGATGCACATCTCGCATCGTCTACACCAGTCCTCCACGTCACGGTTTAGACCTACCCAGTAGAATCTCTCGCGGATTTTGCCAATCGTCTTAGTAACTCCCAGATGACCAGCAGATGGGGCATCGTGCATCAGATGTAGGACTTCGTTGACCAACACTCTAGGCACCACAAGAAGCAATCGTGACTCTGCGCCGTCGTCGTTCACCCAGGAGCGATACAGGACTCCATCTTTGAGCTCCAGGCGATCCCATTGAGAACAGAGACTTCGCACCGTCGGGCTGCTTCCTTGCAATTCAGCTCTCGTAGGTGGTTCATCCAGGGCTTCTTTCCAGGCGACGACCTTTACGAGCTCTACGTCAGCTAGCTGTCTTTGGCGTAGCTCAGCGTTTGTCCATCGTAGAGACCAATCAACTGCGTTGACTTCAGGGCGTACAGCCACATGTTTGCGTGAAAGCGCGTCTGCATTCCCATGTTTCCGCCCCGCCCGATGCTGTACTTTGAAGTCGAACTCTGCCAGTCGCTCCAGCCAACGCGCAACCTGTCCACAAGGGTCTTTGAAGCTCTTGAGCCAGTTGAGGGCACCATGGTCAGTTCGAGCGGTAAACTTGCACCCATACAAGTAGTGGCGAAAGTATCCAGCGTAGTGTACTAATGCCAGCATCTCCTTCCTTGTCACAGAGTAATTGCGTTCAGCTTTAGTCAGTGCTCGGCTGGCATATGCGATGACTCTCTCCTCGCCATCTTGTAGTTGGGAGAGTACAGCTCCGATCCCGAAGTCACAAGCATCTGTGTCGAGGACGAAGTCGAGGTCAAACCTTGGGTAGGCTAAGACCGGAGCCTTTACTAGATGTCCCTTCAGGGTATTGAAGGCTCTTTCACAGTCCGCTGACCAGACAAACGCACTCTATTTTCCTGATGTTGACAGCTTGTAAAGTGTCGCAGCGATCTCCGCAAAGTTCTTTATGAACCGCCGGTAGTACGACGCAAGGCCCAGGAAGCTCCTGACTTCAGACTTGGTTGTTGGTACAGGCCATGACGTCACAGCACGCACTTTCTCAGGATCCGTCGCGACACCATCTTTAGAGATAATGTGGCCTAGAAACGGCACGCTGTCTCGAAGCAGGTAGCACTTTCTCGGTTTTACCTTCAGACCAGACTCTCGTAATCTGCTAAAGACTTGTCGTAGATGTCCGATGTGTTCGTCGAACGTCTTGCTGAAGATAACAATGTCATCCAAGTACACCAGGCAGGTGTCGAACTGTAGGCCGGATAAAACAGAATCCATGAGTCTCTGGAAGGTATATTTGGCGCTCCGGTCAAGCCAAACGGCATAACACGGAACTCAAATAGTCCCTTAAACGTCGTGAATGCTGTCTTATCGCGGTCTGAGGGGTCGACTTCTACCTGCCAGTATCCGCTTGCTAGGTCCATCGTTGAAAAGTACACCGCTCCTCCCATTGCGTCCAGCGTAGCGTCAATACGTGGCAAGGGATAAGCGTCTTTTTGGTTACGTCGTTCAGCTTCCTGTAGTCTACACAGAAACGTGTCGAACCATCCTTCTTCTTGACTAATACAATAGGGGACGACCACGGACTCGTAGAAGGCTCTACCACACCATTTTTTATCATGGAGTCCAGGTTCTTTTCCACTTCTGTCCGTTGGTGGTATGGCAGTCGTCGTGGTCCTTGCTTGATTGGTTTCGCACTGCCTGTTGGGATCTGGTGGTACACGTTGTTTGTCCTCCCAAGGTCGTCTGGACCCTGAGAGTACACGTCGTTGAATTCACCAAGCAGACTTAACAACTTTGTTCTCTCTGCAGAACTTAACTTTGATTCCTGCAGGTTGAACAAAGCTGTTAAATCGTGCTTTGTTTTCTTGGACTTTCGTACTGCCATTACCGCTGCAGGATTCTTTCCATCCAGCGTCGTTGCACACTCCGCCAAGACTGTCATGGTACCTAGGGTAGTGTTCTTGTAGAGGACCATGGGATCATTGGATGGGTTAATCAGCCGCGCAGGAACCACATCTCTTGATTGCGCGAGCACTCGGGCCATCAACAAGGAATGCCTTTCAGCGAATTCTGGACTGGGCTCTATAATACCAGTGAGACCACTACCCCACAACTCAGCCCCCTCACACATCGCTGGCACCACCATCTCATGTCGACCCGGCACCGTCACCGTCTCCGCAACACAAACACGTCCACATACACTAACACCCGAACCCCTACCACCATAGTGCAGAGCAACACTTTGACCATTCGCACACAATGGAACCGGCGGCAAAATCAATTTGAACTTTGTGTCGCGCGAGGAAATCGACTCCGACAAGGCAGTCTTGCGTCAGGTCATTAACCACTAACACCGGGTGGAGTTCATCAACTCCTCCGATGCGTATCCTAAGGGCACATCTACCCAGGATCCCTAGTGGTTGACCGTTAGCAGAGACAACCCTATCTTCCACCCCCTCCAATACCTGCCCCACCCCTATATGGTCAAAGATCCGTTTGTGCACCAAGGTGACAGCTGACCCCGTATCAACCAACATTTCAACAACATAGCCGTTAACAAAACCAGGCGCATACACTGCAGCGCTGCTTCCCGCACTGTAGCTCCCCAACGTCTGTTGTCTATTTGTGGCAGTGGCTTCTTGTCCGCTCTTGTTCCCGTACACCTCTTTCAGGGTCTTGAATTTAGGGGTGACTGGCGCCTGACCCGTGGTGCCAGCCATCAGCGGTTTTCCGACGCCTGATTATATTGACGGTTGGGACAATCTCGTCGATAATGCCCCGTACCACAACAGGCCCAGCAGGTAGGGTTTTCTTGGTCGTCTCGGAGTACCGATGACGTCGCGCTCATCTGTTCGTTCCGGCAAAGGTTGGCGTCCCACGAATCTCTTTACTAAGTTGACTACGGTTTAAAGCGCAGCGGTGTTGCATTCTAGAAGAGCTGTCATCGCATCATCAGTACGGTGATGGTTGTCGTGTTGTTGTACGACATGGACGGGCTTCGTTGCAATAGTCTTACCGCCTTCGGCTTCGTAGATAGATTCGAGTTGGATGGCACGACTCACTGCATTGTCCAAGGTCTTCGGGCTTCCTTCGCGGATTTTAATCCGGAGATCTCTGCTGCGAAGTGCCTCAATGAATCGATCTTTGGCGAGTTGGTCAACGATCTCAGCGGGGGCACCCGGGAACGCTTTTCGTGCGAGCTTAATTGCCGATCGCGGCGGAAAGATCGATGAGTTTTTCATCCTGTCCCCGCCGTCGAGCATTAAAATCGGACTTGTTTTTTTTCGGTCAGAGCGTCGACCAACTCCCGAAACACGCCGTTCTGTGTGTCTTCGCTGAGACCAAGAAAGATTTCAAGGGCTGATGCACGAAGACGCACGGAAAGGAAATCTCGCTGCTGTTCGTCATCCCACTTGTTGAGTTTGGCACACTTTTTGGAGTAGCACAGCCAAGATGCCCAATCTTCGTTGTCGCCATTGGAGAACGCTTCCGGCATCACGAGGACTCGTTGCGTGACAGGCGCTACAGTGCTACTCGCGCTGGATGTTTCAGGCATCGTAACAACACAATATATCCTACTACAAAGACGTCAAAAACAAAAACCGACAACAAACAAACGACTCACCAACCGACGTTATACCTTCACTACAAGTTTTCTATACCACAACAATGTACAGTCGCCGACAACAATTGACCCCAAGGACAGACGTGATATAATACTCACAAAGCGATTACAGAACATACAGGCCAGGAATTCGCAGAAAACGGTCCACGAAACTTTGTTCCAGAGAAGTATCACCGCTAGCCACCAATGTAGCGTTTTGGCCTCGGTTCTTTTCGGTTGTCCTTTACTTGGCCATCGAGAGACCGACGACTATTTATATATAAAGACACTCACAACATGCGTAGGTACAAGTCCTAGTATTGCACTGTTATTCTGTTTTATTGGAACACTTTACTCATATATATATTAGACTGTTGTGTAATGTACTATTGAGAAACCATTGTCAAAGCTGTGTTTCTCAATCAGTTTTACATAAGAACTAGTTCATTCAAGGTCAAGTGATCATAGCGTGCGTAATGTAATATGATACGAGTTATGCAATTGTGAGCTACGCTACACATTCTATCTAATGGTGTCCATACCTGATGTTGCTAGTACCATAGGTTTACTAAAAGGTCCAGTACCAACACTTGTATAGTCATGTACTGATATGTTATACATTCTATCTAATAGTACTACATACGGCTGATGTTGCTAGTACTATAGGTTTACTAAAAGGTTCAGTACCAACACTTGTATAGGCACGTAATGATATATTATACATTCTATCTAATAGTGTCCATACCTGATGTTGCTAGTACCATAGGTTTACTAAAAGGTCCAGTACCAACACTTGTATAGGCACGTACTGATATATTATACATTCTATCTAATGGTGTCCATACCTGATGTTGCTAGTACCATAGGTTTACTAAAAGGTCCAGTACCAACACTTGTATAGGCACGTACTGATATATTATACATTCTATCTAATAGTGTCCATACCTGATGTTGCTAGTACCATAGGTTTACTAAAATGTCCAGCACCAACACTTGTATAGGCACGTACTGATATATTATACATTATATCTAATAGTGTCCATACCTGATGTTGCTAGTGACATAGGTTTACTAAAAGGTCCAGTACCAACACTTGAATAGGCACGTACTGATATATTATACATTCTATCTAATGGTGTCCATACCTGATGTTGCTAGTACCATAGGTTTACTAAAGGTCCAGCACCAACACTTGTATAGACACGTACTGGTATATTATACATTATATCTAATGGTGTCCATACCTGATGTTGCTAGTACCATAGGTTTACTAAAAGGTCCAGCACCAACACTTGTATAGACACGTACTGATATATTGTACATTCTATCTAATGGTGTCCATACCTGATATTGCTAGTACCATAGGTTTACTAAAAGGTCCAGCACCAACACTTGTATAGACACGTACTGATATATTGTACATTCTATCTAATGGTGTCCATACCTGATGTTGCTAGTACCATAGGTTTACTAAAAGGTCCAGTACCAATTGCAACACTTGTATAGACACGTACTGATATATTATACATTGTATCTAATGGTGTCCATACCTGATGTTGCTAGTACCATAGACTTACTAAAATGTCCAGCACCAACACTTGTATAGGCACGTACTGATATATTATACATTCTATCTAATAGTGTCCATACCTGATGTTGCTAGTACCATAGGTTTACTAAAAGGTCCAGCACCAACACTGGTATAGGCACGTACTGATATATTATACATTATATCTAATGGTGTCCATACCTGATGTTGCTAGTACCATAGACTTACTAAAAGGTCCAGCACCAACACCTGTATAGGCACGTACTGATATATTATACATTCTATCTAATAGTGTCCATACCTGATGTTGCTAGTACCATAGGTTTACTAAAAGGTCCAGCACCAACACCTGTATAGGCACGTCCTGATATATTATACATTATATCTAATGGTGTCCATACCTGATATTGCTAGTACCATAGGTTTACTAAAAGGTCCAGTACCAACACTTGTATAGGCACGTACTGATATATTATACATTATATCTAATGGTGTCCATACCTGATGTTGCTAGTACCATAGGTTTACTAAAAGGTCCAGCACCAACACTTGTATAGGCACGTACTGATATATTATACATTCTATCTAATGGTGTCCATACCTGATGTTGCTAGAACCATAGGTTTACTAAAAGGTCCAGCACCAACATTTGTATAGACACGTACTGATATATTATACATTGTATCTAATGGTATCCATACCTGATGTTGCTAGTACCATAGGTTTACTAATAGGTCCAGCTCCAACACTTGTATAGGCACGTCCTGATATATTATACATTCTATCTAATGGTGTCCATACCTGATGTTGCTAGTACCATAGGTTTACTAAAAGGTCCAGCACCAACACTTGTATAGGTACGTACTGATATATTATACATTCTATCTAATAGTGTCCATACCTGATGTTGCTAGTACCATAGGTTTACTAATAGGACCAGCACCAACACTTGTATAGACACGTACTGATATATTATACATTCTATCTAATAGTGTCCATACCTGATGTTGCTAGTACCATAGGTTTACTAAAAGGACCAGCACCAACACTTGTATAGGCACGTACTGATATATTATACATTATGTCTAATGGTATCCATACCTGATGTTGCTAGTACCATAGGTTTACTATAAGGTCCAGTACCAACACTTGTATAGACACGTACTGATATATTATACATTATATCTAATAGTGTCCATACCTGATGTTGCTAGTACCATAGGTTTACTAAAAGGACCAGCACCAACACTTGTATAGGCACGTACTGATATATTATACATTATGTCTAATGGTATCCATACCTGATGTTGCTAGTACCATAGGTTTACTAAAAGGTCCAGCACCAACACTTGTATAGACACGTACTGATATATTATACATTATATCTAATAGTGTCCTTACCTGATGTTGCTAGTACCATGGGTTTACTAAAGGTCCAGCACCAACACTTGTATAGACACGTACTGATATATTATACATTATATCTAATGGTGTCCATACCTGATGTTGCTAGTACCATATGTTTACTAAAAGGTCCAGCACCAACACTTGTATAGGCACGTACTGATATATTATACATTATATCTAATGGTGTCCATACCTGATGTTGCTAGTACCATAGGTTTACTAAAAGGTCCAGCACCAACACTTGTATAGGCACGTACTGATATATTATACATTATATCTAATGGTGTCCATACCTGATGTTGCTAGTACCATAGGTTTACTAAAAGGTCCAGCACCAACAATTGTATAGGCACGTACTGATATATTGTAAACAGTACACTGCGGTAAATTGTGCAGAATTAGTTTACAGCCATGATTGGCAGAACCACGACAAGCCACGTCACCACAAGAAGCATTCATCATTTCCAGCACTGACGTTTTAATCAGCAACTTCTTAACCTTCATATACTAAGATGCGCCCATAGGTGGCAGGAACTGGTTGCCATGACACATTTGAATGTTGTGGTATTGTGCTCAGTGAATGTAGGTTTTTTCGTCGTTGTTGGAACTACAATTCAAATACACAAAATTTTGATTCAGAATCACTCACAAACATTATTACTGATCACTTAGCTTCATTCATGCTCTCATAGGAGCATTCACTATTTCTCGCCATCAACAATCATTTAATATATAGTTAATATAGTACTTAGTATTTTTTTTATGGTAATGAGCATTATATAATTTCACATGTAGTGTAGTAGAAATAGTGCGCAATAAAAAATATTAAATTATTATTATTATTATTTCAGGTATTTGGTGAATTTATTTTACTGAATTATTTTTGCGTTAACTCATCCATCAATTCTTCCTGTCATTCATTCATTCATCTATCCAATCATCTATCAATCCATTCATCTATCAATCCATTTATTCATCCATCCATTCGTTCTATCCCTTTCTTTCTTAATTTGATTGAATCACACAATTATATATAGCTTCACCGCATAAAACTGACTTATTTGCGATAACAGGAAAACAACCCACCATAGATGCTTGTTAAAACTGACATGGTTGCTTTTTGTCCTTTCATGAGAGTAAAAGCCCAGATATTGATATCGTAGTTCACTCCACCACATACAGGCAGTGATGTAGTGAATGTGTTGCTGCTTAATGTGATAATTTGTGAATCTCCTGCTTTGATGTAAGATACGTTGTAACCTCTAATGTTGCCATTAGGATTAACAGGTACATCCCAAGTCAGTTTTAGTTGAGGTCCAGCTAAACCAACTGGTTGAATGGCTAATGATTTAAAATTACTAGGTTCTGATGGTGCTGGAAAGAATAGAATATAGAATATGGTATAAGCATTACATAAGGGTCACGTTTTGTCTAGGGTGGACACACATGCTGCGAATTACTATTATTATTATTGTACTTTATATATACACTCAATTGCAGAAACGTTGTAGTATACATTTATACAAATATCTAATGAGATACAAGATATCTAATGAGATGCAAAATGTTAAACATGCAAAAATATAACTGCTTAAGCGCAAAATATTGCTGAAAATTATTGTTTTAGCCTTGTTGGGTGCGATACTAATCTAAAATTGATGTTTAGATATCTTGTATCTCATTATATATTTGTATAAATGTATACTACAACGTTTCTGTAAACGAGTGTATGTTGTTTTATTTAAACATATAACACTTAGTGTTTGCCCCAAAAGCAAAATAAAATGCTTATCTCGGGAGCTCACACCAATATACAAGTTTCATTGCTATTACTAAGCTAACAAGCAAGAAAAAAGAATGACAAAAAAGAAAGGGACGAAAGTACAAAAGACAGAACAATAAAATAACATATATATGATTTAACTGATACAAACTATGAAAGCTCATTGGTTTTCGTGCGTGCACGTGCATTGCAGCCACTAAAACTTCCGATGTACAGTGGAACCTTGATTTAACAAACCATTAAAAGTAGTAGGATAGTGACTTTATTTGAAGAGGATAAACACGTAACAGCTTTCGCCGATGACCCTGTGGCCCTCTGGGACTTAGTATATACGCCGGGAACTTCGTGCCCTACTCTTAGTCGAACTGTGGTGTGGATTCTTTAATTACGTCCCTGCGAAGCAATGCAATGGATTGTGGAGAGACAGGACCGCCATT